>CM053269.1:11678138-12013138 GCA_028583415.1 Protea cynaroides
GTAATTCCAGAGGGAATACCATCTGAAAGTATCATCCAGTTATGACCCAGTTTGACCTGTATGCCTAGTTTGGACTATTAAAGACCAACTGTTTGGTTTTTTACTTATCTTAGGACCCATGCATGGACACCTGAGATTTGTCTATGCTGGTTTAAGAGATGTTCACTAATCTAATGAATTCGTCTAACTTAATTAGGTAAAACAACGTGGGTAGTGGACGAAGCCTTTTTCCAGCTACAAGGTTCTTCAACACCATTAGTGTCTACATATGAGGGTTTGAGTCTGTAGAGTTTGAGCATGTGTTTGTTGTATGCTGCATTTCCATTATATAACATGCCATCCAATAAACTGTATGTATAAGCATGCATTTGCATAATAACAATAATTATGTATGTTTAGATGATGAATGATGGACGTATAACATGTTGGAGCACAATCACACGTGCCATATTGGACTATGAGTACCTTGGTAGAGACAAAATGATCCATTGGAGTCGAGTCGTGGATTTCTGTTGAAGGTACATGTCACACCCCAATTCCACACTATTCAGAATGGTGTGATGAACCGTCAACAAACCAACGGTTCAACCAGGATCTCAAGTAGGCAATATCCATTTTATCTAAACCTCATACATCCACATTCATAATCAGAATAAATACACAATAGCGGAAGTCTTATAATAAAATGAACTGAGAAATCTAAATATGATAATCATATTAAAATATCCAATTATGCTGTTTCAACAGAGACATAAATAAAATACAATTACATGTCTTTACTAAATCCAAATAATTAAAATAAAATCTAATCGAATACGCATGAGTTGTACTCGCAAGAGGAGTCATGCGTATCCATTTCTTCTTCAACTTCCATCGCCGCCATGTGCCCGTACACTAGAGCGTTGACATAATCTTCGACAGTAGTACCTGCATCATCAACTAAAAATATTTGACGTCGAGAGGGTGAGCACACATCATGGCTCAGTAAGCAAACAAAACAATGCAACAATACATATGCATGCATTCAATTCATATCTGTGGTCTGGTTTAAAGTTTGCAATATGCAATAGAAAGGGTTGGAGGTCATGGGTTAACGTTTATTGACCCCTCCTCTATACACAGGGTGTGGAAGCCCGCCCAAAGGGTTAACGTTTATTGTCATCCCCATCCACCCTACCATGAACATTGTACAACAAAGGTTAATGTTTATTGTTGTACAGTGTCATACCAACACGTAAGCCCTTAATAGTGAGGGCTTACAAACTGGGCTCGCAACTAACCAATCCTAATGCCAAATAGTGTATCCAAGGCCTCACCCCAGCATCCCTCAGAATGCCCATAGAGATAGAGCTAAGGCCCCCCGGTAGAGTCAGAGACTACAAGGACCGAGACCACCTCCCCTGATACTCTACGACGTAATAGTTCTGCTAAAGTAATGGCGATACGATGATGCTAATGCACAAGACTTGAGTTAGAGATAGAGCTAGAGTGCTGAGGCCCGGCCTATGACACTCCCCCTGATACTTGCTCGCATCAAGTACACCAACCACACACATACATTCACATGCCTATTCCTATCATCATGGTCATTATCATGTTATAAACAATAAAGTAAATATACATGAACAATAAATAAAAATATTGGATGACATGTTGAATGCACATTACAAGCATGTTCTCATAGAATCAAGCATAGCATTGGACTCAAGAAATAAAAACAGTTTGTTATTAACCAATTAGTTTAGGTCTTGTTTCCTCACCTTAGCTTGCTAGTAGATCCTCTTTCAAGCTTTAAGAATCACCTTTATATTGATATTATATTGCTAGAAGACCTAACAAAGTCGATAGAATTTAGTTAGATTTTATTCTAATTTTTCCAACTTACTGTTAACTGGGGGTAGTAGGATGGGTCGATGCTAGGGTAGTAGTATACTGCGACCCCCTATAGTAGGGTGGATGCCAGGGTCGATGGGTCCATCGACCCTAGGTGCAACCCCCCGTGGGTTTGGTCGATAAATCACCTTTTGGTCCATTCTCTCTTGTTTGAATCCAATGGCTTCCTTCCATAGTCCATTCCATACACTTCTTATGGTTTAGAACTACTCTTTACATATCATATGGTTTAGTTGATCTTCCTCCATGGTTTCCTTTGAAACTTAATCATGGATTGACGGTTTGGGGTTTCTCCTACATCATACTTTTCTCATTAACTATTCTAAGTCTTACAAAATACATAGAATTAGTATTCTTACCTGAGAAGAGTACTCCTTCTCTGAAACTCTTCTCCTTTTGCCTTCTTCTCTACTTTCCTTCTCTTCTTCTTCTCTTCCTTCTCTTTTCTTTCTCTCAATTCAATTAGGGTTCTAAAAGGAGTGAAAGAGGCTTAGGGACGTCCTTTATATAGAGTAGAAACTCTTAAAATAAGCCCCCTTGATAGTAGGAAAGAGCCCAACCGAAATTAGGAAAGTTTTCAAATTTCTATTTCTGGTGGCAACTGGGGGTCGATGAGGGGGTCGATGATCCCGTCGACCCCTAGTTTTAAAATGTCCAACCCCCGGTTAAAAACTGAGGGTCTGACTTTTTGTACTGGGGGGTCCGACCCCACCTCACTTGGTGTGCAACCCTCGCCCCTTTTTGAGTGTTTTTGGGTCAGTTTAAAACCTGGGATCACGATTTCCTTCACACACTTGGTCCATTTGGCTCGACCATGATGGGTAGACCTGGTTCAAGGTGGTAAGACCGGGTTAGTTTGGTATGGGTCTTACAGTACAACTCATGTATGACGGTTCGTGTAACAGGTGACTTCACGAATTATGTTGGGATGGCTAATACTTTAGTGAAAGCACAGTCAGTCCATTGCTGTAGAACCGAGGATCTCTACTAGGGTATAGTCTTTTATTTTCATTGTATCTGCATGACCATGTATGATGATGTTTGTGACGTGTTGGAGTAGGGGTGCACATACCATGTTGGACTTTTAATGCCTTAATATAGACACGGTAACCCATTAAAGTTAGGATCCGGGGATCTCTGTTGGGGTACCACCCATGTATGATGGTCCGTGTAACGAGTGACCTCACGATTCATGTTCAAATGGCTACTTAGTTATTTAATTCAGATTAGAGAATCATTCAGAATGAGAATAGTTTGGAATGAATCATTTCAAAAATTTAAGAATTCAATCAAAGATGTGGTAAAAAAAATAAACTTAAAATAAAATTCAAATTCAGATCTATTCCAAATTTTTTTTTTGTCTAAAAAAATTTGGATGTTAATTTTTAATATTTAGTTCTCCTATTTCTCACTATCAATCAATTATCACACCTGCATAATATATAAGTGACATTAGAATAATATTTAGTTTATAAATAACAATATAATACATAATAGATGGGTATATGTATATAAAGGTGGATTTGTTAGATTTTATTCAGTATATAATGTGCATCATTAGATTATGTTATGATTGTAATACCAATTTAGTTGAGCTAATGTTCATAAAATCAAACATTTTCATAAATTCATCCAATCATCCTCCTGAAATCCATCTATTTTTTTTTTGTTTGTTAATTACTTCCTCATTGTTTGTATTGTAATATTTACTTTTATAATCATATGTAATCTTAATTGAAAAAGCATACGAAAGTAATTACTTCCTTTCTATTATGGTATGATTTTTATGTCGTATTTAATTCCACATTATCAAACAAAATTAATGATTTGCTTTGTATTATGAATTGATTTTTATACTCTTATATAATCTAACAAGGAAAAAAATGAAATTAATGATCTATTTTGTATTATGATGTGATTTTTAGACTTATAATTAGTCCTAAATTGGAAAAGATGCAAATAGTTAAGGCACTAAAAACTTTGTTTGAGAATGATGGTTAAGGCATTAAGTCCTCCTCTGGGATATTAATAGCTTTTTTAAGTATTAAAATTATTCGATATAATTCAGATTCGAAAGATTATTCACAATATTTATTTATAGACAAAAAATGGGAGAATTTTTTAGAATCATTGAATATGATTCAAATTTGGGAGAATTATTCGTATTTTTAGGTTCGAAAGAATAATTCTTCAATAATTCAGAGAATTAAATAACTATAGATGGCTATTACCTTAGTGGGGACATGACAAACCACGGGAATAGGGAGTTAGGGATATCTACTGGGGTATAGTTTTGCTTGTAAGTGGGGACACGGTCAGTCCATTGGAATGGAGTTGGGGATCTCTACTGGAGTACAGATTTATTTTTTGCACACACATGCCATGTTGAATGATTGGTTGGATATGATTGAGATGGATGTAATTATTGCTCGCTGGGGTAAGATGGATGTATGGTGTATTGGAGCACAATACACGGGTCAGTCCATTGGAGTGGAGCCGAGGATTTCTACTGGTGTACAGCCCCCTTGTTATTATGTTTCTCATGCTTCATGCATCAACTTGGTCAAGTGAATTGTGCTTTACTAAGGGGAATTAATCCAGGCGGTGGGGTATGGAGTGCTCAATCGATAGGGCACGGGCATATGTTCTAGGGGGAGCCACCAGCATTGTTTAGGGGGGGTATGGTTCAGACACATCCTCGCTAGGGTACAAGCCGACCATGGCTACATTCACATTTGATTGCCACTCTCAATTGCTTGTTTATTTACCTTATTGCATCATTTAAATGTTGTGTTAGGGTTTCATTGATACTCGACTTTTCACTGAGCTGAGATGGGAGCTTACCCCTCGATATCAAAATCTTCTTAGCTTTAGTTGTAGGTACCTCTTTTGTGATGGCTGATATGGATCCTATTAATGTAAACGGTACTTTTCTTGGTGGAGGGCCGTTGAGAGATCATGTTGAAGGCTGTAACTATAAAGATTGTATTTACATAACCTGAGTTACCACCTCGCCTCCTTGTTCTTGATATATGTAGATAGATGATGGTTTGGTCTATCTACAATGGTTTTACCTAATTTACTCCTAGGTAGTATGTATGGGATACATGTAATATGTTACTACTTATGAAACTGGATTTGTAAACATAACAGACAAGGTGTCTGTTATGATTATAATAACATTAGTTGGCATCTGTTTTCTATTATGATTCCGCTACAACTAATATGATTCCGCTGCAGCTATTTATGAGTTATTATTGATTGTTATGGATAATGCCTATGTAAATTGTGGGATTTGTTTGGTAAATCATTTTGGTTGTCGATCGCCAGAAGATTCAAGTTGTCTTGTGGATGACTCGGATATCACGCCCGATTCCCTATAATTGGTTATGACACCAACCTTGGATTTTTATTACCTATCTTTCTGCATGCTAAAAGTTAGCTTTTGATTTCCTAAAGTAGATGAATTCCTTGGTTTTAACAATCAAAATCTAATCAGGGAATCCTTTGATTCAAATTAGAATCGATTCCATTTCAATTTCCAATTCCATAAATGGAATGGTCTGCGATTCAGATCTGTCCATAAATCCATTGATCTAATCCAATCCAATTGGATTCATTTTTTAGGAAAAATTTCATGCACATATCCTAAATTTTTTCTTAAAGGCAATCACCCTCGACTTTATCATTAATAACAACCACACCCCATTCTTCAAAGTTTGACTAACGAAAACTGTAAAATAACATATTTACCCTCTTATTATTAAAACCCCATTTTCTTCAATTTTTAATCTCATTCTCTATCTTTTCCTTCCTTCCAACTGTTGAACAAAACTTTCCTCTTTTCTAGTGATTCTCCCTCTTGTCCAACGATTCTCTTGTTCTTTCCAACAACTTTCTTCTCCGGACAAAAATAAAAACAAGGGTAAGTTCCTCTAAATTTGACCCATAAGTGTCACACCCCAATTCTGCTCCAACCAGAATGGTGTGATGAACCGTCAATGAACTAACGGTTCAATTAGGATCTCACAATAGGCTATCCCACATATGATAAACCAAAGCACATTCCACATTAATCAGAAGTAATAAAATAAATAGCGGAAGTCTTACAGATAATGAACTGAGGTCTAATCATGATAAATAATTAATATTCCATTTATTTCCAAGTAACCAAAACATAACTTAATACATATTATAATATCCAAATACAAAAACTAAACACTAAACGTATCCACCGTTGAAACGCTCGCTTAACGAACCATGTTCGTTCTCCACAGCTTGCTCATTCATAGCCTCCACCTGTTCATATGTTGGCGTGTAGATAAAATCTTCAATCGTAGTACCTGCAACATGATAAACTAAAAAGAATTGCGCACGCGAGAGTCAGCTCTCCAACTTAAGCTCAGTGAGTAAACAAAACAATGCAACAATACATATGCATGCAATCAATTCATATCTTCGGTCTGATTTTAAGTTTGCAATATACAATAGAAAGGTTTAGGTGGTTAAAGGTTAACGTTTATTGACCCCGCCTCTATACACAAGTGTGTGACACCGTCCGAAGGTAACGTTTATCATCAACTCACAAGCACCCAAATCATGAACATTGTACAACAAAGGTTAACGTTTATTGCTGTACAGTGTCATACCAACACTTAAGCCCTTGTTGGCAAGGGCTACAAACTGGGCCCGCAACTAACCAATCCTAATGCAAAATAGTATATCCAAGGCCTCACCCCAGCATCCCTCAGAATGTCCATAGAGATAGAGCTAAGGCCCCCCGGTAGAGTCAGAGACTACAAGGACCGAGACCACCTCCCCGGATACTCTACGACGTAATAGTTTTGCTAAGGTAATGGCGATACGACGATGCTAATGCACAAGACTTGAGTTAGAGATAGAGCTAAAGTGCTGAGACCCGCCAAAGGTTAACGTTTATTGACGTTCCCATCACACCTCCCCTGATACTCGCTCGCATCAAGTACACCAACCACACACATACATACACATGCCTATTCCTATCATCATCATCATCATCATCATGTTATAAACAATAAGGTAAATATGCATGAACAAATAATAGAAATATTGGATGACATGTTGTATGCACATTACAAATATATTCGCATAGGATCAAGCATAGCAGTGGACTCAAGAAAAGAGAAAACAATTTGTTATTAACCAATTAGTTTAGAGTTCTGTTTCCTCATCTTAGCTTGCTAGATCCTCTTACAAGCTTTAAGATCACCTTTATATTGTTATTATATTGCTAGAAGACCTAACAAAGTCGATAGAATTTAATTAGAATTAATTCTGAATTTAAAAACCATTCTGTTAACTGGGGGTCGGAGATAGGGTCGGAGTAATGATTGACCCTGGGTGCTACCCCTCCTTTCCCGAACTTCCCGAATGCTGGGGGTCGATGCTAGGGTCGGAGGTTCCATCGACCCTAGGTGCGACCCCCCATGGTTTGAGTTGAAAATATTGAATTTCGTCCATTCATTCATGTTTTCGGTCTTATGGCTTTCTTCTATCGTCCATTCCATACATGTTCTATGGTTTAGAACTATTTTTTATTTACCTACATGGTTTCAATGATCTCCTCCATGGTTTCCATTGAAACCTAACCATGGATGGGTGATTTGGGTTTCTTCAAAGTCATACCCTCTTCATAAACCATTCTAAGGTCTTAAATAAATCATGGGGAATGTATTCATACCTTAGGTTTGCTGAGATTCAGAGTTTCCTCTGAATTTCCTCCTCCTTGGTCTTCTTCTTCAATTTTCTTTCTCTTCTCCTTCTCTTCCTCATCTTCTCTTTCTCTCAATCCAATTAGGGTTGTAAAAGGAGTAAAATAGGCTTAGGGACGTCTTATTTATAGAGTAAAACCTCCCAAAATAAGTCCCATTGAGTGTAGGGAAGGTTCCAATTGAAATTAAGAAAGTTTCCTAATTTTTGATTCGTGCTATTTTTCTCGATTATCGGGGGTCGATAGGGGAGTCGACGGGGGGTTGGACAATTCGAGACCCCCTGCGACCCCTGGTCACGGGTCGATGGGGGGTTGGACCTTCCTGTTAAAACCTGGGACCCTACCCTCATTTTGACTGTTTTTGAGTAAATTTTCATATTGGATCTTGGTTTTTTCTTCACACACTTGGTCCACTTGGCTCAACCATGATATGTTGACGTGTCCCGACATAAAATATAAGGTTAGGCCGGGTTCATGGCGTGCGGGTCTTACAACTCTACCACCCTTAAAAGTAATTTTGTCCTCGAAATTTGAACGTACGGATCTTATAACTCCCCCATCTTTAAAATAAATTTTGTCCTCAAAATTTGAATTTACTTCAGAGTTAATAGGTGGGAATTCTATTTCCGCATTGCATCTTTTTCCTCATATGCATTCTTCTCCACGTCTTGTCTTTGCCAGGTTACCTTCATATAATAATTATCATGGCTTTGGAAACATTGTACCTTCCCAGAAAATCGTATCATCCTCCTCTGATGGACATGTGTATCCCGTGTATCGATGAAGATCGATTTGTTCCGTTGGAGTCGCCACCTAGATTAAGGTCTAGGACCTTGAAAAATGTAGCCTCACCCTAAGGTAAGACTTCTATTGACTCGTGACCCAATGTATAGGTTCTTTGGTCTGCAAGAGATCGGGTAAGTATTCAGGGTACGGTTATGGGAAGGTGTTAGGCACCCAAACCGCCCGATCAATATCGGCCTCCTAAACTTTCCTTAAATTCTAATTTTGACTGTGCTTGGTCAACTGGATGACTAGGGTTCAATGGGGGGACGTCCTAAACCAAGTTGCTAAATTATTCTAACCTAGGGTTCAGCCAATCATGTTTTAAAGTAAATAAACAAGCAAATGTAATGTACAATATTATACAGTGAACCGAACCAAAGATGGTTCGGTCTTGGACTGAATCTGAGATGTATAAGACATCTCAAACTGCCTACGTATTCCAATCCCGGGAAATCAAGTCCAAAAACGTAGTTCGAAAATGGTTTGTGTGATTAAAGATTATGGAAGTGATTTATGCATGTGCTTCAATTAGATTCTTTGTTGTTCAAGTTGAAGTTTATGCTGGATGTATGGTTGATGGGTGGCTTTGTACCGTATTTGGGATTCCCAAATTGCCTACGTATTCTAGGGTTTGCCCTAGAAATCAGGTACGACGTAGTTCGAAATTTTATGAGAGTCGGATTTGGAATGTGTACCAAATTCCTTCCATTTTTGTCAATAGGATCTAGGGATGAGACCTAAATTCCTACCATTTTTATTTGGGATGTGTACCAAATTCTTTCTATTTTTGTTAATAGGATCTAGGGATGAGACCTAAATTCCTACCCTTTTTATTTGGGATGTGTACCAAATTATTTATAATTTTGTTAATAGGATCTAGGGATGAGACCTAAATTCCTACCATTTTTATTTGGGATGTGTACCAAATTCTTTCTATTTTTGTCAATAGGATCTAGGGATGAGACCTAAATTCCTACCATTTTTATTTGGGATGTGTACCAAATTCTTTCTATTTTTGTCAATAGGATCTAGGGATGAGACCTAAATTCCTACCATTTTTATTGTTTCCATTTTTAGGTTTTTAGGGTTTCCTATCCCTTTTCATTGTGATTTTCATTTTTTAGGGTTTCATACCCTAATTATTCCTTTATTCTAGGGTTTATTTTGCCCTAATTATTCTTTCCATTTTTAGGGTTTCACTTCCCTAATTATTGTTTTCTTTCCATCTTAGGGTGTATCTTGCCCTAGTTGTTGTACAATGTAAACAATCTAACAAAGCAATGTGAGCTTAAATATAGCGGTGTAAGCATCCAAATATAGCATGTTGGAAATATATTCAAATTTAGCAACAAATCAATCAAAGATGGCAAGTGAGCATGTGAATCAATACAAACATGGTAAGTGTGCATCCAAACATGGCAGTAATCATCCAATATAGCATGTGAGCAAGTGTAGCAGACAAATATGGCAATAAGCATGTGTAGCATTCCAATCATGGCAATGTGATTATTCCAATTATGGCAATGTGATCATTCCAATTATGGCAGTGACCATTCCAATTATGGCATGTGACATTCCAAATATAGTAGTGTATGAACAAGATCCGAATAGCATGCGAACAAATATAACATCAAATATGGAATGTGAGAAACAACCAAAGCATATGAGAATCAATCAAAACATGATGGAACACGCAGCAAGATGACAGCTTTGTCAGGCTGGACCAAAATGGGCACATAGGGCACTGTACTTACTCAAAAAAATTCTTAAAAGATATCCTTGGAAAGAGGACTCAGAGGCCAACATTTTGTCTCAAGGAAGCTAATCCTAAAAGAGACCATAGGCAGGTCGAAAACATTCCCCAAGTACAGGCAAATACACTGGTCAGGTCTGTTCCAGATTTTTGACCAGTTGCACCATAAATTCCAAATAAAATTCTATTCTTAATGAAAATTAAATACAGACATATGTCTATGTAGATAACTGTCTGATCTAAAATTTCATTAAGAAAAACAAGTTAAAACAGTATATTTTCTTTGTGAAAAATGACTCTTTTCAATCATGCAAATCAGCACATCATGACAGATCTGAAATCAAAGCACTATGCACTTAAAAATTGATATCAATTCAAAGAAAAATGGAAAAAATATGAAACTAGTGCCATTTTTTAGAAGACTTTCATGTCTAAAAAGTTCATGTTAAGTGGATTTTCTGATTATGGCCATAAGGCCTTTGTCTAGAGACTTTCCGATGGAGGATTGCATTACATCCGAGAAAAATAGCAATGTCAAAGACAAATTTTTTGATATATTTCCCCAATTCCAAATGGAACGAAATTTTTAGGGTAGTCTTCTATCATATCAGAGAGACTCCCATAAAATTTTGGGCTTCAAAATCTTAGAAAAAATACATATGATGTACGTCCTAAGTTTGAACCCTAAATCTGGAATTTTCAGATCAGAAAATCACTTTATGAAATTTACAAAAAACATCAAACATCATTGTATATCAATCAAAAATTCATCATTGAATAGCTTAGACAAATTATCATTCATGAAAAATGTTAGACATAGGCATCCTAACATTAACAAGCATGTAATAGAGCATTCATGATTGAGATTTCATGAAAATTAGCCTTTTTCAAGCAAAATTGGCATTCGGGCATTATAACGACCTCTAAATTTGTTTAGAGTACTAACCTTGGGCTCAAATCGAGCGAAACCGTTGATGAAGGGTGATTGGGGGTTGTATCAATCCCCTTTGAATGTGAATCCTCCTTTTCCTCTCTTCTGCTTCTTTCTCTCTTCTCTTTCTCTCTTTTCTTCTTCTCTTTTCTTTCTTTTCTCTTTTCTCTCTCTTTCTTTCTTCCTCTCTCACGTTTTCTCTCTCTCACTCACGTTTCTCTCTCTCACCCACGTTTCCCTCTCTCTGCTCTGGAAAAAAGGATCCCTCCTCTTGCCTATTTATAATTTTTCACTCATTTTCTAGAAGATCCTTCTCTTTTTCTTCTTTTTCTAAAAAAATTTTTTTTTTTTTTTCTTTCCTTCCTTTTTTTTTTCTTTCTTTCTTTCTCCTTTCTCTCTTTCACATTCTTCTTTCTAGAAAACCTGAAGGGGAATCTTTTCCCCCTTTCCCTCTTCCTCTTTTCTTTTCCCTTTTTTCCTCTCTCTTTCCTTTTTTTTCTCAAGATCTTTTGGATTATCTCAAAACCCTAAATCCCCTTCTCTTTCACGTTTTCTCTCTCCCCTCTTTCCTTTTCTTCTCAAAATCTTTTTGGATTATCTCAAAACCCTAAATCCCCTTCTCTTCCACGTTTTTTCTCTCCCCCCTTTCCATTTTTTTCTCAAAAATCTTTTGGATTATCTCAAAACTCTAAATCCTCTTCTCTTTCACGTTTTCTCTCTCCCCCCTTTCCTTTTTCTTCTCAAAATCTTTTTGGATTATCTCAAAACCCTAAATCCCCTTCTCTTCCACGTTTTTTCTCTCCCCCCTTTCCATTTTTTCTCAAAAATCTTTTGGATTATCTCCAAAACCAAAATCCCCCTTCACTTTCACGTTTCTCTCTCCCCTCTTTCCTTTTTCTTCTCAAAATCTTTTGGATTATCATTTACATATAATAATATATATTATATACATATATACACATATATTTAATAACATACATACATACATATATATATATATATATATATATATATATATATATATATATATATATATATATATATATATATATATATATATATATATATATAATATATATAAATACTATGCACATGAATGAACCGGTTCGAAACGGGTTGAGACCGACTTAGGTTGACTGAGTTAAACCGATATGGGTTGAGCTAGGTTGGACCAAAACGAGGCTTGAACCGAGTTGACTCGGATTAATTGGAATTAACTGGGTTTTCTCTCCTTGTCATTTCATGGGTCAATTCCTCTGTCATCCCGCATGGAATTTTCCGATGGCCTCTATTCCAAATTTTTTTACGTTCATTTTGTAGAACATTAAAAATGAGGAATATAGGAACTGGAATCACCTGAATCCGATGTAGAACGGAAAAGATATGCAGCTTTGAAGTTCTTGGACCCATTGAAAACTTCCTCAAATTCACAGACCCATTGAAAACTTCCTCAAATTCACAGTCAAGAATCCAAACTTTCGATCACCTTTCTTCCTTTTGTTGTCCACACACCAGCAGGACTTTGTTTAGCTGGGATGGCAAAAATGGGGTGCTTACAGATGCCCCTCTTCGACCGAGATTGTGGGCAATTGAGGCCGAAGATAAAAGTAGCCCATTTTTGCATTATTCTGCACTTGATCCGAATTCTACCATTGCTCTCTTGAACCGATGCTGTAAACTTTCTCTCCTCCCCTTTTTTTTTTTTTTTTTTTTTTTTTTTTTGACACTGTACAACAAATAAGCGTAGATGTCAAGCTCCTTGAGTAGCGACCTCATCAGGTCCGTGACTTTGGCTCAAGACCGCTCATGGTGTAACCAGAATCGTCCAAGCTTCTTGAGTAGCGACCTCATCGGGTCCGTGACTTTGGCTCAAGACCGCTCATGATGTAATTGTAACCGTCTGTCAAGCTTCTTGAGTAGCGACCCTATCAGGTCTGTGACTTTAGCTCAAGACCGCTCATGATGTAACTGTAACTGTGTTTTGTGCTCTGGATTTGTAACCTTTGGATGTGTTTCCTTTGGCTGTGTAGCCTTTGGATGTGTAGCCTTTGGATGTGTAGCCTTTGGATGTGTAGCCTTTGGATGTGTAGCCTTTGGATGTGTAGCCTTTGGATGTGTAGCCTTTGGATGTGTAGCCTTTGGATGTGTAGCCTTTGGATGTGTAGCCTTTGGATGTGTATCCTTTGGACCGAATTTGGGGTGTCCCAAATTGCCTACGTATCCTTTGGGATTTCCATCCCTCCGGAATCAGGTTCCGCGTAGTTCGGGCTAGAGCTTTGTCTCTTTTCCCATGATCTTTCTTTCTTTTCTTTGCTTGTATCTTGTTCTCTTTTCCATTCTTATTCTGCTTTCATTCAGTTCTTTCTTCTCTGTACTTTCACCTTTCTTTCCTTTTCTTTTTTCTTTTTTTTCTCTTTTTCTTTTTCTTGTTCTTTTCAATTCCTTTCTTCATCTTTCTTCATTCCCAAAATGGGTTGAACTTTCCATAAATATTGAGGTAGCCACAATGGGGCTCAGCATCTGCACTTTGTTCACTAACATTTCTCGGAATCCAAGAGGAACTAGAGATCATGATTTGATCGACTTTCCTTGACTTGACTTAATCTAGACCGAGAGAAACATGTTTCTTTTCTTTAAAAGGTAATTTTGATATGTTCTGCATTCCTGCCAAATTTATATGGGTTTCACTTTGATCAAAGGGCAATCAGGTCTTTTTAATGAGGGGCAAATGATGACAATGACTCAATTTTCTTTCATTTTTTTTTTCAAATTTGTATGAGTCATCTTTCTCTTACATTCAAATGAACTCAGCTAAAGTTTCAAACAGAGGGGGCTCAACTAAACTCATGATGTTTGGATAAATTGGTGATTTTGCCCCAGTGTCTTAGTTCAAGTTTGCACATATTGATAGGCAGACGACTTTTGAGTCATCACTAGAAATAACCTTAAGGAGATGCAACCCTACACTAATCTTTAGAAAAAACGTCAAAGAATGCTTTCTCTTCTCGGTATCACTCAGATAGAAAACAAGTTTCAACAAGCTATGCTCAGATGCTGAATCAGTTGTAACCATGTTTGGGCCCAAATCCTTTAAGTCTGTATACAAGTATGACGATGAAGGTCCAGATGGACAGATAAGAAACTGTCCAATGGGTCTGCCATTGGGAGAGTGTTTGGTTGTTTATGTAGAATGGCTTGATCTCCACTAGGCGATGCCATTTTATCGGCTAGCAAAAAAGGACTATGGAATTTTTGGACGCCGTCGAAATGATGAACGACAGATAGATATTCCCGTCAGATTTATTAAACAATATTTATGCATAACAAGACGACATGTTCATAAGAAACGATACCATAAAATTTTGTGACATTTGAAGTAAGGGCATGTAATGTAGACTCTGTGGAAGACCGTCGGATTGATGGACGGGAGAGAGAGTCTTTAGCCGAAAAGAAAAATCCTCTGATGACAACAAAGTGATGAGACCACCCCCTGTATGGGCGGGATGTAGTGACCAATATCAAAAATCCAGCTCAACACACAACGTGAACCACGACAAACGATCAGCTCTCCAATCAGGTTCTAAGAAATGGTGTCTATATGTCATTGTACGAGAACCAATTGTCTTATTGCTCTATAACTGAACTCGTCCATCGGTAGGGCTCCAAAGGAGTTGCACCATGTATATGCCTTTTAATCGAACTCGCTCATCATTAGTGTTTCAAAGTAGTTGCTCCATGTTTATGCACCATAGTTGAACTTGTCCACCATCATTGTTCCAATGTAGTATGCTAACCAACCTCATTATTTTGTATAGCTCTTTCTTTTTTCTTTTTTCCTCTTTTTTTTTTTTTTTTTTTTTTTTTTTTTTTTTTTTTTTTTTTGAGCTCATCTTTGACGTTGAGGTTGATCTGTTGCATGTTTTATGTCTGTAGACTTCATGCACTTGTAGAAGACTTGATCACTTGGATTGATGTAAACATGATAATGCCTTGTGTGTAGACCCTTCTTGTAAAACTAAATGAACCACTTGTATGAGTCTGTAAATGTTCTCTACTTTCAAGGAATATCCCAAAAAAATTCTTTCTATAAATCGACCAAATGGGAGGACATTTTGATGTTACAACTTGTATCTTTGAAAATGCTTCCATGACTTTAACTTAATCATTTGTAACTTTCACATGTGTGTTGAGCTTTCATTTCTCTAAAGGCCGATGGAGTAGAAGTTCAGGTTGTGGCCCTTCATCTCAATCGTCATCAAAGTCAGAATTAGCAACGGACATGGAAGAGGAAGAAATATCAAACTGGGAAGGAATGGATTGGAAGTAGTAAAACACTGTTGTTGATGTCTCAAATGAGATGATTATTGTTCATTTCTTTCAGAGCATTTTGGACTGGACCGTCTACAGACATATTGAACTTAAGCCCAAACATAGATGACCTATCAGATACCAATGGTAGCCAGTTTAGACAAGTAATTCACCGAATTACCCCAATTGGATACGACATCATTGACGCCAACTTATGATTGGTTGTAGGACCGAATCTCCGTTCAGACTATCACTAGTAAGGCTCATTACGCCTATCTATCGACATGTGTTTAACCATTTCCATCTTGAGCTAAACCCCTCTTGAGTTTATTACCATTTTGATTTATGCCCCAGTTCGGGTTTGACATTCACTTGGCCAATGCCTCAATTTGGGGTAAATGTATTCCAATCTTATGCCCCAGTTTGGATGTCATGAAACTCTGACCTATACCCTTGTTGGTCCATCACCTTTTTGGTTTGCCCCACTTTGAATCCATTAACATTTTAATTATGCCCCAGTTTAGGGTGCACTGATATTTTTGTTGTGCCCCAATTTAGGGTATACTAACATTTTGGTTTTGCCCCAGTTTAGGGTGCACATGAAGTTCATTTTTAGGCTACCTTAATTTTGGGATACAATTGACCACATGGTCTTCCTTTTCATCCTGGATTTTGGGAGGTGGGTGGGATATTCTTGAAGGTTCAAGGGCTACTCCTTTGAGTTTGGGTCACCTTGGGTGATGAAATTAATTTGGGAGTCAGCACTCCGTCGGTCAAAGTGGCTCAGTCGCCAAGGGTGAATGAAATGCTTTCCAATCTCAGTTTTTTTTTTCCATTTAAATTTGGCAGGTATGCTAGTATGGGAAAGAAACATATAATCTCTCAGAACCTATGATTCAGATTTCTACCCTCTTGGATTCCTCAACTCTGATCTTGGAATTTCAATTCCATTCTGAAATATTTGGGCTCTCAATATGCTGTCTTCCAACCATTCCAATATTTCGAGGTACAGAAGTCCTCCTTATGAATATGAACCGAGACATGAATCGGTGATGATGAGACCTTCTTATGAGAGGATGTAATAAGAGTGGATGCTTTGTCTACACACTCAGGTGTTCTCTTAAGTCTAGACAATTATATCCTCCCTAGTTCAACCTTTTTTTGTTTTTTTTTTTTTTTTTTTTTTTTTTTTTTTTTTTTTTTTTTTTTTTTTTTTTTTTGTTTTTTTTTTTTTAATTTTATTTTTATATAAACAATGAACGAAGGTTAAGACTCAGAAGTGACGGGACACGAGAAGGATGCACATACACATACAAGCTGACTCGACCAAACAAATGTTAGCCCCTTATGAAATCCATTGAATAAAATATTATCCGAATCAATTTAATTGTTTCGATGGGCCTTGTGACTGGTCTTGGGCCTCATGACCCATAATGGTTCATTAGACAGCAAGATCCGACCACTTAGCTCGTTGAATTCAAAGAAATTAAATGGATATACTTATTTGTAAATTTCATATGGGAAAGTTAGAAAAAGCGGTTCATGACTGAACAAACCGGTAAATTTCTACTTGATCATAGTATCTATACCGTGACAAAGATTTTCCGATCGTTTTTGAGATTGATGTATCAATATTGAACGGTCAACACAATGAGCTTTGTACGATGGAGGGCGTGTACGGACCGCCCACACTAATGTGTATGCGGGTATACGTAACCCTCACGCTCCCAACAAGTGAGAGACAAGAATACTCAAGTGTGGATCCGAACATGTTGACAAGTCAAGGACAAAAACGGGCAGAACTTCGACGTCTCAGATGTAAATATTATGATCGAGTAGATTTTACCATGTTGGTTCAAAGATGGACCAAAATAACATACATGTGGCTCAAACTGGGTTAGGACAGAAAAGGCCACCTTGACGAGGACGGGGTAACCTATCACCGAATGCTCGATGAATAATGGGCCCCCATTCCCTTTATATACTATGTTGCAAGGATCCAAGCGACGTGGAGTAGCATAACGCATTCCCAGGCGGACCCAAGAAACGCTCGTTAGAGGCTGCTCGCCGATCGTGGTCTCACAAAGTACAGGCCAAGGTTGTGTGTTTCTCCTAGCGGGCTGCCCCACATGCATGGGACCCGGTTCGGCTACTCGCACGAAAGTGTGACTGAACCCATTCCCCCCAAAGCAATATGTACAAACAATAAATATAGTACCCTAGATCTAGCATCAAATGTCAAGCAAATCAATATAAGGAAAGTATCCTAGGAGTCTGAATATTAATCCCCAGCGGAGTCGCCACTGTGAGGACAATGGAAAATCGACGTGATCCTCCTCCTCGGGATGGAAATGTGTATCCCGTATCGATGAAGATCGATTTGTTCTGTTGGAGTCGCCACCTAGATTAAGGTCTAGGACCTCTAAAAATGTAGCCTCACCCTAAGGTAAGACTTCTATTGACTCGTGACCCAATGTATCGGTTCTTTGGTCTGCAAGAGATCGGGTAAGTATTCAGGGTACGGTTATGGGAAGGTGTTAGGCACCCAAACCGCCCGATCAATATCGGCCTCCTAAACTTTCCTTAAATTCTAATTTTGACTGTGCTTGGTCAACTGGATGACTAGGGTTCAATGGGGGGATGTCCTAAACCAAGTTGCTAAATTATTCTAACCTAGGGTTCAGCCAATCATGTTTTAAAGTAAATAAACAAGCAAATGTAATGTACAATATTATACAGTGAACCGAACCAAAGATGGTTCGGTCTTGGACTGAATCTGAGATGTGTAAGACATCTCAAACTGCCTACGTATTCCAATCCTAAAAATCAAGTCCAAAAACGTAGTTCGAAAATGGGTTGTGTGATTAAAGATTATGGAAGTGATTTATGCATGTGCTTCAATTAGATTCTTTGTTGTTCAAGTTGAAGTTTATGCTGGATGTATGGTTGATGGGTGGCTTTGTACCGTATTTGGGATTCCCAAATTGCCTACGTATTCTAGGGTTTGCCCTAGAAATCAGGTACGACGTAGTTCGAAATGGTTGTGAGAGTCGGATTTGGAATGTGTACCAAATTCCTTCCATTTTTGTCAATAGGATCTAGGGATGAGACCTAAATTCCTACCATTTTTATTTGGGATGTGTACCAAATTCTTTCTATTTTTGTTAATAGGATCTAGGGATGAGACCTAAATTCCTACCATTTTTATTTGGGATGTGTACCAAATTATTTCTAATTTTGTTAATAGGATCTAGGGATGAGACCTAAATTCCTACCATTTTTATTTGGGATGTGTACCAAATTCTTTCTATTTTTGTCAATAGGATCTAGGGATGAGACCTAAATTCCTACCATTTTTATTTGGGATGTGTACCAAATTCTTTCTATTTTTGTCAATAGGATCTAGGGATGAGACCTAAATTCCTACCATTTTTATTGTTTCCATTTTTAGGTTTTTAGGGTTTCCTATCCCTTTTCATTGTGATTTTCATTTTTTAGGGTTTCATACCCTAATTATTCTCTTTATTCTAGGGTTTATTTTGCCCTAATTATTCTTTCCATTTTTAGGGTTTCACTTTCCCTAATTATTGTTTTCTTTCCATCTTAGGGTTTATCTTGCCCTAGTTGTTGTACAATTTTAACAATTTAACAAGGCATGTGAGCTTACCTAATATAGCTATTTTTTTTTTTTTTTGCATCTTTCCAAGATAAATATGGCAAATTTAAATAATCAATCAAAGATGGCAAGTGGCAGTGAATCAATACAAACATGGTAAGTGTGCATCCAAACATGGCAGTAATCATCCAATATAGCATGTGAGCAAGTGTAGCAGACAAATATGGCAATAAGCATGTGTAGCATTCCAATCATGGCAGTGTGACAATTCCAATTATGGCAGTGTGACCATTCCAATTATAGTAGTGCATGCATACGAGCATCCGAACATAGCATGTGAACAAATATAGCATCAAATATGGCATGTGAGAAACAACCAAAGCATATGAGAATCAATCAAAACATGATGGAACACGCAGCAAGATGACAGCTTTGTCAGGCTGGACCAAAATGGGCACATAGGGCACTGTACTTACTCAAAAAATTCTTAAAAGATATCCCTGGAAAGAAGACTCAGAGGCCAACATTTTGTCTCAAGGAAGCTAATCCTAAAAGAGACCATAGGCAGGTCGAAAACATTCCCCAAGTACAGGCAAATACACTGGTCAGGTCTGTTCCAGATTTTTGACCAGTTGCACCATAAATTCCAAATAAAATTCTATTCTTAATGAAAATTAAATACAGACATATGTCTATGTAGATAACTGTCTGATCTAAAATTTCATTAAGAAAAACAAGTTAAAACAGTATATTTTCTTTGTGAAAAATGACTCTTTTCAATCATGCAAATCAGCACATCATGACAGATCTGAAATCAAAGCACTATGCACTTAAAAATTGATATCAATTCAACGAAAAAATGGAAAAAATATGAAACTAGTGTCATTTTTTAGAAGACTTTCATGTCTAAAAAGTTCATGTTAAGTGGATTTTCTGATTATGGCCATAAGGCCTTTGTCTAGAGACTTTCCGATGGAGGATTGCATTACATCCGAGAAAAATAGCAATGTCAAAGACAAATTTTTTGATATATTTCCCCAATTCCAAATGGAACGAAATTTTTAGGGTAGTCTTCTATCATATCAGAGAGACTCCCATAAAATTTTGGGCTTCAAAAGCTTAGAAAAAATACATATGATGTACGTCCTAAGTTTGAACCCTAAATCTGGAATTTTCAGATCAGAAAATCACTTTATGAAATTTACAAAAAACATCAAACATCATTGTATATCAATCAAAAATTCATCATTGAATAGCTTAGACAAATTATCATTCATGAAAAATGTTAGACATAGGCATCCTAACATTAACAAGCATGTAATAGAGCATTCATGATTGAGATTTCATGAAAAATAGCCTTTTTCAAGCAAAATTGGCATTCGGGCATTATAACGACCTCTAAATTTGTTTAGAGTACTAACCTTGGGCTCAAATCGAGCGAAACCGTTGATGAAGGGTGATTGGGGGTTGTATCAATCCCCTTTGAATGTGAATCCTCCTTTTCCTCTCTTCTGCTTCTTTCTCTCTTCTCTTTCTCTCTTTTCTTCTTCTCTTTTCTTTCTTTTCTCTTTTCTCTCTCTTTCTTTCTTCCTCTCTCACGTTTTCTCTCTCTCACTCACGTTTCTCTCTCTCACCCACGTTTCCCTCTCTCTCTGGGAAGAAAAGGATCCTCCTCTTGCCTATTTATAATTTTTCACTCATTTTCTAGAAGATCCTTCTTTTTTCTAAAAAATATTTTTTCCTTTTTTTTCCTTCCTTCCTTTTTTTTTCTTTCCATTTTTTTCTCTCTCTCTCTCTTTTTCACGTTTTCTTTCTAGAAAACCTGAAGGGAATCTTTTTTTTTTTTCTTTTCTTTTTTTTTTTTTCCTCTCTCTTTCCTTTTTTCTTCTCAAGATCTTTTGGATTATCTCAAAACCCTAAATCCCCTTCTCTTTCACGTTTTCTCTCTCCCCTCTTTCCTTTTTCTTCTCAAAATCTTTTTGGATTATCTCAAAACCCTAATCCCCTTCTCTTCCACGTTTTTTCTCTCCCCTCTTTCCTTTTTTTTCTCAAAAATCTTTTGGATTATCTCCAAAACCCTAAATCCCCTTCACTTTCACGTTTCTCTCTCCCCTCTTTCCTTTTTCTTCTCAAAATCTTTTTGGATTATCTCAAAACCCTAAATCCCCTTCTCTTCCACGTTTTTTCTCTCCCCTTTTTCCATTTTTTTCTCAAAAATCTTTTGGATTATCTCC
Organism: Protea cynaroides; assembly: GCA_028583415.1. NCBI lineage: Eukaryota > Viridiplantae > Streptophyta > Magnoliopsida > Proteales > Proteaceae > Protea > Protea cynaroides. The sequence continues at coordinate 11,699,409 of CM053269.1, forward strand.
AAAACCAAAATCCCCCTTCACTTTCACGTTTCTCTCTCCCCTCTTTCCTTTTTCTTCTCAAAATCGTTTTGGATTATCATTTACATATAATAATATATATTATATACATATATACACATATATTTAATAACATACATACATACATATATATATATATATATATATATATATATATATATAATAAAAAATATAATATATATAAATACTATGCACATGAATGAACTGGTTCGAAACGGGTTGAGACCGACTTAGGTTGGCCGAGTTAAACCGATATGGGTTGAGCTAGGTTGGACCAAAACTAGCTTGAACCGAGTTGACTGGATTAATTGGAATTAACCGGGTTTTTCTCTCCTTGTCATTTCATGGGTCAATTCCTCTGTCATCCCGCATGGAATTTTCCGATGGCCTCTATTCCAAATTTTTTACGTTCATTTTGTAGAACATTAAAAATGAGGAATATAGGAACTGGAATCACCTGAATCCGATGTAGAACGGAAAAGATATGCAGCTTTGAAGTTCTGACGATAATTTTGCATGCAAGCTTGCATGGGACCCACTGGTGACTTCTACCCGGGATTTTTTACGTCCACTTTGTAGAACATCATGAATGAAGAATAATGGTCTTGGAATCATCCTGAATCCGATGTCGGATGATCAAGATATGATGATTTGAAATTCAAACAATCCAACTTAGGATAATTTGCATAAAGGCCCCTAGGATTATTTATAATAATTTCATAAACCTCCCTCATATGTATCATCTGACTAAAATGGTCATATCTTCCTCATTTGATATCGAAATTGAACAATTTTGGTCTCATTTCGAAGATAATTCTATGACCTACGCATCCACGCAAAATTATAACCCATGACCTTCTTGTGGACCCATTGAAAACTTCCTCAAATTCACGGGACCCATTGAAAATTTCCTTAAATTCACAGTCAGGAATCCAAATTTTCGATCACCTTTCTTCCTTTTGTTGTCCACACACCAGTAGGACTTTGTTTAGCTGGGATGGCAAAAATGGGGTGCTTAACCAAACCACCCCACCCCCCCCCACCCCCCCCCCCCCCCCCCCCCCACCCCCCCCAAAAAAACAAAAAAAAAAAAAAATAAAAAAAAAAAATTCAAAAAACCCACCCAAAAATCAATAAAATCCCCCAAAAACTAAAAAAAAAAAAAAAAAAAAAATAAAAAAAAAATAATTAAAAATTAAAAAATATTTTTTAAAAAAATTTTTTTTTTTTTTTTTATTTTTTCTTTAAATTAAAAAAAAAAAAAAAAAAAAAAAAAAAAACCAACTTTTTTTTTATTTTTTTTTTAAAAATAAAAATAAAAAAAAAAAAAAAAATAAAAATAAAAAAAAAAAAAATTTCCCCTTTCCCCTTTTTATTATAAAATAAATTTTCAATTTATTATTAATTTTACACCTAATTTTCAAAAAATAAAAAAATAAAAATAAAAGGAGTTGTTTATTTTTTTCTTTATTTTAATTTAAATTTTAAATTTAAAAAAAAAAAAAAAAAAAAAATTTTTTTCCCCCACTAAAATTTCAATTTAAAAAAAAAAAATTATATTCTTCTCTCAAAAATAAAAAAAAAAAAACATTTATACTGGGTCCTTCTTCAGACTTCATAATTCCCTTTTTGCTTAAGGCCTTAGCTACTACATTAGCCTTGCTCGGGTGACATTGAATATCACAGTCTTAATCCATCAAGTATTCCTAACCATCTCCTTATCCTCATGTTCAACTCTTTCTAATGAAGAGATAAATAAAACACTTGCAATCCGATCTAATCTAAAATTCTTCTCCGATTAAATAATGTCTCCAAGTCTTGATTGCATGAATCACAATTGTTTAGTCCAATCATGAGTTGGGTAACTCTTCTCATGCTCTTTCAGTTTTCTTAAAGCATATGAAATCGCTTATTTACCTTACATCAACCCGCATCCTAGATCCAATCCGAAAGCTCCGATGGATAGGGTAAAAGGTTTCCCTGGTGCCAGAACGATCAAGATGGGAGCTGATATCAATCTTACTTTAGAATCTAGAAATATTCTTCACCCTTGTCAGTCAAATTAAACTCTTCTTCCTTCCTGGTTAGCTTGGTAAGAGGTTTTGCGATCTTAGAGTGGTCCTCCAAAATCGTTAGTAATAACCAGCTAAACCCAAGAAACTTCTGATCTTCGTAATACTCTTTAGGTGTTTCTCACCATATGATTACCTCTATCTTACTAGGGTCCACTTTAATCCATTTTTATGATGCTATGTGATCTAAGAAGATCATTTTGTTTAATCATGTCTCATATTTCTTGAACTTGGCATAAAGCTTTTCCCTTTTCAACTGTTGTGGAGCTACTCCAAGATCCGTTGTATGAGTTGCTTCATTCTTGGAATAAATCAAAATATCATCTATGAAAACTATGACCAACGTGTCCAACATGTCATGAAACACCCAGTTCATCAGCTCCATAAAAGATGTAAGGGCATTGGTTAATCCAAATGTTATAATTGAGAATTCATAATTGGCCAATCCCGATTTTAAAAGCTAACTTCGAGATATCGCTGTCCAAATTCTTCAGCTGATGATATCTTGATCGAAGATCAACCTTAGAAAATACCTTTGCTCCTTGCAACTAGTAAAACAAGTCATTGATCTGAGGTTGTAGATATTGATTCTTGATCGTGAGCTTGTTTAGTTCTCGGTAGTCTATACATAATCTAACACTACCGTCCTTCTTCTTCACGAGTTGTGTTGGCACTCTTCCGTGATGCAATACTTAGCTGATTAAAACCCTTGTCTAATAACTCTTGTAGTTGAGTCTCAATTCCTTCAACTCCATAGGAACTACTCTACAGGTGCCTTTGACACAAGTATCGTCCTTGGTAATAAGTCGATGACGAACTCGGTCGCACGATCAGGTGGTAACCCGATAAGTCTACTGGAAACGCATAAGGGAATTTACGCATCACCTCAATTTCTTCCATCTGTGGTACTTCTTTGGTAATGTGTACCGTAGATACTATATATCCAACTTCTTTTTCTTCAAAGCATCTCTTCGCCTTTAGCATAAAGAGGATCAGCTTTCACTTCCTAGGGAACATACTCCCAATGATACTAAATCATATGCCGTTTTTATTCTTGAATTATAACATCTTCTATGGACATAACAACTTTATAGTGTTGAGACAACCAGTCTATCCCCAAGATGACATTAAATCTGCCATCTCAAGTCTAATTAGGTTGCGTCCAAATTTCATCCATCCATACGATTTAGACATTATTCATAACACTCATCTAATACAATATTTAGTCCAAAAGTGCTTGAACTAGCAAAGTCTGATGTAAAGTTCTTAAGAGCTTGTCTAGTTCCTTCATCTCTTTTGATTTTTTTAGGCTATCATCAAAATCTCATATTACACTCATTAGCTTGTATTTCTTTTATCCTTGTTGTTCTACCTTGCTCTCTCTTCCATATACCTCAAAAAATATCTTGTGATTGTTACTTCATATCCCAAGTCTATCTATAAGCATTAGGGTATATGCTTATAATTTCATTAATTCAGCCAACTCTTTTGATCTTTACTTAATCATCTCAATCGACATTGGGCATAACTCAGTATTACTTATACTAATCCTAATACTATCAATGCCACGATTTTTGACTTTATCCTTGTATCCACTCTTAGATTTGTCTTTAAGAATCTTCTACCTTGTCAAAATTCATACTGATATAACCATCTTTAACTCTACTTGAGTGCTATCTATTTCTTTACTGGCTACTCTTGATAGTTCTCATTTTTGCTCATGCACTCTTTTATAGACATGACTTATATCCATCCATTTAGCAACAATCTCAAAATAGATTCTCCATTACTTCATCTGAGGTTCATTGGCTATAGTATTTAATCTGAATCCAATCATCTTTCTTCCAATAATTTCATTATCACTAAACAACTTATCAATGGATGTCGAGAAATGTAAGAATCAGAATGTTTATCCAACACAATTCATTTCCTTCTTTCAATTTAGTATGACGACAAACACTTTCTTTATCTAATGAACTAAAGTTTAAAAGATCAGGAGTAAATCTGTGGTAATCCAACCAGCATTAAAAGGTCGTTAAGTTGCACGGTGGTCCAAATACATGGAAATAGAGGTTTTACAACTCTTAACCTAATGGTTACAGGTTCTATTGAGTATATATAATGCCATTGGTCAAGGCACTATAGGAATAAATCTAGAGAAAGTTTTCGTACATCAGTAAATCAGGTATAAATCAGAAGATGTACGCTCAACATGATTAAACAATTAACTTGTTCATTCAGTTCGTATCTCTGTTCATGTTGTCGATCATGAGAGTGGTGTAGATTGGTATAATCAGGACTAATACTAAAGAAACAATATCTATAACTCCAATTGACAGGTTAAATCAACAAGGTATCCTGTCAAGACATGAGAATTTAAAATCTGGTATGTGCATCCTCTATAATCATAAGAGTAAATCAATAATGCAGCGCATCCTATATAAACCTATCTAGATATATGGCCACAATAGATTTGATCCTTGCTGAAAATGTTTGAGGCTTTGTCTTCAGAAAATATTCCTCAATCCTTGGTCGGATCATTGCAACTATCCCATACATCGGTGGCTGATAAGGTTAACCACCTTGATACACTGCTTGTTGTGCACTAAACTTCTGCACTGGGGTGTGCATTACTGGGACATGCTGTGTGGTAGGCATTGTGTTATAGCTAACAGGTGTTGGGGTACAGTGATGCTACCAATTGGTACCGTACTTGGTTTGACCCGAAGGTGTTGATGTAGCATCAGCAACTTGGGTAGTGATTTACATAGCAACTTGCATAGTCGGTCTCATCTGTTGTTGCTCTTGTATTTTATTGGGTCAAGTTTATGACAACCATAACCAAGGTACTTAATAGTCCAGGTGGTTGGCTGGAGTGGTCTGGTTGTTCACCTCCTTTGATTCGCTCTAATCTGATTATCATTATCTAGCTTCTGCTCCGATGAGTTTTCATTACCCATTCTCGACCTAGATAGTGGTGGGGTCAAGTTGTAACCTCATCTTAATGCTCAGCGGGTAATGGATCAGCGTGTAGTGGATTTCACTCTGAGTCTCCATGTCATCCAAGGGTATAGCTTTATCTTCTTGTAGTTACTCTTATTCTTAATGTAGGGCCGTTATTCTCCTATCTTTGTTGGATTTGGTCTGAGATCTTTCCCTTTACCTTTGCAGGGAATTAGGAATTACTAGCCATTTTCTCCTTCCTTGTCATACATCGAGTTTCACATCTTGTGAGTACCAACTCGGTATTCACTTTTTTGCTTTACAAAAGCGCCCTTCTTGCTACTGTACTATATTCTTGTATACTTGGATAACTACCCAACTTATAGATAATTCCCTATATTATTTATTTATTAGGATAATTTTTGGTTTTCGCTTTCTGTGTGAGTGTATATATATGGTTCCACCTTTTATATGTACATTATTGTCTTGTTTAGGTTCTGTCTCAACCAACATAGGTGCTTATTGTGTGTTTGTATTAAAGCTTTTCATTTATCTTAACTCAATTCATGGACTCTAGTGGAAGTATTCAGGTTTAATGGGTAAGGCCTACGAGAGCTCTGATACCAAGTTGTCATACCCAAATTCTGCTCCAACCAGAATGGTGTGATGAACCGTCAATGAACCAACAATTTAACCAGGATCTCACATTAGGCTATCCCACATATGATAAACCAAAACACATTCCACATTAATCAGAGGTAATAAAATAAATAGCGAAAGTCTTACAGATAATGAACTGAGGTCTAATCATGATAAATAATTATTATTCCATTTATTTCCAAGTAACCAAAACATAACTTAATACATATTACAATATCCAAATACGAAAAATAAACACTAAACATATCCACCATTGAAACGCTAGCTTAACGAACCATGTTCGTTCCCCAAAGCTTGCTCATTCATAGCCTTCACTCGTTCATATGTTGGCGTGTAGACAAAATCTTCAATCGTAGTACCTGCAACATCAGAAACTAAAAAGAATTGCACGCACGAGAGTCAGCTCTCCAACTTGAGCTCAGTGAGTAAACAAAACAATGCAACAATACATATGCATGCAATCAATTCATATCTTTGGTCTGGTTTTAAGTTTGCAATATGCAATAGAAAGGTTTAGGTGATCAAAGGTTAACGTTTATTGACCCCGCCTCTATACACAAGTGTGTGATGCCGCCTGAAGGTAACGTTTATCGTCGAATCATAAGCATCCAAATCATGAACATTGTACAACAAAGGTTAACAATTATTGTTGTACAGTGCCATACCAACACTTAAGCCCCTGTTGGCGAGGGCTGCAAACTGGACTCGCAACTTACCAATCCTAATGCCAAACAATGTATCCAAGGCCTCACCCCAGCATCCCTCAGAACGTCCATAGAGATAGAGCTAAGGCCCCTCGATAGAGTCAGAGACTACAAGGACTGAGACCACCTCCCCTGATACTCTACGACGTAATAGTTCTGCTAAGGTAATGACGATACGACGATGCTAATGCACAAGACCTGAGTTAGAGATAGAGCTAAAGTACTGAGACCCGCCAAAGATTAACGTTTATTGACGTTCCCATCACACCTCCCCTGATACTCACTCGCATCAAGTACACCAACCACACACATACGTACACATGCCTATTCCTATCATCATCATCATCATCATGTTATAAACAATAAGGTAAATATGCATGAACAAATAATAGAAATATTGGATGACATGTTGAATGCACATTACAAACATATTTACATAGGATCAAGCATAGCATTGGACTCAAGAAAAGAGAAAATAATTTGTTATTAACCAATTAGTTTAGAGTTCTATTTCCTCACCTTAGCTTGCTAATATATCCTCTTACAAGCTTTAAAATCACCTTTATATTGTTATTATATTGCTAGAAGACCTAACAAAGTCGATAGAATTTAATTAGAATTAATTCTGAATTTAAAAACCATTCTGTTAACTGGGGGTCGGAGATAGGGTCGGAGTAATGATCGACCCTGGGTGCTACCCCTCCTTTCCCGAACTTCCTGAGTGCAGGGGGTCGATGCTAGGGTCGGAGGTTCTATCGACCCTAGGTGCGAGCCCCCATGGTTTGAGTCAAAAATATCAGATTTCATCCATTCATTCATGTTTGGGGTATTATGGCCTGCTTCTATAATCCATTCCATACATATTCTATGATTTAGAACTATTCTTTATTCACCTACATGGTTTCAATGATCTCCTCCATGGTTTCCATTGAAACCTAACATGGATGAGTGATTTGGGTTTCTTCTAAGTCATACCCTCTTCATAAACCATTCTAAGGTCTTAAATAAATCATGGGGAATGTATTCATACCTTAGGTTTGCTGAGATTCAGAGTTTCCTCTGAATTTCCTCCTCCTTGGTCTTCTTCTTCAATTCTCTTTCTCTTCTCCTTCTCTTCCTTCTCTTCTCTTTATTTTAATCCAATTAGGGTTGTAAAAGGAGTGAAAGAAGCTTAGGGACGTCCTATTTATAGAGTAAAACCTCCCAAAATAAGTCCCATTGAGCGTAGGAATGGTTCCAATTGAAATTAGGAAAGTTTCCTAATTTTCGGTTCGTGCTGTTTTTCCCGATTATCGGGGGTCGATGGGGGGGTTGATGGGGGGGTCGGACAATTCGAGACCCCCTGCGACCCCTGGTCACGGGTCGATGGGGGGGTCAGACCTGCCTGTTAAAACCTGCGACCCTATCCTCATTTTGACTGTTTTTGAGTAAATTTTCATATTGGGTCTTGGTTTTTTCTTCACACACTTGGTTCACTTGGCTCGACCATGATATGTAGACGGGTCCCGACACAAAATATAAGATTAGGCCGGGTTCGTGGTGTGCGGGTCTTACAATAAGCATCAAAACAAAGCAAAACAAATCTGAAGAGTCATGGGTACGGAGACTGGGACGATTCCAGCATGGTATTTCATATAGCAAGGTCAAAGTGTGGGAGGGGAGAGTTGCATCACCCAGCATTGTTGCTCAGGAAGTTATAGTTAAGGGGACATAAATTGGTTGTTTTTTTTGGGTACATTGATCATTTATTGTGAAAAAACAAAAAGATGGATCCAAATCATCTCCTGTTGGGGTATCAATAGGAGACTCAACTGAGTAAGGTTGATGCGCAACACGTGGTGACATTTTGATCAGACAGTAATTAACTACTGTGGTGCATAAGATCTAAGCTACTCCCCATTTCAGCCAATCAAATTAACTTTTTGAATCCGAGAATGGCCATGCCCATAAAGTCTGTTTTCAATTTTTTATTTTACCATCTTCGGATTTCCTCTGCTCCCTCTGAAATTCTTTCTCTCCCAAGTTTGGACCTCTGCAAACCATTCCATCTCCTGAAATGTCAAAAAGCCAATTACTGATCTCCAGAAAATTCAACCAAGCAAAAGACTAACTCTCAATGAAATAGTGCAACCCATAAGCCCAAGCAACGACAAGACATAGATTCCCTATAGTGTTGCTCTCTTCGGACCAGTAGATTACTATTGAGGTGTATTTGTCACATGGTTTCTTTTGTTTATGCAAACAATAGAAAGGTGCATCGGAGAGCATTGTGGCTGGACTTTTTGTCTTTGGGGGTTCAAAATTTGCCTTGGCTTATGGGGAGAAATTTGCCTTGGCTTATGGGGAACTTCAATTGCTATTGGGTTTCCTCAGATAGGACTGGGCTTGGGTGGTTTTTTGTGGCAGCAGCTAGTGAGTTTGATGCTTTTTTGGATTCTGGTTCTTTGATGGAGCTCCCTTCTTCTGGTATCCATTACACTTGGAAGAATAGTAGGGTGATTGGTAATATTTTTGCTATTTTAGACCACAACTTTGGGAATGGGGCATGGTTATCACTGTATGAACAAAATTTTCAAAACTGCTTCCAAGGGTTGCCTCTAACCATGCTCCCATTTTGGTGGGATGCTCTTCTATTCCAAAACCTAAGAATGTGCCATTTAAAATTCAAAGGCATTGGATGGATCATGAGGCTTTTAAAGAGGTGGTAAAGGGGGCGTGGCAGACTCCTATTACTGGTACTCCTTTCTATGTTCTGTTGGCTAAACTGAAGATGGTGAAATAGAAGTTAAGAGTGTGGTCAAAGGAGGTCTTCCTTCACATTGATAAACAAGTAATAAAAACCAAGGTTGATCTGGAGGACATCCAAGAGACTATCCAAATAGATGGGTGTAATTATAATTTGAGACAATAAGAGGAAATGGTTGCTCACAAGCATGATGATGCATGTGCTCTTCATGATGCTCTATGGAGTGAAAAGGGTAGACCAATATGGTTGTAGTATGGTGATAATAATTCCAAGTTTTTTTTCATTCTCATGCATAAACTCAAAAAAATAGAAATTCAATTCGGGCTCTTTAAAACGAAGATGGTGTTGTGATGGAATGTCAAGATGATATAAAAAATTATGTTCTGAAGTACTTTAAAGAATTTACTCGTAGTGTTGGGAGCACAGTTCGTACTGTGTTTGGAGGTTATTCCCTCTTTGGTCTCAGTTGAAGATAACATGGCAGTGGATAAGGTCCTTGATGATGACGAGATAAAGGCAATGGTTTTCTCAATGAATCAAGATAGCTCCCCAAGCCCGGATGGCTTCTCAAGTAAGTTCTAATGTCTCTATTGGGATGTGGTGGGAAGAGATGTTTATCGTGTTGTGTGGAATTTTTTCATTATTGGGAGCCTTATGTGGGGAGTGAATAATAGTTTCATTACCCTTATTCCTAAGAAACCTGGTGCAATTAAATTGTCTGATTTCAAGCCGATCTGTGTGGGTTATTTTATTTATAAATTTATTCCTAAGATTTTGGGAAATAGAGTGGGTGGCTTTATTTCGAAGCTGATTTCCAAAGAGCAGGAAGCTTTTGCAAAGGGAAGACTTATCCATGAAAATGTGGGTATGGCTTCTGAATTAGTCACCTTGATGAATAGAAAGACGAAGTGTAGGAATATGGCTTTAAAGCTGAACATCTAGAAGGCATACGATACCTTAGAGTGGAAGTTTTTATTTGCAATACTAGAGAGATATGGTTTCTTTATGGTGTTTATTGATAGAGTTAAAGCTCTCTTGCAGTCAGCTAAGCTATCTGTAATGATCAATGGTGGTCCAATGGGGTGGTTTTGGTACTAAGCGAGGCCCCATACAAGGAGACCTTCTCTCCCTGCTATTGTTTGTGATTGCTAAAGAAGCTTTCTATCGTCGTATTAATAATCTTAGGATGCAGGGACTTCTCGAACCAGTGTTTAAAGGGAGGAATGTGACTACTCCTTGCCATTTAACGTATGCAGATGATATTTTTATAATCCTCAAGACTAGGTTGAGGTCTTATCAAAATTAAGAGATTTGTTGGCTTCTTATGATGCTTTTGGAGGTCAACGAGTAAGCCCCTCTAAGAGAAAAATGTTCTTCTCTGATGATGTAAGTAGAAGTCGGGGGCAATCTATGTTGGATTGTTTAAACTTCTCTGAAGGTACAGTTCTGACAACTTATTTGGGTGTCCCTTTGTTTAAGAGGAGGATTCATAGAGAATATTTTAACCCATTACTTGATCGTTCCAAACTCAAGTTTGGGGCTTGGAAGGGTCATATGGTCGAGTGGAACTTGTGAAGCTGGTTCATAGTAGTTCCTTCACTCACTCATTCTGTGTCTATAAGTGGCCTACTGCCTTGATCAAGGTTGTGGAAAGATGGACGTGCAATTTGATCTGGTCGGGGGACCCTCACAATTGGAAAGCGATTGTGGTTAAATGATGCAGTCTGTGCTCTAAAGAAGGAGGGTGGTTTGGGTCTCAGGAGATTGAAGGAAGTCAATGATGCTCCCCTGTGTAAGCTAGCTTGGCAGATCAAGATTGAGAACTCCCTCTATGCTAAATTCATCAATGGCCATTACTTAAATAAACATTACTTAAATAAACAGGGGTTTGTTAACTTCCTCAATGCTACTCTCCGATTTGGCGGAGTACCTCCAGAGTTTGGGTTTGGGCGAGCACGTACTAGGTAGTTGATTGGTGATGGTAGTTGCATTAATTTATAATGTGATCGATGGTTAGGTGATTATACTTTGTTGGAGAAACTTGTTATGAGTGTGGTAGCAATTCGTGGGAGGGACTGTTCTCTATTAAGGCTTATTGTTAGTGGTGATTAGAATCTGTTGAATGTATCAAGTCCTACTTTGTGACATTGCCTGACTTCTACAAAAGATATTCCCACTACAGTTGGCACCAAGGATAGGATAATATGGACTGGAGAGCAGTCTGGTAGGTTTTCTGTTAAGTCGGCTTGGAAACTATTGAGGACTTATCATTCTAAACTGTATGGAGTAAAACTCTTACCCTGAGTTTGTCTTGTTTTGTATGGTGATGGTGCCATAAGAGGTTTCCTACTGATGTTGCTATGAGCCAGAAGGGTGTGCCATTGGTGTCTCGGTGTGCTCTTGGAAAAGTGATTAAGGAAGACATTAATCATCCATTTTTCTATTGTACTTTTGCCAAGTCCTTGTGGAGGGAGGCTGGATCGGTATTTGGAATGTTGATTCCTAGTTTCACTTGTATGGAGGATTTGTTGGACTGGTGGAGGTGTAAAGAAGCTGTAGCTTAGGGGAAAGATGTTTGGACGGCATTCCTATTTATAGTGTTGAATAAAATATGGGTGACAAGATTCAACATATTCAGAAAGAGCAAAGTCAGGGTCTGATCTCCCTCTTTATAAGTCTTCATTTAGTATTCTAAGATAAGGGTCTTTTGGTATTTCTTCTATTACCTCAGTAACCAGCTCTACCTTAACTTTCAATGCTGCAAAAAGACTGGAAAGTTCACATATCACCTTGTTTCTTAAGGATTCTTCTGAAACATCTAGAGTCTTCTGCCTTCTAGCTTGAGTACCTATTACTGTTGAATGAATCGAAACTGATTCAATCCCTTTCTCAGGTTTGGCTAAACCTTTTCTACTTAAGGCATCAGCTATGACATTAACCTTGCCTGGGTGATATAAGATCTCACAGTCATAATCCTTTAATAATTCTACCCACCTTCGCTGTCTCATATTTAAACCCTTCTAGGTGAACAAGTAGGTAAGACTTTTGTAATCAGATTTGATCTAAAATTTCTCTCCATATATAGGTCATGTCTCCATGACTTTAGAGCGAAAACTACCGCAAGTCATGTCACACCCCAATTCTGCACACTTCAGAATGGTGTGATGAACCGCTAAATAAACAACGGCTCAACCAGGATCTCTAATAGGCTATCCCCGCGTTATCCAAACTTTACACGCATCTACAATCATAATCAGAGTAATACACAATAGTGGAAAATTTATAAATAATATGAACTGAGAACTAAAATGATACCCATAAATAATAGCAAATTATTCTGTATTTAACTAAGACATAAATATTTAAATACCAAATACATGTCTTATAAATCCAATAAAGAAACCTACAAAAATATCTAATCGAATACACACGAGTTGCACTCGCAAGAGGAGTCGTGTGTATCATCTTCAGCTCCAACTTCCATAGCTGCTACAGTTCCGTACGCCGACGCATTCATGTAATCTTCAACTGTATAACCTGCATCATCAACTAAAAATATTCGACGTCGAGGGGTGAGCACACAACACGGCTCCGTGAGTAGCCAAAACAATGCAACATTACATATGCATGCAAAAAAATCAATTTATATCTTTGGTCTTGGTTTATAGTTTGCAATGTGCAATAGAAAGGTTGGGTGGTCAAAGGTTAACGTTTATTGACACCGCCTCTATACACAGGGTGTGGAAGCCCGCCCGAAGGTTAACATTTATCGTCGTCCCCATCCACCCTACCATAACATTATACAACAAAGGTTAACGTTTATTGCTATATAATGCTATACCAACACGTAAGTCCCTGTTAGCGAGGGCTTGCAAACTGGGCTCGAGCTAAGGCCCCCTGGTAGAGTCGAGACTACAAGGACCGAGACCACCTCCCCCGATACTCTACGACATAATAGTTCCGCTAAGGTAATGGCGATCCGACGATGCCAATGCACAAGACTTGAGTTAGAGATAGAGCTAAAGTGCTGAGACCCGCCAAAGGTTAACGTTTATTGACGTTTTCATCACACCTCCCCTGATACTCGCTCGCATCAAGCACATCAACCACACACATACAATCACATGCCTATTCCTATCATCATCATCATCATCATGTTATAAACAATAAAGTAAATATGCATGAACAAGTAATAGAAATATTGGATGGCATGTTGTATGCACATTACAAACATATTCACATAGAATCAAACATGGCATATGACTGAAGAAATAGAAAACAGTTTATTACTAACCAATTTAGTTTGGGGTTAAGGTTCCTCACCTTAGCTTGCTAATAGATACTTTTCCAAGCTTTAAAATCACCTTTATAATGTTATTATACTGCTAGCAAACCTAACATAGTCGATAGAATTTTATTAGAATTAATTCATAATTTAAAAACCATTCTGTCAACTGAGGGTCAATGCTAGGGTCGATGCTAGGGTCGATGGGTCTATCGACCCTCCCTCTATTCTGAACTTTCCGAATGGTGAGGGTCGATGGTCAGAAACACCTAGGGTCGGATGGTCTATCGACCCTCGGTGCGACCCTCGGTGACTTTGGTCCAATTTCCACTTTTGAATCCATTCTTCGTGTTTCGGGTTCTATGACTTGTTTCCTACATTCATTCAACAGTCAATCCATGGTCTAGAACCATGTATAATCCATATTTCTCCTTTTTGTGCATCCTCCTATGGTTTTCCATGAAAACCTAACCATGGATGGATGGTTTGGGTTTCTTCGAAATCCCACACTCAACCATAACTAACCTAAGGTCTGTAGAAACTCATGGAATTAGTATCCATACCTGAGAAGATTACTTTTCTCTGCAATTTCTTCTCCTTTTTGCTAGATTCTCTTCCTTGCCTCTCTTCTTCCTCCTTTCCTTCTTCTCTCTTTCTCTCAATTCAATTAGGGTTGTGAAAGGAGTGAAAGTGGCTTAGGGACGTCCTTTAAATAGACTAGGAATGTCCTATAATAATCCCATTGAGATTTGGAAAGAATCCCAACCGAAAATTAAGAAATTTCCTAATTTCGGTTTCATCGGAAATCGAGGGGTCGATGGGAGGGTCGATGATCCCGTCGACCCTAGGGTCTTAAGCTGTCCGACCCTCCCTTCAAAACCGAGGGTCGACTTTCTGTTTTGGGAGGTCCGACCCCCTTCCTTTGGGTGTGCGACCCTTCCCTAAAATTAAGTGTTTTTGGGTCGATTTTATACCTGGGATCTCGATCTCCTTCATGCCCTTGGTCCATTTGACTCGACCATGATGGGTAAACCTGGTTCAAGGTGGTAAGACCGGGTTAGTTTGACACGGGTCTTACAACTCCCCCCAACTTATAAAAATTTCGTCCTCGAAATTATACGTACCTTCTGAATCAAACAAGTCAGGGTATTGCTTTCTCATAGCATTTTCTTCTTCCCATGTAATCTCTTCCATGTCTCTACTTTTCCATGTGACCTTAACATAGTAGATATCTCCTTTTGCGTAGACGTTGAACCTTTCGACTAGTGATTTCCGTTGGTATTACTTTAAATGTCAAATCATCGGTCGGTTCCGGCAAATCTCTTGTCAAAACATGCGTTGGGTCTTTGACATACTTCTTCAATAAGGATATGTGAAATACGTCATGCACACTTGACATAGACGGTGGTAGTGCTAAGCCGATAAGCTACTTTCCCACGCTTAGCGAATCTCATATGGTCCGACATATCTTGGACTTAGTTTTCCTTTACTGTCCGAACCTCTTCAATCCTCGCATAGGCGATACTTTCAAAAATACTTTTTCGCCCTACGACGAACTCTAGATCTCTTCGTCGAGTATCTGCGTATTGCCTCGATGGTTCCGAGCTACTCTTACTCTTTCCTTGATGATGTCGACCACTTCGACAAGTCTCTTCAAAAAATTCTGGTCCAACAATACTACATTCTCCAACTTCATTCCAAAACAAGGGAGTTCGACACTTCCTGCCATACGGTGCTTCATAAGGTGACATTTGTATAGTAGCCCGATAGCCGTTATTGTAAGCGTAACTCGATCAATGGTAACTTTTCGTCCCATGATCCCTTGAAATCAATCACACATGCTCGTAGCATATCTTCTAAAATCTGAATTGTGCGCTCCATTGTCCGTCCGTGCTGCGTGGGTGGAATGCGATCGCTGAACTTCAATGTTGTGCCCATGGCCTTTTGCGATCCTTCCCAAAATTTGGAAGTAAATCGTGGATCTCTATCGGACACAATGCTTTTCGGAACACCATGTAGCCGAACAATATTATCCACATACAGCTTTGCTAACCTTTCGAGTGTATATTGGGGTCGTATCGGTATGAAGCGAGCTGTTTTAGTCGAGCGGTCTACAATCACCCAAAGCTGCGTCAACTACTCGAGGAGTCAATGGTAGTCTTGTGACAAAGTCCATAGTGATGCAGTCCCATTTCCATGCTGGTTCGGTAATGGTTGTAACGGTCCTGCGGGTCTTTGTCGTTCCGCCTTTACCTTCGACAATTTAAGCATTGAGACACGAACTTGGCTACATCCGCCTTCATTCCTCTCTACCAATACAGTTTCTTTAGATCATGATACATTTTTGTGCTTCCGGGATGTATCGAGTAGATGGTGGTATGGGCTTCCTTCATCGGTCGGTGTCTAATGTCCATACTTTACGTTTCGGTACACATATTCTCCCTTTATATTTCAGTACCTTCTCGGTATCTAAGGTGAACTCAGGGTTGGTCCTACCTTTCTCAATATCTTCATGTACTGTTCTTAGATAAGGATCTGCTTTGATAGCTGTCTTCACTTCATCCACTATATCCGGTATAATCTTCAATGCCACGAACATATTCAAAAACCGATGAATAAACCCTTGGCTAGCTGATTCATCCGTTGTATCGATCACATATTTGCTCGTTACCGTGATTGAATACCATCCCGGTAGTACACATTGCGGCGGTTGTGCTAGTTTCTCCTTGAGATTTTATCATTGCTTTTACGCTCCAATGCATCCGCTACTATGTTCGCTTTGCACGGATGATACTGGATATCACAATCATAGTTTTTCAATAGTTCCAGCCATCTTCTTTGTCTCATATTTAACTCCTTCTGATTAAATAGATAGGTAAGGCTTTTATGGTCCGACTTAATCTGAAATTTCTCTCCGTATAGGTAGTGTCTCCATATCTTGACAGCATGTACTACTGCCGCCAACTCCAAATCGTGAGTGGGGTAATTCTTCTCATGTACCTTCAACTGTCTCGATGCATACGCAACTACTTGTTCTCCTTGCATAAGCACACATCCTAATCCCAATCCCGATGCATCGGTGTATAAGGTAAATGTCCTGGTGAGAGGTACAGCAATCCGAGAATAGTCTTCTACGAATCTCCGATAATATCCAGCTAGACCCAGGAACTTCTAATTTCTGAGACGCTCTTTGGTGCTTCCCACTTCACAATAGCTTTGATCTTACTGGGGTCCACTTTGATTCCTTCCGCGGATACTACATGACCTAGAAAGGCGACTTCACTTAGCCAAAACTCACACTTTGAAAATTTGGCGTATAACTTCTCTTTCCTTAAACGCTGTAGGGCTGCGTTTAGGTTCTTGACATGGGTTTCCTTGTCCTTGGAGTATACCAATATGTCATTAATAAATACTATCACCGACGTGTCCAACATATCGTGGAAAACTCGGTTCATAAGTTCCATGAACGTTGCCGGTGCATTAGTTAGTCCGAAGGACATCACTAGGAACTCATAATGTCCGTATCTTGTCCCTGAAAGCTGTCTTGAATGTCACCTTCTTTAATCTTCGAGTTGATGATAGCCTGATCGAAGATCGATCTTTGAAAATACCTTCGCTCCTTGTAACCGATCGAACAAGTCATCGATCTCGGGTAGTGGGTATCGATTCTTGATGGTCAGTTTATTCAACTCTCGATAGTCGATGCATAATCGAATACTACCATCCTTCTTCTTTACGAACAACACCGGTGCTCTCCATGGAGATATACTGGGTCTAATATAACCCTTATCCAGCAGTTCTTGTAGTTGCACTTTTAATTCATTCAGTTCCGTAGGAGCCATTCTATAAGGTGCTTTTGATACTGGTGCGGCTCCAGGTATAAGGTCTATTACAAACTCCGTGGCTCGGTCGGGTGCTAATCCGGGTAGTTCCTCCGAAAATACATCAGGAAAATCCCGCACGACATCAATATCTTTCATTTGTGGCACGTCCTTGGTTAGGTCGACCACTGATACTAAGTATCCGACCGCTCCTTTCTCAATGCACTTCTTAGCCTTAAATGCTGAGAGTATGAGCTTGCGTCTCCTGGGAAGTTTGGTTCCCGAGAAACTGAATTCTGCTCCTTCTTTGTCTTTGAATGTTAGCTTCTTCTCGGCGCATAACAGATTTGCAGAGTGCCAAGCTAACCAGTCCATTCCTAAGATGACATCAAAGTCTGCCATCTCAAGTTGTATTAAGGTTGCATCCAAGGTCTGCTCTCCAATGAGAACTGGACATGGTCCATAACCTTTCTCTAATTCCACTTCTAATCCCATCAGTGACCGTACAAGTAATTTGTAGTCTAATGTTTTGATGGGCAGATTGGTCTTCTTTCCAAACGACACAGATATAAATGAATGAGTAGCTCCTGAATCAAAGAGTACTCTGGCGGGTATGCCATTGATAGGTACGATACATGTGATCCGTTTTTACTTAGTCTACATACTCAATCAGTGTAATTATAATCTTAAAAGTTTTGGTCATACCTGTGACCACATCGGGCGATGCGGCTGCATCCTCTGATGTAACAGCATATACCCATCCTTGATGTAACTGCTTCTTGGGTTTTGGACATTCTCTTGCCATGTGCCCTGGTTGGTTGCAGTTATAACACTTCGGGGCTTCAGAATTTGGTTGTGGCTGTGGTTGAGCTGCTGCAGTTGACTTTGGTGCAGTTGCAAAATTATGAGGACGGAAAGGTTTATACGTCCTGTTATTGCCTCCGTTATAAGAATTCCCAGCTGGTCTCTTGATTCCTTTGTTTCGAGCGAAATAACTCTCTTTCTGGCTCAATTCAATCACTCGAGTGATCCGGACGGCTTCATTATATATGGTCTTTTCTAATCCCAGAACATGTTCCCTGATACTTCCTCTTAGTCCCGTGACGAATCTACGGGTTTTTGTATCTTCTTCTTGCATTCTAGCCGGTGCGAAGAAAAATAGCTCTTCATAGCACTGTTGATATGAGTCTACGGACATCTGCCCCTGATACAGACTCAGGAATTCCTTCTCCATTGAATCTCTGAAGCTTCTTGGGAAATACTTCTCGAAGAATGCTTCCTTATATATAGCCCATGTCAGTAGGGCGTGCTTGGTCAATAAGTATGTCTTTGTAGATTTCCACCAATGGTGTGCATCGCTTTTGAGCATGAAGGTGGCGCATAGCACTTTTTCTTCCTCAGTAATTGTCATCATAAGGAAGTTCCTTTCCATCTCGTCTATCCAGTGTGCTGGCCACAGTGGATCAGACGGCTTGCCATTGAATTCTCTTGGCTTCATTTTCAAAAATCTCTCCACTAGTCAGGAGTGATCCGGTTGATTTTGGTATGCCCCAAACATAGGGGGTGGATACTGACAGTTCCCTTGGGCTGCTTCTGGGACTTGCACTAGAATTGGTGCAGCCGGTTGTTGAGGTGTCTGTTGCGCTGGGTGGTTACCCACTGGCGTTGCACTAGCTTGCCCCGTGTGCATGGCTGCAGCCTGAGTGGCTTGAAACATAACTCCCATCGCAACCTGCATTTGAGCTTGTGCATGTTGCATTTGTTGTAGCTGTTGTGCCAAATTCATCACCACTGTTGTTAGCTCTGGTGGTGGTGGTGGCAAATTTGTAGGATTTTCCGGCTCGGGATTACCCTGTGCGTAATTGTTCTCTTGACTAGTCTCATCCACCGGTGGTGGTGGTGGGACTGTGTTTCGGGTCTGTCGGGTAACTCTACGGCCAAACATATTTACTTTTGAGATGGGTGGTGCCTGAAAATCATCAAAATCAGTGCGAAATCATTTATACTTCATGTAGGCACGCTAACCGATATAAAATTCAAAATCTTCAATTCATTCTGAAAAAAATATTGTCTTTTCTATGTAGGGTCGATAGTGAGGGTCGCTGGTGTGTCCGACCCTTGGTATCCGACCCTGGGAATGACCTGTTCTTCCCGAGAGCTGAGGGTCGATGCGAGGGTCGATGGGTATCCGACCCTCAGTCCGACCCTTGAATTTCTGTCAGATTCCCGAGAGCCGAGGGTCGATTGGAGGGTCGATCCGAGGGTCGATGGTGTTAGTCAAATTGTCCGACCCTTGGACCAAAAATCAAATTTTTAAGATCCGATTCTGGGTCAATTCTCACTATTCCTCCTCCGTTTCGACTCGTCTCTACTCTCCGAGTTGCTACAGTGCTACTTCACTATTGTGGATCATTCTTAGTCTGAGTTTCGACATCTACATCATCTTTACAGGTAAAATTTCCCAACTTTTCCTGTTTTTAGGTTTTTATTTCGAGGTTTTTGCTCATTTAGCTCGTATTTTCCAAATTAAACTTTTTCTAACCGTAAAAATTTTATTTTTATTGGGGGCTTTTGTTATTAGGGTCTTGAGGAACGAAAGCCCTCAAAAATTTTTTAGTTTCATCGGTTGGTTATCGAGAAACTTAAATTTTTCTCTTTTTGCCCTAATTTATCGAAATTTTTGATTTTTCTTGAATTTCTTCAAATTGGACATCGTCAGTTAAAATTCCCTACTGCATGTGGGTTGTAGGATATGTTTAAACCTTCGTAAGTCCTTATGCCCACTTGTATGGCAAGTAATGGGGCTTTATGGTCAACTTACGTCGTTATTACTCAAATTTTGGATTTTTATCCTACTAATTCCTTATTTCTTTTCTCTTTCTTACTTTGCAGATACTATGGCCCATACCAAAGTGCCAAGATTGCGTGATCCACTCCGCTTCCGTTCGAATGAAGGCGAGGCACGATATCCGACTATGCCCGTAAGAAAGTGGAAGGGGGTCGCATGGTGAACTTGGCTGAGCTAGCCTTGTTCAATGTGGAGGGAGCATTCGATGATATGGGGTGGCTCCCTGTCATCACATACGACGCGTGCACCTGTCCAGACTTGGTGCGCCAATTCTATTGTAATCTCCAGGTGGTGGGGAATTACAATGATGTTGAGCACGGCCAGGAGTTACGCATCACCAACTACGTCAAGGGGGTGCACATCTCCTTTGATTATCGGCAGCTGGCCGATCTGTTGGGCATTGCCTATGATGGCCCTATGGTGTCTGTGCGCCGGAGAGCCATAGTTTGTTGAGATGGTGATGAGAGCTGAGATCGAAAATCAGTTGCTCCGTCCCGATAGATGGCGGATGAGAGCTTGCTACTTGCGTCCATCTCCACGAGTCTTCTCGCAAGATTATCCAAAGCATAATCTGATTCCGCAGAGTGGGCACTATGAGAGGGTGTCTCGGCTGACCCGGTTCTTGATCTACGGCATATGCACTCGGCGGCCGGTCTGCCTTCCTTACATCATCAAGCGGACAATGATCGGTGCCACATTGTCCGGTCATAGGGGTAATCTACCCTATGGACGCATGATTACGATGCTCTTGACCCGTTTGGGGGTGGATCTAGTAGATGAGAAGATCCGGGAGAAGACCTTCTCGTCGCCTCTAGATTGGGAGGCTATCTACAAGATGGGGCTGCGAGATGCGAGAGGTTAGTGATGAGGAGAGGAACGCGATGGTGCGCCCTCACACTCGGGTTGAGATGGCCGATGCCTTGAGGCTGCTGCTAGGGCTCGTGGGGATCCGGTCGACGATGATCGCCTATATATGGATGTCGATGCGATACCACCGCCATCACCCACGCATGCGGCTGGAGTTGGTACATCTTCTTCGGCGGCTCCTGTACCTGAGGCTGGTCCTTCTCACTCGGCTGATACTTCACTTCCACCTTCAGCTATGATGGAGATCTTTGCGGGAGATCGGGGGATGCTCAGCGCGGATTTGATCCGAGGATGGATGAGCTGTTGGCTGCTCAGCACGCATTGGGACGCGCGGATGGGAGAGCTCCTAGAGGTGCAGCGTGCGACCGATCGGAGGATAGCCGGTCTCACGGCTAGTCTCCGGGGCGACCCAGACCAGGTGGCTTGGTTGATTAGGGTCTATGCTGAGGACTACGACAAAGATCGTGAGGCACCGCCTCCTCCTTCGCCTCCAGCTTCCTGATTGTACTTTACTTTTCTTGTCCTACAGAGTAACTGTCCGGGTTGTGGACTGTACTCTGCTTTAGCGATGTATATACGTTTTGTTTCTCTTACTCATTGTATGTAACTGGTTTTTCCTTTAATAGATGCATTATTCTCTTTTTAATTCGGTTTCAATCATCACTTGTGCTTACAGTGTGTTTGTATTAAAGCTTTTAATTTATCTTATCTCAGTTCACAATGGTCTGGAATGGGTGTCAGTTCGGCGGGCAAGGCTTGAGATGCTCTGATACCAAGTTGTCACACCCCAATTCCGCACACTTCAGAATGGTGTGATGAACCGCTAAATAAACAACGGCTCAACCAGGATCTCTAATAGGCTATCCCCGCGTTATCCAAACTTTACACGCATCCACAATCATAATCAGAGTAATACACAATAGCGGAAAATTTATAAATAATATGAACTGAGAACTAAAATGATACCCATAAATAATAGCAAATTATTTTGTATTTAACTAAGACATAAATATTTAAATACCAAATACATGTCTTATAAATCTAATAAAGAAACCTACAAAAATATCTAATCGAATACGCACGAGTTGCACTCGCAAGAGGAGTCGTGTGTATCGTCTTCAGCTCCAACTTCCATAGCTGCTACAGTTCCGTACGCCGACGCATTCATGTAATCTTCAACTGTATAACCTGCATCATCAACTAAAAATATTCAACGTCGAGGGGTGAGCACACAATACGGCTCAGTGAGTAGCCAAAACAATGCAACATTACATATGCATGCAAAAAAATCAATTTATATCTTTGGTCTTGGTTTATAGTTTGCAATGTGCAATAGAAAGGTTGGGTGGTCAAAGGTTAACGTTTATTGACACCGCCTCTATACACAGGGTGTGGAAGCCCGCCCGAAGGTTAACGTTTATCGTCGTCCCCATCCACCCTACCATAACATTATACAACAAAGGTTAACGTTTATTGCTATATAATGCTATACCAACACGTAAGCCCCTGTTAGCGAGGGCTTGCAAACTGGGCTCGCTGCTAACCAATCATAATGCCAAACAGTGCATCCAAGGCCTCACCCCAGCATCCCTCAGAATGCCCATAGAGATAGAGCAAAGGCCCCTCGGTAGAGTCAGAGACTACAAGGACCAAGACCACCTCCCCTGATACTCTACGACATAATAGTTCTGCTAAGGTAATGGTGATACGACGATGCCAATGCACAAGACTTGAGTTAGAGATAGAGCTAAAGTGCTGAGACCCGCCAAAGGTTAACATTTATTGACGTTCTCATCACACCTCCCCTGATACTCGCTCGCATCAAGCACATCAACCACACACGTACAATCACATGTCTATTCCTATCATCATCATCATCATCATGTTATAAACAATAAAGTAAATATGCATGGACAAGTAATAGAAATATTGGATGGCATGCTGTATGCACATTACAAACATATTCCCATAGAATCAAACATGTCATAGGACTCAAAAATAGAAAACAGTTTATTATTAACCAATTTAGTTTGGGGTTAAGGTTCCTCACCTTAGCTTGCTAATAGATACTTTTCCAATCTTTAAAATCACCTTTATAATGTTATTATACTGCTAGCAAACCTAACATAGTCGATAGAATTTAATTAGAATTAATTCAAAATTTAAAAACCATTCTGTCAACTGAGGGTCGATGTTAGGGTCGATGGGTCTATCGACCCTCCCTCCATTCTGAACTTCCCGAATGGTGAGGGTCGATGGTTAGAAACACCTAGGGTCGGATGGTCTATCGACCCTCGGTGCGACCCTCGATGCACTCTGGTCCAATTTCCACGTTTGAATCCATTCTTCGTGTTTGGGGTTCTATGACTTGTTTCCTACATTCATTCAACAGTCAATCCATGGTCTAGAACCATGTATAATCCATCTTTCTCCTTTTTGTGCATCCTTCTATGGTTTTCCATGAAAACCTAACCATGGATGGATGGTTTGGGTTTCTCCGAAATCCCACACTCAACCATAACTAACCTAAGGTCTGTAGAAACTCATGGAATTAGTATCCATACCTGAGAAGATTACTTTTCTCTGCAATTTCTTCTCCTTTTTGCTAGATTCTCTTCCTTGCCTCTCTTCTTCCTCCTTTCCTTCTTCTCTCTTTCTCTCAATTCAATTAGGGTTGTGAAAGGAGTGGAAGTGGCTCAGGGACGTCCTTTAAATAGACTAGGAATGTCCTATAATAATCCCATTGAGATTTGGAAAGAATCCCAACCGAAAATTAGGAAATTTCCTAATTTCAGTTTCGTCAGAAATCGAGGGTCGCTGGGAGGGTCGATGATCCCGTCGACCCTAGGGTCTTAAGCTGTCCGACCCTCCCTTCAAAACTGAGGGTCTAACTTTCTATTTTGGGAGGTCTGACCCTGCTTCACTGGGTGTGCGACCCTTCCCTAAAATTAAGTGTTTTTGGGTCGATTTTATACCTGGGATCTCGATCTCCTTCATGCCCTTGGTCCATTTGACTCGACCATGATGGATAAACCTGGTTCAAGGTGGTAAGACCTTGTTAGTTTGACACGGGTCTTACAAGTCATGAGTGGGGTAATTTTCCTCATGCTTCTTTAATTGTCTTAAGATGTAGGTTATGACCAAATCCCCTTGCATAAGCATACATCCCAAGCCTAGTTTGAAGGCAACTATATACAGAGTAAACGGTTTATCTGGTTTCAAAATTTTCAGTATAGACGTTGAGATCAATCTGTCCTTCGAGGTCTAAAAAATTTTCTCTCATTGGTTTGACCAAATGAATTTCTTTCCTTTCTTGATTAATCTAGGATCAAAGGTATTGTGATCCTGCAATAATCTTCCACGAATTTACAATAGCTAAACCCAAGAAACTGTAAACTTTAGTAACTATCTCGGGAGCTTCCCAGTTTACAATAGCATTGATTTTTTTGGGGTCCACCTTGGTTCCTTCCACTGGCACCACATGGCCTAAGAATGCTACTTCGTTCAGCCACAAATCATATTTCTTAAGCTGGGCGTAGAGCATCCTTTCTCTCAATCTTTACAATGCCTGATGCAAATGCACATTATGGTCTTCCTCATTTTGAGAGTAGATTAGAATATCGTCGATGAATACTATGACTGAAGTATCCAACATGTCCTAAAACTCTTGGTTCATAAGTTCCATGAAAGAGGTAGGACCATTGGTCAGTCCAAAGAACATGACCAAAAACTCATAATGTCCATACCTAGTCCGAAAGGCTCTCTTAGGGATATTGCCTTTCTTGATTTTCAATTGGTGATACCCTGATCTGAGATCAATATTTGAGAACACAGAAGCTACTTGAAGTCACCTCAAATAGATCATCAATACGTGGTAGAGGATACCGGTTCTTGATGGTAAGCTTGTATAGCTCACAATATTCTATGCATAGGCATATACTACCATCCTTCTTCTTTACGAATAATACTAGCACACCCCAAGGAGAAATACTAGGTCAGATAAAATCCTTGTCTAGCAACTCTTGTAGCTGTACTTTTAGTTCCATTAGCTCGATAGGTGCCATTCGGTATGGAGCTTTTGATACTTGTACTGGTCCTCGTAAGAGATCTATCACAAATTCGATTATTCGGTCTGGTGGTAAATTCTGGTAAGTCCTCAAGGAATACGTCCGAATAATATTTCACTACTTCCAGGTCTTCCAGCCGAGGTCGTTCAACAATAACATCTAGGACAGACACCAAAAATCCAGTATCACCTTTCTACAAACACCTTGATTGCCTTAAGTGTAAAAAGAAATAATTTTCTTCTTTTGGGTTTCTTGTCCCCAATGAATTCAAATAGCTAACCATTCCCTTCATCAAATGTTAGTCTCTTCTCTACACACTGGAAAGTAGCCTTGTGCTAGGATAGCTAGTCCATACCCAAAATTACATTGAAGTCTGACATATTTAGTTAGATTAGATTTCCTCTAAATTTCTTCCTTCGATGAGGACTGGGCATGGTCCTTAGTACTTATTAATCACTTCCACACCAAGAGGCAATTGAACAATTAATAGAGCCTCTAAAATTTTTTAACACCTCCAATCTTCATTCTGAAATATGGAGACATGAAGGAGTAGGTAGCTCTCAAGTCGAAGAGTACCTTCGTTAGCTTGCTACTTTAACAGTACCTATAAGATTACTATATTTAGCTATATGCACAAGAATCATTAATGCACTAAATTTGAAGCATACCTATCACTACATCTAGAGAGAATTTTGATTCTTCAGTAGATACTAGATTAACTTTTCCCATCTAAGTTGCTTTTAGAGGGTGAGGACAGGATCTAGAGAAATTCCCCATCTGACCATAGATGAAACATTTAAGGTTTGCAACTACGGCAATAGTAGTTGTACGACCTCCGATAAGTGTGGCCTTAGTGGTTGTAGGTCCGTTGCTTGAGTGGTGCAGAAAATTTTGTTACTTATCCTTCCTCCAGTGAAATAAAAGATTCTCTTGTTACCTCCTTTTTTAGCAAAGTAACTATCTCTCAGACTGGCTTCATGGACTTTGGCGGTTTACACCTCTTTAGAATACACTTCCTTCCCCAAAGCATCAACAGTAGTTTGAATGTTACCCCGCAATCCCTTGGTGAATCTTCGAGCCTTAGCCGATTCCTCCTTCATGTGAACTAGGGTGAAATAAATGAGTTCCTTAAATAGATGTTTGTAGTCATCATTGATTGTTGTCCTTATGACATGTTCAGATACTCGACCTCCATCTTATCTTTGAAGCTTCTTGGGAAATACTTGTCTAAGAATGCCTCCTAGAAAGTCTCCTAAGTTATCTGAGGGTGCTTGGCAGTTAGTAGGTGTCACACCCCAAAACCCTGTCGTTTTGGTATGACCATGGTTTTTCACAATACAAGTACCACCACACCAGAATCCATTCATAGTGTTCACATATCACAACTCTTCCGTTAATCACAATAGAGATTATGGGAACATCAGAGGCACAATTAGAATAATAGAAGAAATCATTAACTAGAACCACAAATCAATTATAATTGTATTAGATAAATGTAATAAAAGTTTATCTGCCTTCAAACCAAGACATAAATAAAATAATACCAAGTACTGAATATTTAATCAAAATATTCTGGTACAAAGTAAATAACAAAAACTATATCCTAAGTAAAGTCCTAATAATCTCGTCTCTTAGATAGAGAAGTCTTCTCTTCTTCAAAAACATTGTCCCTTAGCCATAGAGACAATCATCACATTCACACGAAGGATCATGCGAATCATCTTTAGATACTTCATCTTCAATCACATAATTTTCAATAGTACTGCTATCTGCAAAACAATCAAAAAAATTTGTACGTACAAGGGTGAGAAAAACTACACGCTTAGTGAGAAATTAGCACACACAAGCACACAATGCATGAATAGTTTATTAAGATTTATATCGTCTATGAACTGGCATACGCAAGCAGCATCACCCCTGATGATGAATACTTCATCACAGGTGAGGTAAATGAGACACACTTGGCTGTGCCTCATGTGAAACATGACCCAAAGAAGGAAGAAACAACCAAAGAAACACCATCCTGGCATTATACTAGCATTCCCTATCATAGGCTTCCTCTTGGCATCAGAGTAATAAGCCTTACTTGTAAGACCCGTACTCTACTAACTTGGTCTAACCATGTCGTGCCAGGTCTTTCCATCATTTCTAGACCAAGTGGACCAAGCGTGTGAAGATAGATCAAAAACCAGGTATGAGAATCGAGCTAAAAACAATAAAAACATACCTAAGGTAGCATGCCTGGGTAGGTATGGTTGACCATAAGGAAGGGAACCAAAAATCTCAAATCCAGAACCCCACAGTCGATGATTTTGACCTTATGATCGACAGTTTATGTGACCGTATGATCGACTGTGAGAAACCTAGATCAGACTCCGAGTTTTGGAAACTTTCCTAAACTAAGGGATTGGTTTCCTAATTGAAAGAGGACTCTAAATGGAGAGTTTTGCTCTATATAAAGGACGTTCCTCAGCCGTTTTTCACTCTTTTATAACATTAGTAAACCCTAGAGAAAGAGAAGGAAGAGAAGGAAGAGAAGGAGAAGAAGAAAAATCTAAGGAGAAGAATTTGCTGAGAAGAGATTGGCTCTCTATCACAGGCAAAGGTATGAAATGAATCTCTAGATATGTAAACACTAAGGAATAAAACTTCTATTCACACCCCCATTTTCGTACGATTCAGAACGGTGTGATGAACCGTCAATAAGCCAATGGTTCAACCAAGATCTCACAATAGGCTATCCCACATATGATAAACCAAAACACATTCCACATTAATCAGAGGTAATAGCATAAATACCGGAAGTCTTATAGTAAATGAACTGAGAATCTAACTGTGATAACCAAAAATAAATATCAAATTATTGTTAAATCAACTGATACATAATTAAATAAATATCAATTACATGTCTTTAATAAAATCTAAAAAAAATCTAATCGAATACGCATGAGTTGCACTCGCATGAGGAGTAATGCATATCCACTAAGTCTTCAGCTTCCATTGTCGCCACATGCCCATACACAGGAGCGTTCATATAATCTTCAACAGTGGTACCTGCATCATCAACTAAAAGTATTCGAATTCGAAAGGGTGAGCACACATCACGGCTCAGTGAGCAAACAAAACAATGCAACAATACATATGCATGCAATCAATTCATATCTTTGGTCTGGTTTTAAGTTTGCAATGTGCTATAGAAATTATAGGTGGCCGCCGCACCTCTATACACGAGTGTGTGGAAATGCCCAATGAAAACGGTACTGTCGCCCCACACACACCCACCATGGACAATATACACCCCATGAAAACGACATGGCTGCACCGGTTGCCCATACCAATACATAAGCCCTTGTTGGCGAGGGCTTGCAAACTGGGCTCGCAACTAACCAACCTTAATGTCAAACAATGTATCCAAGGCCTCACCCTAGCATCCCTCAATACATCCATAGAGATAGAGCTAGGGTTTGGTGATCAGGCTGAACCACGATGCCACGTCCCCCCTGATGCCCTACGATATATTAGTTTCGCTAAGGTAATGGCGATACGACGATGTTAGTGGACAAGACTTGAGTAGAGATAGAGCTAGAGTCTGGTGACCAGGCTGAACCACAATGTCACGTCCTTCCCCTGATGCTCCACTCGCATCAAGCACACTAACACTTGCTTAGTGGACATGATTTGAATAGACCATGGTACAATATACCCCGATGAGAACGGCATCGAAGCACCGGTTGATACCATCCCTACTCGCCCCATGTACACCAACCAAACACAAACATTCACATGCCTATTCCTACCATCATCAACATCATCATGTTATAATCAATAAATTTAAATATGCATGAACAGTAATAATAGAAATATTGGATGACATGTTAAATGCATATTACAAGCACACACACATATCACAATCATGGTAGACTGAAGAAATAAAAACAGTTTGTTATTAACCAATTAGTTTAGGTCTTGTTACCTCACCTTTGCTTGTTTGTAGATCCTCTTTCAAGCCTTAAGAATCACCTTTATATCAATATTATATCGCTAGAAGACCAAACAAAGTCGATAGAATTTAATTAGAATTTATTCTAATTTTTACCGCTTGCTGTTAACTGGGGGTCGATGCCTATGTAAGACTCGCACGCCATGAACCCGGCCTAACCTTATATTTTGTGTCGGGACCCGTCTACATATCATGGTCGAGCCAAGTGGACCAAATGTGTGAAGAAAAACCAAGACCCAATACGAAAATTTGCCCAAAAACAGTCAAAATGAGGGTAGGGTCACAGGTTTTAACAGGCAGGTCTGACCCTCCCATCGACCCTTACCATCGACCCTCAACCATGGGTCGCAGGGTCTATGAATTGTCCGACCCTCCCATCGACCCTCGGTATTCGGGAAAAACAGCACGAACCGAAAATTAGGAAACCTTCCTAATTTCGATTGGAACCTTTCCTAAACTCAATGGGACTTATTTTGAGAGGTTTTTCCCTATAAATAGGACGTCCCTAAGCCTCTTTCACTCCTTTTACAACCCTAATTGGATTGAGAGAAAGAGAAGAGAAGGAAGAGAAGAGAAGGAAAACTTGAAGAAAAGGCTAAGGAAGAAGAGGAAATTCAAAGGAACTCTGAATCTCAGCAAACCTAAGGTATGAATACATTCCCTATGATTTATTTAAGACTTTAGAATGGTTTATGAAGAGGGTATGACTTAGGAGGAACCCAAATCATCCATCCATGGTTAGGTTTTCATGAAAATCCATGGAGGAGATCATTAAAACCATGTAGGTGAATAAAGTATAGTTCTAAACCATAGAACATGTATAAAATGGATTGTTGAAGTAAGCCATAGGACCCAACCATGAAAGAGAGAACGAAATCTGATATTTTCAACTCAAACCATGGAGGGTCGCACCTAGGGTCGATGGCAGATCCGACCCTAGCATCAACCCTCAGTGTTCGGGAAGTTCAGATTAGGGGGAGGGTCGCACCCAGGGTCGATCAGGACTCCGACCCTACCTCCGACCCTCAGTTAACAACATGGTTTTTAAATTCAGAATTAATTTTAATTAAATTTAATTGACTTTGTTAGGTCTTCTAGCAATATAATAACATTATAAAGGTGATTCTAAAGCTTGGAAGGGATATATTAACAAGCTAAGGTGAGGAAACAAGACCTAAACTAATTGGTTAATAATAAATTATTTTTATTTCTTGAGTCCGATGCCATGAATGATTTTATGCGTGTATGATTGTTATGTGCATTCAACATGTCATCCAATATTTCTATTATTTACTGTTCATGCATATTTAAATTCATTGATTATAACATGATGATGTTGATGATGGTAGGAATAGGCATGTGAATGTTTGTGTTTGGCTGGTGTACATGGTGCGGGTAGGAATGGTATCAACCGGTACTTCGATGCCGTTCTCATCGAGATATATTGTGTCATGGTTTATTCAAGTCATGTCCACTAAGCAAGTGTTAGTGTGTTTGATGTGAGTGGAGCATCAGGGGGAGGACGTGACATTGTGTTCAGCCTGGTCACCAGACTCTAGCTCTATCTCTACTCAAGTCTTGTCCACTAACATCGTCGTATCGTCATTACCTTAGCAGAACTAATATGTCGTAGGGCATCAGGGGGGGGGGACGTGGCATTGTGGTTCAGCCTGGTGACCAGACCCTAGCTCTATCCCTATGGATGTATTGAGGGATGCTGGGGTGAGGCCTTGGATACAATGCTTGACATTAGGGTTGATTAGTTGCGAGCCCAATTTGCAAGCCCTCGCCAACAGTGGCTTACGTGTTGGTATGGGCAACCGGTATAGCCATGCCGTTTTCATGGGGTGTATATTGTCCATGGTGGGTGCATGTGGGGGCGACAAGGCCGTTTCATTGGGCGTTTCCACACACTCGTGTATAGATGCGGCGGCCACCTATCATTTCTATAGCACATTGCAAACTTTAAACCAGACCAAAGATATGAATTGATTGCATGCATATGTATTGTTGCATTGTTTTGTTTGCTCACTGAGCCGTGATGTATGCTCACCCTTTCGAATTCGAATACTTTTAGTTGATGATGTAGATACCACCGTTGAAGATTATATGAACGCTCCTGTGTACGGGCATGTGGCGACAATGGAAGCTGAAAACTTAGTGGATATGCATGACCCTTCATGCGAGTGCAACTCATGCGTATTCGATTAGATTTTGTTTAATTTTATTAAACACATGTAATTGATATTTATTTAATTATGTCTCAATTGATTTATCAATAATTTGATATTTATTTATGGTTATCACAGTTAGATTCTCAGTTCATTATCTGTAAGACTTCCACTATTTATTTTATTACCTCTGACTAATGTGGAATGTGTTTTGGTTTATCATATGTGGGATAGCCTATTGTGAGATCCTGGTTGAACCGTTGGTTTATTGACGGTTTATCACAACATTCGGGTTGGTGCAGAATTGGGGTGTGACACCTAGGGTCGGAGGTTCCATCGAACCTAGGTGCTACCCCTCCTTTCCTGAACTTCCCGAATACTAGGGGTCGATGCTAGGGTCGGAGGTTCCATCGACCCTAGGTTCGACCCCCCATGGTTTGAGTAAAAAATATCAAATTTCATCCATTCATTCATGTTTGGTGTCCTATGGCTTGCTTCTATGAGCCATTCCATACATGTTCTATGGTTTAGAACTATTCTTTGTTCACCTACATGGTTTCAATGATCTCCTCCATGGTTTCCATTGAAACCTAACCATGGATGGGTGATTTGGGTTTCTTCTAAGTCATACCCTCTTCATAAACCATTCTAAGGTCTTAAATAAATCATGGGGAATGTATTCATACCTTAGGTTTGCTGAGATTCAGAGTTTCCTCTGAATTTCCTCCTCCTTGGTCTTCTTCTTCAATTCCCTTTCTCTTCTCCTTCTCTTCCTTCTCTTCTCTTTCTCTCAATCCAATTAGGGTTGTAAAAGGAGTGAAAGAAGCTTAGGGACATCCTATTCATAGAGTAAAACCTCCCAAAATAAGTCTCATTGAGCATAGGAAAGGTTCCAATTGAAATTAGGAAGGTTTCCTAATTTTCGGTTCGTGCTGTTTTTCCCGATTACAGGGGGTCGATGGGGGGGTCGGACAATTCATAGACCCCTGCGACCCCTGGTCACAGGTCGATGGGGGGTCGATGGTGGGGTCGGACCTGCCTGTTAAAACCTGCGACCCTACCCTCATTTTGACTGTTTTTGAGTAAATTTTCATATTGGGTCTTGGTTTTTCTTCACACACTTGGTCCACTTGGCTCGACCATGATATGTAGACGGGTCCCGACACAAAATATAAGGTTAGGCCGGGTTCGTGGCATGAGGGTCTTACAACTCCACCACCCTTAAAAGAAATTTTGTCCTCGAAATTTGAAATTACGGATCTTACAACTCCCCCATCCTTAAAATAAATTTTGTCCTCAAAATTTGAATGTACGGATCTCCAAGTACTTCTTCAATAGAGACACATGAAATACATCATGCACACTAGACATGGATAGAGGTAACGCTAATTGATATGCAACTTTTCTACGTCTCTCCAAAGTTTACAAGATCCAATACATTTATAGAATACAACTTTCTCTTCTTGTCTAATCGTTTCAAACTACGCATAAGTGATTTCTTCAAAAACACTTTTTCACTTATGGCGAACTCAAGGTCATGGTGTCTCTTCTGACATCTTGAGCTATCCCACCCTTTTTTTTTTTAATCTTGTCTGCCACTCGATAGTTTTCTTCATTAGACTTTGGTCACAAAATTCTTCATTCACCGACTTTATTCCAAAATAAAGGAATTTGACATTTCTACCGTACCATGCTTCATAGGTAACGTTTACATGGTAGCTTAGTAGCAACTTTAATTCACGATAACTTCTCAATTCAAGTTCCTTAAAATTAATTTTACAAGCTCGGAGCATATCTCTTAGGATCTGTATAGTTCACTCCGACTGTCCGTCGGTTTAAGGTAAACTGTGGTACTAAACTTCAACTTTGTCCCCATTATTTTCTGTAGATCCTCCCAAAACTTCGAGATAAGGCATAAGCCTTTGACCGACACTAAGCTCTCATGCATACCATTCAATCTGGCAATATTATCCACATATAGCTTAGTTAGCCGCTCCAAAGCATACCGAGGTCGTATAGCAATGGACTGAGCTATCTTCATAAGGCGATCAACAATTACCCAACCATGTCAACTGATTTGGGAGTCAGTGGCAAATCATTAACATAGTTCATGATACTACAGTTCCATTCCCAAAACAAAAGTCAGGGTTTGGTTTTCCTTTTTTAAGTATGCTTACACCGTTTCTATATACAGACCTAACAAAATTACTACTTCTACTTCATCCATCAATTCAGAGATGATCTTTAATGCCACAAGTGCAACCGACAAACCATTGCTCCATAAGTTCATCCATAAATTCTTGCTTAATTGGATCATCACAAGTTTCTATTATATGTTACTCTACTTCCAAATCTGAATCTATTGCTGCAAAAAATAAGGTAGCATTTATACTGGGTCCTTCCTTGGACTTCATAATTCCCATCGATGATCGTATAAGCAGTTTGTAATCTACAGATTTAAGGGGTAAATTTAGTTTCTTTCCAAGTGACACAGATATAAAAGGATGGGTAACTCCATAATCAAAGAGCACTCTGACAGGAATGCCATTACTAGGTACAATACCTGTGATTTGTTTTAATTTAGTCTACATGCTCATGCAATGTGACATAAAATGACAGGTTCAGGTCATACCTGTGACCACATCAGACAATGCGGCAGCATCCTTAGCTGAAACAGTGTAAACTTTTCCTTGTTGTAGTTGTTTTCTGGGCTTAGTACACTCTCTTGAGACATGCCCTACTTGGTTGCAGTTAAAACATCTGATCCCCTCACCATTTTTCTTTGGTTGCCATGGGGTTTCTGAAATGGTTTTGGTTGCAGCACTGAAGCCCTGGGTACGAAAGGGTTGGAATACCTTGGTGTTCCCTCCATTGTAAAAATTTTCATTTGGCCTTTTGATTCCCCTATTTTGAGTAAAATAGCTCTCTTTCTGGCTCGACTCTATCACTCGAGCAATTCGTACAGCTTCATTGTAGATTTTCTTCTCCAGTCCCAAAACATGTTCGCGTATGCTTCCCTTAAGTCCCATGATGAACCTTCGGGTTTTCGTATCCTCCTCTTGCATACTGACTGGTGCAAAGAAATATAGCTCCTCATAACACTGTTGATATGCGTCGACAGTCATCTGCCCCTGATATAAACTCAGGAACTCTCTCTCAATAGAATCTCTGAAACTTCTAGGGAAGTATTTCTCAAAGAATTCCTCTTTGTATATACCCCAGGTCAAGTGGGCGTGTTTGGTTAATAGATATGTCCTGGTAGACTTCCACCAATGGTGTGCATCGCTGTTGAGCATAAATGTGGCACACAACACTTTCTCCTCCCAATTTACTATCATCATCATAAAATTTATTTCCATTTCGTCAATCCAGTGTGCCGGCCACAAAGGATCTGCTGGCTTACCATCAAATTCTTTGGGCTTCATCTTAAGAAAATGCCCGACCAGTCTGAAGCGATCCAGCTAATACGGAGCATAGGCCCTATACATAGGGGGTTGGTACTGATAACCACCTTGACCTATCTCAGGGTTCTGCACTGGAGCTTGCATGACTGGTGTTTGAGGTGCATGGGGTACTGCATTATTTTCCCCCTGGTATTGTGCTTGCCTATCCTACTGGCATCTATGTCGTATGTGCAGTTGGAAAAACCACGCCTATGGCAGCTTGCATATTAGTTTGCACCTATTGTATTTGTTGTAGTTGTTGGGCCAAGTTCATTATGACTGTAACTAAATCTATAGGTGGGGCTGCAAAGTTTGTAGGATTTGTCTGACCATTATCTCCTGGCGGTGCCACGTTTGGATTCTCTGGTACTTCAGGAATTTCATGACTGGTTTCATCTACCGGTGGTGGTGGTGGTGGGGTTTGGTTACGTCCTCGTCTGTTCCCTCTTCGCCCAGCCATTTCCAATTCTGGTGGTGTAGTGTCTGAAAAGTCATAGAACACGTGAGACAATCATTATAGACTTCATTCTCATATTTGGATACACTAACCAATGGTATTTTCAAATTTTTTAGATCGTTCAGCGAAAAATACTGTCTTTTCTATGCAAGGTCGATGGTGGGGGTCGATGGTAAGTCCGACCCTAGGTTTGACCCCTGGTTTTCTGTCAGATTACCGAGAGCCATGGGTCGATGCAGGGGTCGATGGGTGGGTCGATGGTCTTGGTCGAATTCTCCGACCCCCGGACTAAAAATCAGATTTTTAAGTTCTGATTCTGAGTCCATTTCCCCTTCTTCCTCCTTCGTTTCGACTCGTCTCGTCCCTCTGAGTTGCTATAGTGGCAACTCCGATCCGTTGGTGGTTTGTGCTTCTTGTTTCGACGTATATACCTCCTCTACAGGTATATCTTCTACTTTTCTTGTTTTTAGGTTTCCTTACCTAGGTTTTTGCTCATATATCTCGTTTTCTTCCAATTAAACTTTTTCCAATCGTAAAAATTTGATTTTTATTGGGGGCTTTTGTTGTTGGTGGGTCAATGGATGAAAGCCCTCAAAATATTTGAATTTCATCGGTTGGTTATCGAGAAACTCAAAATTTTCTCTTTTGCCCTAATTTATTGAAATTTTTGAGTTTCTCAAAATTTCTTCAAATTGAATCCCATTAGCTAACATTTCTAACGGTATGAGTCTTGCAGGATAGTTTAAAATCTACTTAAGTCCTCCTACCCACGTGTTTTGGGTGAAAAGTGAGGCTTTTGACCAATTTACGTCGTTATAATATCAAAATTTTGTGTTTTTCTTCTCTACTAAGCCATTATCTGTTTTTCTTTGTTGTTGCTCTTGTATTTTGTCAGACCAAGTTTATTACAACCATGGCTAAGGTACTTGGTAGTCCAGGTGATTGGCTGGAGTGGCCTAGTTGTTCCCCTCTTTTGATTTGCTCCAATCTAATTACCATTATTTAGCATCTACTCATATGAGTTTTCATTACCCATTCTCAACCTAGATAGTGGTGGGGTCAAGTTGCAACATCCTCTTCTTGCTTAGTGGGAAATAGATCAGCTTGTAATGGATCTCACTCTGAGTCTCCACGTCACCCAGGAGTATAGCTTAAGCTTCTTTATAGTTGCTCTTATTCTTAATGTGTGGCCATTATTCTCTTATCTCTGTTTGGATTTAGCCTGAGACCTTTCCCTTTACCTTTGTAGGGAATTAGGCATTACTAGCCATTTTCTCCTTCCTTTGTCTTACATCGAGTTTCACATCTTGTGAGTACCAACTCGGTATTCAATTTTTCTGCTTTACAAATGCTTCCTTCTTCTTACTGTACTATATCCTTTGTATTCCTAGATAACTACCCGACTTATAGATAATACCCTATATTATTTATTTATCAGGATAAATTTTGGTCTTCTCTTTCTATTTGAGTGTATATATATGGTTCCACCTTTTATATGTACATTATTGTCTTGTTAAATTCTGTCTCAACCAACACAGGTGCTTATGGTGTGTTTGTATTAAAGCTTTTAATTTATCCTAACTTAGTTCATGGACTCCAATGGTAGTATTCAGGTTTAATGGGTAAGGGCTACGAGAGCTCTGATACCAAGTTGTCACACCCCCATTTTTGTACCATTCGAAACGGTGTGATGAACCGTCAATAAGCCAACGGTTCAACCAGGATCTCACAATAGGCTATCCCACATATGATAAACAAAAACACATTCCACATTAATCAGAGGTAATAACATAAATACCGGAAGTCTTATAGTAAATGAACTGAGAATCTAACTGTGATAACCATAAATAAATATCAAATTATTGTTAAATCAACTGAGACATAATTAAATAAATATCAATTACATGTCTTTAATAAAATCTAAACAAAATCTAATCGAATACGCATGAGTTGCACTGGCATGGGGAGTCATGCATATCCACTAAGTCTTAAGCTTCCATTGTCGCCACA
Organism: Protea cynaroides; assembly: GCA_028583415.1. Taxonomy (NCBI): domain Eukaryota; kingdom Viridiplantae; phylum Streptophyta; class Magnoliopsida; order Proteales; family Proteaceae; genus Protea; species Protea cynaroides. Next base: position 11,736,521 of record CM053269.1, read on the forward strand.
TGCCCGTATATAGGAGCGTTCATATAATCTTCAACGGTGGAACCTGCATCATCAACTAAAAGTATTCGAATTCGAAAGGGTGAGCACACATCACAGCTCAGTGAGCAAACAAAACAATGCAACAATACATATGCATGCAATCAATTCATATCTTTGGTCTGGTTTAAAATTTGCAATGTGCTATAGAAAGGATAGGTGGCCGCCGCACCTCTATACACGAGTGTGTGGAAACGCCCAATGAAAATGGCACTGTCGCCCCACATGCACCCACCATGGACAATATACACCCCATGAAAATGGAATGGCTGCACCGGTTGCCCATACCACCATGTAAGCCCCTGTTGGCGAGGGCTTGCAAACTAGGCTCGCAACTAACCAACCCTAATGTCAAAGAATGTATCCAAGGCCTCACCCCAGCATCCCTCAATACATCCATAGAGATAGAGCTAGGGTCTGGTGACCAGGCTGAACCACAATGCCACGTCCCCCCCTGATGCCCTACGATATATTAGTTCCACTAAGGTAATGGAGATACGACGATGTTAGTGGATAAGACTTGAGTAGATATAGAGCTAGAGTCTGGTGGCCAGGCTGAACCACAATGTCACGTCCTCCCCCTGATGCTCTACTCGCATCAAGCACACTAACACTTGCTTTGTGGACATGACTTGAATAGACCATGGCACAATATACCCCGATGAGAATGGCATCGAAGTTCCGGTTGATACCATCCCTACCCGCACCATGTACACCAGCCAAACATAAATATTCACATGCCTATTCCTACCATCATCAACATCATCATGTTATAATCAATAAATTTAAATATGCATGAACAGTAATAATAGAAATATTGGATGACATGTTGAATGCACATTACAAGCACACACGCATATCACAATCATGGTATTGGACTCAAGAAATAAAAATAGTTTATTATTAACCAATTAGTTTAGGTCTTGTTACCTTGTGGATCCTCTTTCAAGCCTTAAGAATCACCTTTATAACAATATTATATCGCTAGAAGACCTAACAAAGTCAATAGAATTTAATTAGAATTTATTCTAATTTTTACAGCTTGCTGTTAACTGGGGGTCGATTCCTAGGGTCAGAGGTTCCATCGACCCTAGGTGCTACCCCTCCTTTCCTGAACTTCTCGAATACTGGGGGTCGATGCTAGGGTCGGAGGTTCCATCGACCCTAGGTGCGACCCCCTATTGTTTGAGTCAAAAATATCAAATTTCGTCCATTCATTCATGTTTGGGGTCTTATGGCTTGCTTTTATAATCTATTCCATACATGTTCTATGGTTTAGAACTATTCTTTATTCTCCTACATGGTTTCAATGATCTCCTCCATGATTTCCATTAAAACCTAACCATGGATGGGTGATTTGGGTTTCTTCTAAGTCATACCCTCTTCATAAACCATTCTAAGGTCTTAAATAAATCATGGGGAATGTATTCATACCTTAGGTTTGCTGAGAGTCGGAGTTTCCTCTGAATTTCCTCCTCCTTGGTCAATTCCCTTTCTCTTCTCCTTCTCTTCCTTCTCTTCTCTTTCTCTCAATCCAATTAGGGTTGTAAAAGGAGTGAAAGAGCTTAGGGACGTCCTATTTATAGAGTAAAACCTCTCAAAATAAGTCCCATTGAGTTTAGGAAAGGTTCCAATTGAAATTAGGAAGGTTTCCTAATTTTTGGTTCGTGCTATTTTTCTCGATTACTGGGGGTCGATGGGGGGGGTCGATGGGGGAGTCGATGGGGGGTCGGACAATTCATAGACCCCCTGCGACCCCTGGTCATGGGTCGATGGGGGGTCGATGGGGGGGTTGGACCTGCCTGTTAAAACCTGCGACTCTACCCTCATTTTGACTGTTTTTTAGTAAATTTTCATATTGGGTCTTGGTTTTTCTTCACACACTTGGTCCACTTGGCTCGACCATGATATGTAGACGGCACTCGATACAATATATAAGGTTAGGCCGGGTTCGTGGCGTGCGGGTCTTACATCTATGAAGAATAGGCAATATCAACCTATTATGATCTATGTAATTTCCTTGAGAAAATCCCAAGGAGAACCATAAGGAGTGAATTTAATGATTAGGGTTGATAAGAAATTACTAATGATGGCCATAGGATGACCTTAGAATAAACCCCATTGAAGATCATAAGAATTGACCCATGAAGAACTTGAATTTCATGTAGACTGTGACCAGAAATCTCAAGGTCACAGCTACAGTCAACCATAACATGACCTGTATGGCCAGAGGATCGACCATATGCGATCGTTGGGCATTGACCGTAGACAATAAGGTCGATACAACATGAGACCATAGGACCAATTAGGCACCTATCAGTGCTCTGTTTCAATTTCTGACTACTGTAATATGTCACATATGAACCCTAACTTAAATTCATATAACTTTTTAGGTTGTTAAATCAATTCAAAGAGAATTTCAAGGCTTGGAAGGACATCGAGAATTGCTAATAGTTGAGGGAACAAGACCTAAACTAATTGGTTAATAACAAATTGTTATTTTTATTGAGTCCAATGCCATAATTGATTCTATGTTCGTATGCTTGTAATGTGCATCTCACATGTCATCCAATATTCCTGCTATTACTGTTCATGCATATTTAATTTTGTTTATTTATAACATGATGATGATGATGATGCTAGGAATAGGCATGTGAATGTATGTGTGTGGTTGGTGTGTTGGATGCGAGTCGAGCATCAGGGGGAGGACGTGGCATGGTCTTCGACCCCGTCACTAGACTCTTGCTCTATCTCTATTCAAGTCTTGCCTACTAAAATCGTCATATCGCCATTACCTTAGCAGAACTATTACGTCGTAGGGCATCAGTGGAGGTGGTCTCAGACCGTATGGTCTCTGACTCTATCGGGGGGCCTTAGCTCTATCTCTATGAATGTATTGAGGGATGCTAGGGTGAGGCCTTGGATACACTGTTTGGCATTAGGAATGGTTAGTTGCGAGCCCAGTTTGTAAGCCCTCGCCAATAGGGGCTTACGTATTGTTATGGGTAGGGCATCAGGGGAAGTGTTGGCGGAGTTTGATCCAGATAATTTAACTCTATCTCTATTCCATGGTGGGTGCATGTGGGATGGCAATGGTGTTTGATCCATTGGGTGGATACACACACTCGTGTATAGAGGTGCGACGGCTACCAAACCTTTCTATAGCATATTGCAAACTTATAAACCAGACCAATGATATGAATTGAATGCATGCATATTGTATTATTTTGTTTGCTCACTGAGCCGTGATGTGTGCTCACCCTTTCGATGTTGAATATTTTTAGTTGATGATGCAGGTCATACCGTTGAAGAATATATGAATGCGCCTATGTATGGACATGTTGCTGCGATGGACGTAGATGCTGAAGAAGATGCACATGATTTGTCATGCGAGTGCAACCAATGTGTTTTTGCTCAAGTTTAGATATAATTTGAACATCGGATATATAATTGATTATTTATTTTTATGTCTTGTGATTTGGAAATAATTGGATTAAATATTTTTATCACTATTAGACTCTCAGTTCATTATCTGTAAGACTTCCGCTTATTTGTTTATTACCTCTGATTATTAATGTGGAATGTGTGTGTGGTTTGATATGGTGGGTATGACCCAAGCGAGATCCTGGGTGAACCGTTGGTTTATTGGCGGTTCATCACACCATTCTGGTTATACCAGAATTGGGGTGTAACAGCTTAGTTGTAAGACCCACACTCCACTAACTTGGTCTAACCATGTCGTGTCAGGTCTTTTCATCATTCCTAGACCAAGTGGACCGAGCGTGTAAAGATAGATCACAAACCAGGTATGAGAATCGAGTTAAAAACACTAAAAACATACCTAAGGTCGCATGCCAGGGTAGGTATGGTCGACCATAAAAAAGGGAACCAATCCAGAACCCCACGGTCTATGATTTTGACCTTACGGTCAACGGTATATGCGACCATTTGATCGACCATGAGAATCCCAGATCAGACTCCATGTTGTAGAAACTTTCTTAAACTAAAGGATTGCTTTCCTAATTGAAAGAGACTTTATATGGAGAGTTTTTCTCTATATAAAGGACAACCCTCAGCCTTTTTTACTCTTTTGGAACGCTAGTAAACCCTAGAGAAATAGAAGGAAGAGAAGGAGAAGATGAAAAAGCTAAGGAGAAGAATTTGCTAAGAAGAGATTGGCTCTCTATCACAGGCAAAGGTATGGAACGAATCTCTGGAGTTGTAAACTCTAAGGAATAAGACTTCTATGATGAATAGACAATATCAACCTATTATGATCTATGTGATTTTCTGGAGAAAATCCCAAGGAGAACCATAAGGAGTGAATTTGATGATTAAGGTTGATAAGAAATTTCTAATGATGGCCATAGGATGACCTTAGAATAAACCCCATTGAAGATCAGAAGAATTGACCCAGGAAGAACTCGAATTTCATATAGACTGTGACCAGAAATCTCAAGATCGCAGCTACGATCGATCATAGCATGACCAGTATGACCAGAGGATCGACCATAGGCATTTGGGAAGATTTTAGAAATCATATGGTCGTAGCTACGGTCGCACCATATGCGACCGTAGGGCATCGATCGTAGACAGTAAGGTCGATATAGCTTGAGACCATAGGACAAAACAGGCACCTATCAGTGTTCTGTTTTGATTTTCGACTACTGTAACATGTCACATATGAACCCGAACTTAAATTCATATAACTTTTAGGTTGTTAAATCAATTCAAAGAGAATTTCATGGCTTGGAAGGACATCGAGAATTGCTAACAGGTGAGGAAACAAGACCTAAATTAATTGGTTAATAACAAACTATTATTTTTATCCAATGCCCTGATTGATTCTATGCTTTTATGCTTGTAATGTGCATCTCACATGTCATCCAATACTCCTTCTATTACTGTTCATGCATATTTAATTCCGTTTATTCATAACATGATGATGATGATGATGCTAGGAATAGGCATGTGAATGTATGTGTGTGGTTGGTGTGTTGGATGTGAGTCGAGCATCAGGGGAAGGACGTGGCATGGTGGTCTTTGACCTCGTCACCAGACTCTAGCTCTATCTCTACTCAAGTCTTGCCCACTAACATCGTCGTCTTGCCATTACCTTAGCAGAACTATTATGTCGTAGGGCATCAATGGAGGTGGTTTCGGACCGTGTGGTCTCTGACTCTGTCAGAGGACCATAGCTCTATCTCGATGGATGTATTGAGGGATGCTGAGGTGAGGCCTTGGATACACTGTTTGGCATTAGGATTGGTTAGTTGCGAGCCCAGTTTGCAAGCCCTCGCCAATAGGGCCTTACGTGTTGGTATGGGTAGGGCATCAAGGGAAGTGTTGGCGGTGTTTGATCCGGACACTTTAACTCTATCTCTATTCCATGGTGGGTGCATGTGGGGCGGTAATGGTGTTTGATCCATTGGTCGGATTCACACACTCATGTATAGAGGTGCGGCGGCCACCAAACCTTTCTATAGCATATTGCAAACTTATAAACCAGATCAAAGATATGAATTGAAAGCATGCATATATTTATTGCTTTATTTTGTTTGCTCACTGAGCCGTGATGTGTGCTCACCCTTTTGATGTCGAATATTTTTAATTGATGATGCAGGTCCTACCGTTGAGGAATATATGAATGCGCCTATGTATAGACACGTTGCTGCAATGGACGTAGACGCTGAAGAAGATGCGCATGATTTGTCATGCGAGTGCAACCAATGTGTTTTTGCTGAAGTTTAGTTATAATTTGAACATTGGATATGTAATTGATTATTTATTTTTATGTCTTGTGATTTGGAGATAATTGGATTAAATACTTATTTATCACTGTTAGACTCTCAGTACATTATCTGTAAGACTTCTGCTTATTTGTTTATTATCTCTGATTATTAATGTGGAATGTGTGTGTGGTTTGATATGGTGGGTACGACCTATGTGAGATCTTGGGTGAACCATTGGTTTATTGGTGGATCATCACACCATTCTAGTTAGACCTGAATTGGGGTGTGACATTACTTCACTTCTCCGGGTACACTCCCGGTCCATTATACGAGCACTTAAACTGGACTCATCCCTAGTTCTCACCTGAGACATTAAAGGCTGGCTCCTAGCCCATGCCCGAAATCCTACTCTAGCTACAAAAGAGTCTGAAACTATGGCTGGCCCATAAATAAGCCTATGCCAATACCCAAACCCCTATTGGCCAGGGTTACCGGTCAAAGGATATTGAAACCTAAACCATGAATATTACTAGTGCGGGTACCTGTATCCTAACTTAATGGACCAAGATAAACCATCCCATTCCAATTATCTGGATCCACTAGGACACAAATGAATGATAAACAATCATGTTATCAAACATCCACATGTTATCAAACAATCCATAATCTACCAATTCAATATTGAGTTAATAATATACAAAATGCATGAACAGTTATCATAATTATTGGATGGCTTGTTATCATACAGTAATCCAAACAAGTAGCAAGCATATGTATATAGAAAATAAGAAAATAAAACAAAGCTAATCCCCACCTATATTGGTGAACTATTCCTTACTCTATGGCAGACAGAGTCATTTCCCTTGTTTTCCCACATCGGCTTACCTGTTGAAATTCACATATGATTATTACTTATGATTGTTTAGTCTCACTTCTATTTGGTCTAGGATATCCTCATTAGTATTAGGAATATGTTCGAGGGTCAATTGGTCAAGTCTCAAAGTCCCTGGTTGAAAATTTAACCAAAATAAGCTTGTTGTTAATAAGAGGTCGACAGAGGTGGTCGATAAGCTAAGGTGGTCGATTAACTCAATTTCATTAACCAGTTAGGTATTTTGGTCAATATGGATTTTAGAGGCTTGCACCTCTATAGGTCTCTTCTACAGATGTTTTATGATGTGTTTCAACCACTGGTTAGGATAGAATATTATATCCATAAGTTGTATGCAAGTATGGTTCTCGAATGTGAATGTCAGCTTTGCAACCATACGTGCTTACACTCTTGGGAGTGCATTTAATCAGATCAATCATTCCAACATGTCTATTATATCATTTTTGAGGTGTGGAATGGCTAACATAGTCCAATTGGTCAATTGGGATTGAAAATACCAAGTTGGCACCTTATTATAACACAGGTGATGGATTCATCATTTTATATATTTATTCCCCTTACATTTAGTCTATTTAACATATTTTATGTCTTATGGTACTCATTTGTGATGATCCCTAATATATAAGACATTGGTGGGAATGTATTGATAATTTATTTTTAAAATCAAAAAATTCTGGCATTTTTAATAATGACCTTCTGAGTTTCATGCAGGTTTCTGGAAAGAATTCCAGCAACCAAACGTAGTCTAAAAATCTAATCTGAGAAGCTGATCTGAATTCAAACTAGATAAGGAAGGTTTCCACACACGAAAGGTACACTATTGGAAGGCCTTGATTGATTGTTAGAAATCTTAAGGAGAATATACACCACTATGGAATATTACAAAGAATGACAGGTCTAAGAGTGGCATTTGGTTAATAATGGAATGATTTTCTATCTAAACTAGGTAGGAGGATTTTGCCTAATCTTTATTTTCATAAAATAAGGTTGTCAATTCTAGACATACCAATTTTAGTCTCCTCTACTCTGACTATTTAAGCAATGTAAAGGCTATGTAATAGGGCATCCAAGAATTATTGAGAAGATAGTTTTATTTTTTATGTGCCTTTCTTTTCTATCATGTCTAGCTAAGTTTTTTAGTTGATTCAAGGGGAATTCAATCCAGTTAGTAAAATTGTGAGACTCTGTTCTTAATTTTAATGATTCTTTTATTCAAATATCAGTGTTTCTTGGTTTTTCATGATAATGACTTCATGATTTAATTAATTAAGAGACCTATTAATTGATTAAATTACGTGGGCTGTAGCTAACCTAAATCCATAATCCGTAATTATTATGGTATTTAGGAAGAGTAGCAATTAAGCAAAACAAATATGATCCAAGTTTTTGTTACTTGTTTAAAGAAAACATAGAATGAATTAAATAATCTGATGCTTGTTAGATTGTTGTTCATATTTAACTCCCTCCAAGAGTGTAATGCTATCAATAAATTCATGAGGATTTCTTAATACCAATTGGTTTATTGATAAAAATTAATTTGTGTGCTGGGCTCAGATTAACAAATTTAGGGAAGGTAAGGATTGTTTGGCTTTTTGATAATCCTTGGTTAAATATTTAAATAGAGAATAATCTATATATGTGGTCAGTGATCAATTTGTAACCATGAGTAATTTTTCTTGAATCAATATTTTCTTCCATTGAATTTTTGTTACTAAATTCTATTTTTTAGAAATTATTCTCATGTCAATTAACTTGCAACCCCCCCCCCCCTTTTTTTCTTGGTAAGTAGACAATTTGATTAACTAGTCTTTGTGGATCGACCTTTACTTGCCTTTGCTATTAATTGTAAGTAGAGTAATTTTTCTTTGGTTGCACTCGACACGCATCAACAGGCGGCTGATGACAGTGGAGGCGGTCGATCAAGCCACTTTTGTCGACTGTCCTTGTCGATCGCCTCATACCAGTGAGCTTGGACTGTATTTGTTTTGATCCGATCTCTAAGGCACAGGGTTAAGAGCTATCCTAGAGGATTTCTAAGGGTCTATACTACATTAATGGCCACTTCCCAACAACAATTCAATGTTATAACTCAATATCATGTTCTACATTGAGTACTTACATCAATTTATCCATTATAAGCCTTAGTGAACAATTCTACCTAATATCCATTAATCGCTTCTAAAATCTTGTTCCAACATATTCAGAGGTTGTGTTCTACCTCATAGGATTATCAAGGGTTCATTCTAAATAAGGTAAGAATAATTTAGAGGTTACCTTAATGCTTATGCTAAGCATTGTTGTAGCAAGAAGTTGAAGGGAGGACCTTCAATGGTGGTTACTACCTCTTCTTCTTCCTTCAATCTTATTCCAATTCTCTTTCACTCTCCCAAAACATGTCAAAGCTTCTAATGATCTAAATTAGCGTTCCTAGAGAGTTTATATTGGGAAGTTATGCAAGAGTTAGAGTTGCACTGCAACTCTTCTCTTAAGAGTCCTACTATTGGTATAAGTGTGATAGAGGAAGCTTGGAGGTTGTCAAGTGACACTCTAACACATTCAAAAGTTGGTCCCACATGATTTGGGAAGTTCATGGGTGCTTAGGAACCATTTTGAATCAAAGCCCAACTAATACAACTTGAGGCCCAATTCTGGGAGAAAATGGTCGATGACAGCAGGGGCGGTCGATTAGGCTCATTTCATCAACCTCTTTGGTCAACAGCCAATCTTGAATTAGTTCAGGAGTCAAGGTTGGTTCAACTGATTCTTCCCAAACACAACTTCTATACTTATAGTAAAAGGGTTTTGGCTCTTACCTAGAGTTAAATACACTCTCCATTAATGATACGAATGCTAGGCCAGTATCGGCAGGAGAACCTGTTATGAGAGAAAAATTTAAATTAGCTCATATATTTGGATGTGAGTTTCATAGTAGGTGTCACAGCTCATTCTAGGGAATCAGGTATGATATCCGGGTCAACCTAATAGCTAACCCAAATCTTCTAGTGATTGACAACTATAGTGATCTACCGTACAAATCTCATAGTCTACACAACCAATAACCATAATTATAATGAAAGCAATCAGACTAATAATAGTGGAGTAATAAATGAAAGATGGAAACTACGTGACATCACAACATAAATAAGGTTAAGTCTTATGATGTTCTACCCAATAGTCTTTACAAATACTATAGTATCTCATATACACATATCTCAAATTAAAGAGTAAATCTGTAAACATTGTTTTGGATAGATTTCAATGTCTATCTGCATTAGAGTCAAATAGTAAAAAGAAAATTATAGACAGGAGTGCATCAAGCATAGACGCAATCACTGCAAGGGCCCTCACCATGCTCTCCCACAACATCCTCAACACCAGTAGCATCACAAACGAGTGAGTCCTCCATAAACTCAGTCACAGTATAGTCACCTACATCTACATTTAGAAAAGAAGTATTGATACGAAGGTGAGCTCCCATCCTAGCTCAATGAGAAGTCCAATATCACATGCATGCATCATATAATGAAATGAAATGAGTCCATTAATTAGGTCTCAATGTACTACTATGGTGTCATATTAAGCTTCAGCCTACTTTTTCGGTCCTGCCTATGGCTGTTAGCCTCCAACTCTAATACACCATGCAAGGTAGAAGAAGAATACGAGATCCTAGATCGCTAAACTCTATCTACAAGTGAACCCCCATCTAGATCCTCTGACCCTTCAGGCTCGTCACCTCCCACCATAGACTCCGTCTTACCCCACCCTGTACCCACATGTCGTTGACTCTTCCCACGGGTCACCCAACCTCTGAAAGTATGAGTCTATGCCAGTATCTTAATCCCTACTAAAAGGGCGTAGGATACAAAGTAATGTCACCATCTATGTCTATCATGTGCATTAATTTAAATAGGGTTGCACCCCAGTAGAGACCCCCGGCTCTACTCCCATGGATCACCGTATGCCCGCTAGAGTATTAGCAATTCCAACATGATGCATGTGCCCATATTCTCACATGACACACACACCATCATACATGGTAAATTTTAATATATAAGGTGAAACAAAGCCTTACCCCAACAAGGAACCCTAGCACTAGTCCCATGGACCATCGTGCCCCCATTAATGTAATAGCAAAAAATAACATGGCTCATGTATTGTGCTCCAACACTCCACATTGCCATCATACCCATAAAATAATCATCACACCAAAACATTTATATAGTTGTTATGCAAATGCATGCTCAATAATAATAGTTTATTAGATGGCATGTTATAAGCACAATCATACCATGTTATAATGTAAACATAGCATGTTAGCATCACATGCATAGTATGTTATTGACATAAAAGTAGACATGTTAGAATGCCCTAATTACTACGGCCTAAACCCCTCACTTGATTGCACTTATAGTGTAGCTACTATGCTAAGCCCAACAGTAGGCCAACACTTTGTCCGAGCCCGTAACCTATTTCATTAGATAGTTATTCATTAGTTGATTCGATAACCTTTAATCCATATGGTCAAGTTTTTTTAAGTCCATACACTGGTCCCAATATAAGCTGGGAACCCAATGGTTGGTCCCATAATTCCTAGCTAAGGCAAACTAGCTTTTAGAACCCAAAACAGATGGAGAACATGGATGGTACATCCTCTGGTTCTTCCCTCCACCATAACACTAAGAAGAATCTGAAAGTTTCCAAATAAATAGGTTGGATAGATAAATGGTGTGTCATCTAGTACATCCCCCAGATATCCACATATTAGTTATCGAGAATAGATTGCATATATTCTGGAGGCATTGCCAAGTGGTGTTCCTTCCGACAGATCCTCCGGATACCATAATGCCCATAAGGTATATATGTACGGACCCTCTAATGGATGTCAAAGGCTAAGGCTCTGGTGTCTTAGAAGGATATGCCCCTGGTGTACATCCTCCAGAGCAAGTGTGGAAATCACTCGAACTAGAGTTCTTGCCTTCCATCTTTGGGGCATTTCATTCCCAGCCACCCTACTATGGTTCTCATTCTATGGGAATCATCTTCCCAAGCTAGGGGAAGAGAATTGAATGGCTAATGGTTCATTTTATACCCAACAAGAGAGTGGGTAGCAACCTACTTCTAGGGTTTGTTCTTGGTCTGCATTAATGGTAGAATGTCCTACCATTAACCTACCAAGGTTTCTAGAAGGGAGAGAAAGAGATATGAACTCTCTTTTTCATGGGTTAACCACCTATGGTTCTAGGGTCTAGGTTTTACCTTCATTAATGTGGTCACTAATAAAGGAATAACTCCATTGACCCACCATTAGTGTTGAAGGAGAGAAAGATAGAGAGAGAGAGAGAGAGAGAAGGAGAGAGTGAGGAAAACTTACCTCAGAAGAGAGAGATTAGGGCATAAGTTGAGCTCCTTTACCATTCACAAAGCCTTCTCTAGGAATCCTGAGGTCAAGAGGGTGAAATAAAGGAGTGGGATTCCCAATTTATAGAATCCCAAGGAGAGAGAGTGTTCACGCACTTGATTCTCTCGCACGAACCGTGGGAAAGCTACTGGGTGGTGTTCCATCCGGTAGAAGCTCCAGTTAGGCTATTTTATAGCCCCCCCCCCCCGATCAGCATGATGGCACCTATGTATTGGGATGTATGTGGGTCCACTCTAGGTCCATCCTAATGCACTTCCATTGTCATATAAAGGGTATAGGGACTCACCTAAGGTTCGGATGTATCTATTGGATCCGTATTAGGTGTCCTACCTGAGTGTTGAGACCTAGCACAAGAGGAATAAGAGTTAATAGAGGATTCTGGGTGCGGGTCTCTAGTAGGGGCTAAGTAGACTTCCACCACATATTTGGCTCATCTTCAAGCATATAAGTGGCACAAAGGATCTTTTTTTCCTCGGTACAAATCATCATCCAAAGAGTCTTCTAATAGATTTAATCCAGATAGCTAGTTAAAGTGGATTAGTGCCAATTCCATTGAATTTCATAGGTTTCATCTTCAGGAACCTCTCTATAGTCCTGGCTGAGTCATACTGTTACTGCACAGGCATGGCTGGTGGTTGATTCTAAGCAGCTACTGTAGTTCGATTAGCATTAGTCGCAGACCTGTCTTGTGTTTGATTCTAAGCAGCCATCGTGGTTCGATTAGCTTCGGCTACAGGCCTAACCTGAGACATGGATGTCCCAACAGTATTGATAGTGTTATTCTTGGCAAGGGAATTATGGCATTGGAAGTTCTTTGAACACTTGCAAATTGGGATGCCTTTTCTGGCCAATCACTATTGAGCTTGGTTCTCGCAATGTTGTTCCCTCAGTAACTCATGTTTCTCTTTACCCATAGCACATGCAAAATTCCCTACTATTATGGGAACATCTCCAGGGGTAGCCACCGGTTCATCCTGAGTGATACCCTCTTGCGGTGTGATTAATGGGAATGAACCATTAGGGTTAGATCCATTACCCGCGTCTCCCCCAAATGAAGCATCGTGGTTCTCACTAATGCATAGTGCGGAACTGGTATTAGGTGCCATTAGCATCTGGTAACGATTTCAGAAATGTTATGCTATCATGGTTAGTAACTTGTCCGAAATAAACGTACGGTTAAGTGGTATGAAGGTCGATAATGGAACATAGAATATATGTGAAACGACCCCAAACATATGCAATAACTAACTCTACTATTCAAAAATTTATTTCAAGTCTGTCTAGTTGCAGTGTCCGGAGTTGACTCATCGCAATTGTACACTGCGACCATAGTCAAAATAAGGTCTTCAAGATCTATTTGGTCACAAAACTGGTTGCAGCAGTAGTGCAACTAGTGTGTCTGACTGCTAGACACTTTACAAGAGCTCAAAGTTCACTCTGTAAGGAGCTCCGATTGTAGCTTCGGCAGTAATAAAAATCATGTCGTGCAATCGGACAGAGAATTTTCTCCCTCCTATAAATTAAAACATGTCTTCAACTTTCTCCAACTAATTGTCTTGTTTGGTTGGAGCTCTTTTTTGGCCTTCAGAGTGTCAATCCTTGCATCCGGTGCTTCCAAAGGCAATCAAAGTCCTTCCAAGCTGCTTCCATATTGACAAGAGGTACGAATCTCACTTTCTTTTTGTTAACTCTCTTCTCTAGGGTTTGAAAAACCAATTAAACAACCCTAGGTTCTCTTTTCTTGAAGTTTTTCGTTTCAAAGCTTCCTTTTATGATATCTTGCATGTTCAAATGCATGCCATTCAAGCTTCAAACACGGTTTTCTTGCATTTTCCATGTCATACCATCTAGAAATCGAATTTTCCTCCTATCTTGTATACTAGAACTCTGTTTTATACCTCTTTACTTGGTTTCTCGACGTTACCAATTGGTTTTACAATGACTTGAACTTCACCAAAATCTTTGTATATCGTCTCCTTGGTTACACATGATCCCTAGCATCTGCAAAAAATTTATGCAATGTTTATTTAATGTTTCGCAACATTTTACCTTACTTCTTAGTAAAAAATTTCTATTTGCATTGCTTCTTATTGTAGACTAATGGCTCCAAGGAAGACTACTGCAAACAAGCAACCACAAGTCCATAATCCTCCAGTTTTGGATGAGGTCCATTTCCATTCTCTGGAAACACAAGAGACATACTCTTGGTTTGAAAAAAAAAATTATGGAGGCTGGCTATTTTGTGTTATTCGATGAACTGGAGCGGTTTGATGTGCGAGTGACATTCAATGCATTGGGTTGGTATCATGTTCTCCAGTATGATATTGTCACCAGACTAAACTTGGTGTGGCTATTATAATGTAATCTTAAAGTAGAAGGCAGCATGGATGATGATGAATCGATGCGAGACCTTCGCATTTCAAGCCACGTGAAGGCTATTGACATCTCTTTCAACATCGAGCAAGTAGCAAGTCTCTTGGAGATTTCCATGGCCGGTGAGGCAGTATTTGTGGGCTAAAGGAACAAGAATTTATGGATGAGAATATGAGGGCTGCAATTTGGAATTTGCTTCTCTAGCCAGGCCATTGGCATCAGTCAACGAACTATCACCCTCTGCCCAGAGTATACTACTAGATCTTATAGCACAACATCCTTCCGCAGGGCGATCATTACAATGAGGTCTCTACCTTTTGCCAGTATCTTACATATTGTCTGTTGACAAGGCACCCTTATGTTTTGATGTGAGCTATGATTGTGGCTGCTGATTGCATGTGGGTTGGTAAGTTAGGGTATGGCAAAGTGCTTACTCACCTATTCGTTCGCTTGGGCATTGATGTGACCCAAGATTGAGGCATTTGATGAGAGAATGGTTGTCATACCCCAATTCTGAACCAACCAGAATGGTGTGATGAACCGTCCATAGACCAACGGTTCAACCAAGATCTCGTGTAGGTCGTGCCCATTTGATTAAACCAGATACATCCCATAAGAAAATTCAGGGTAAATAAACGATAATGGAAGTCTTTAATACTAATGAACTGAGAATCTGACAGTGATAACATAATTAAGTATCCAATTATCTCCAATGTATCTCAAGAAATAAAATAAAGTAAAATAATCAATTACACGTCCCAATAGTTAAAAAACTAAGCTAATCAAAAACACATGAGTTGCACTCACACGACGAATCATGCGCATCTTCTTCAGCTTCTATGTCCATCCCAGCAACATGTCCATACATCGACACATTCATATATTCTTCAACAGTAGGTCCTGCATCAAGAACTAAAAATATTCGATGTCGAAAGGGTGAGCACACATCACGGCTCAGTGAGCAAACAAAACAATGTAACAAACATATGCATGCACTCAATCCATATCTTTGGTCTGGTTTATAAGTTTGCAATATGTTATAGAAAGGTTTGGTGGCCTCCGCACCTCCATACACGAATGTGTGAATCCACCCAATGGATCAAATACCATTGCGGTCCCACATGCACCCACCATTGAATAGAGATAGAGCTAAAGTGTTTGGATCAAACACCGTCAACACTTCCCCTAATGCCCTACCCATACCAACACGTAAGTCCCTATTAGTGAGGGCTTGCACACTGTGCTCGCAACTAACCAATCCTAATGCCATATAGTATATCCAAGGCCTCACCCCAGCATCCCTTAATACGTCCATAGAGATAGAGCTAAGGCCCCCCGGCATAGTCAGAGACCACACGGTCTAAGACCACCTCCCCTAATGCCCTACGACGTAATAGTTCTGCTCAGGTAATGGAGATACGACGATGTTAGTGGGCAAGACATGAGTAGAGATAGAGCTAAGTCTGGTGACGAGGTCGAAGACCACCATGCCATGTCCTCCCCCTGATACTTCACTCGCATCCAACATACCAACCATACACATACATTCACATGCCTATTCCTAGCATCATCATCATCATCATGTTATAAATAAATGGAATTAAATATGCATGAACAGTAATAGCAGGAATATTGGATGACATGTGAGATGCACATTACAAGCATACAAGCATAGAATCAATCATGGCATTGGACTCAACAAAGTAAACAATTTATTATTATCCATTTAGTTTAGGTCTTGTTCCCTCACCTTTGATCGTTGATTGTTCCTCTTCCAAGCTTTGTAAATCACTTTTGTACCACTTGGAAACCTAATAAATTTATGAATTCTAACTTAAGAGTTCATATTCATTAATTACAATATTTAAATGTCCCATCTAGAATCAATCAGACCTCTAGAAGCTGAGTGGTCGCAGGTGTGGCTGCACATGTGGTCTTAGTTTCTATGACCACAGGGTGTATGGTTGATACGTATGGTCGCACATCATGCGACCACACACATGCGACCATACCCTCCCTGGAAACTTCCTAAGAACGTGTGGTCAACACATGTGCCTCGTGTGGTCGACCATAGCTACGACCACACGATTATTTGGTCAACTTTCATTCTCAGTCTAATCCCTTTATGATTTGGTTCCTTAAACTATCATTGGGGTCCTTCCTATGATTGATCAATGGCCTTAATTTTGTTTTTTTTATAATCATCTACTCCAATCTACTCTTCTTGGATTTCCTTTGAGTTTTCGTCTATGGGTCTCATGGTTGAGATCCTACTTTGAATCAATACTCCTCCATTATCTATTCTAGGCATTCAACTAATGTAGGAGATGTTTCCATACCTTAAACTTGCTGAATAATTAGAGCTTCTCTCTGAAATGCCTTCTCTTAGTCTTCCTCTTCAACTCTCCTTCTCTTCCTCCTCCTCTCTTTCTCTCTCTTTCAGTTTGAGTTCTAAAAAAGGAAAGAGGCTAAGGGAAGTCCTATATATAGAGGAAAACCCTCCATATAGAGTCCTACTTAGATTAGGAAAGAACCCCCTTCAGATTAGGAAGGTTTCCTAATCACGGAGTCAGTTTGACATCGTGTGGTCGCATGTCGGGTTGCAGGATCCATCAACCACACGTCCCAAATCTATGACCACAAGTCCCGAACTCCTGTGGTCTCACTATTTTGATGTGTGATCAACCACACCTGTTTAGGTATGCGACCGCACGTCTCAATTAGATGATTTATGGTTTGAATTACATACCTAGCCTTGTGGTTTCTTCACGCACTTGGTCCACTTGGTCCGACCATGATAGGAAGAACTGATACAAGGTGGTAAGATCGGGTTAATACGATACGGGTCTTACAGTGGCTGTAGATTCTGACTGGTTTGCCAAAAGAAAGATGCACATGTACCAAGAAGTACTCAGCGACGAAGAACTGGAGGCCAGGCCTCCTCCCAATGCATGAGCAGTAGAGATATCAGAGGCAGAGAGAGCCAGGACAAGACAATAGGTACCAGCTACTGTAGTGAGTATCTTCCTACGGGTCCTTCGCAGGTTCCCATCACATTGGAGGATGTCTTGGCAGAGATCCGCAGTGGTTAGGCTAATTAGAGACAGTACGCCCATACAGTGGAGAACCAGATACAACAACTCTGGCATGCCCAGTCTTCAGTCTCCACTAGCATTGATGCACTCTAGACAGAGTTAAGACATCAGTGTATGGCTATGGTGAAAGCTGGTTTGCTATCTTGAGAAGAGACCAGCAAGGTGATGACTTCCAGTGGGTTCGTGGGTTTACACCTCCATCTCCCATTTCAGAGTAGCAGTGATGATCACACACTGCATTTTGACTTATTTTGAGTGGAGTAATATTTCCATTTGTGAACTATACTCAAATTGAACAATTTAACAACTTTATTTGGTTATATATCTTTCCTTATGTGATTAGTACAAATCTTTCTTTTTGATAATATTATTTAGCTCATCTTTTCTTTACCTAGCTTATTATGCTTGTTCAAATATGCTTGTTAGTCACACAACACCAAAAATTGTTCTATAGTTACTTATGGTCTTTCAAATTTTTATATCCTAATACTCAATTTACTAATATGTCAATCATGACATTGACTGGGTTGGCGTGATATGACAAAGCCTAATGCTCTAATACCAACGTCGTCACACCCTAAATCCGACATGTAAAATTTTTAGAGTATGACCGGACCAATACTCAACTAAATGCGTTCTAACAACCACGCTAAACCAATTATACCTCCACTAACCTCAACTAGTTCAATGTAATGAAATCATAATTAGAGTAATATAATAACGGAAGAAATACTAAGTAAACTGAGCTCTATTGATTACCAATAAAATAATTTAAACTTGTTTGTAGCTTATTCATGTTTAAATATCATAAGCATGTAAATACATAGTTCATATTTAAATGTAAAAGTATATAAAAGTAAAGTAAACTAAATGCTGCAGCGCTTCTTCTACTTGAACACGCACGCATCACATTTAGTGTCTTCCTTATGTGCTTCCTCTTCCAGCGGCTACAAACCCAATTGTGCGAGATTGGTGATGATTGGCACGTTTACGTAATCTACAACTGTAGTACCTACACTGTCATCTAAAAAGAATGGTGTACGCAAGGGTAAACTCTCTAACTTGAGCTTAGTGAGAAACAGATAAGCAAGCAAGCAATAATGCATGATAAATTAATTACACACAACAATGGTCTGGTTTAATATATGTCAGTGCTAAGGTAAGGTCTGGTCATGCTTACCAAAGCTGACCGTAACCTCCATCCATAGGAGAGAATGGACACTCGCCAACTAGTCTTGGTAAAGCCACGCATCTCCTAATATGGATAGTGATAGAGCAGAGGTCCAGCCAATGATGTTCCAACAAATACTTCCGCCACCTCCCCCTCATCCCCCATCCATACCAACACCTAACCCCCTACTGACCAGGGTTGAATAGATGGGATAATGCCACTAACCAACCTACATGTCATCCTATGTACCCCCCTCAATACCCTAATAAGAATCCTAGACCGTCTGTCATCCCCTTAGACGTTGTCATCCCACTAGGATACAAGGTAACACATGGCAAGGTTTGCATAGTGGGATCCAGTGGTCTTCGACCTTTTTACAACTTGCCACATAAGCATCAATCATCACACAATTATAAGATACATATATAGATATGAATACATGCAAGATACAGATATTGGATGACATGTTATACAATCAAGAATGCAACATAGGTAGGCAAGTGATTAGAAACACACCAAAATAAAATTAGGGTTTTACCATCACCTAAGGTCCTGTTAGTTCTACAATTCATACCACATGAGTTGATCTCGTCTACAACGTGATACCTAATTTGTATGTGAAGGTACTAGTTGTTTATTTAGTTGAGATACACTAACACAGGGCCTACTAAGACTGTCTGGTTGCAGCTATGGTTGCAACAATATTGCAATAGATGATGATTCTGGTCCCTCCCTAGGGCCTTATGTATGTATCCTCCTGCAGCTCCGATTGCAAAAGTACCGCAACCGGTGTTGCTTCTGGTTACTTACCGAAGCCTACTGTTTGTGTTCGGTTGCAATAGTATAGCGACCGATGTCGCAACTGGACCTTCCAGAGGGGCTGGTCTTAAAGTTTGGTCCATCCAGAGGCCCAAGTTTCACCTCCAGAACTCCTTCGGGACCTGCTTCTGGACTTCTACTAAGGGAGTTAGTCGACAGATCCTCTGGTTTGAGTATTGTTAATAATTTCCAACTATATTCTAAGGCTCAATGCCGTTGGTCAGGGTTGTACCTCTTATTTCTAGGAACCATTATCTTATACTTTCTCATGGCTAGGTTCAAAGTGTAGCCTGAACTGACTTTGAGAGAGCGTTCTCTCGATCTGAGTGAGGCTACAATGCTTTGCCATTAATGGTAAGCAAAGCTTCATCAAGAGTGGAGGTCTAAGGCCTCCCTAATGGGATTCATTTAACATTATCAAACCTACAGCAATGTGTCACAGGGCTTACGGTCGATCCGTTCGAGTAGGAAAGCGAGAGTGACAAGTAGTGCCAACAATTCATATTATAGTCCATCCTAGGGAATCGAGCGTGATATCTGGGTCAACTCTAGTGGCAACCCGAATCTTCCAGTGACCAACAACCAAAGTGATCTACCAATAAACCCCACAGTCTATACAATAAATATCCATATTAATCAATAAATAAATCATAATAGTTGCAACGGAATCATATAATAGAGAACAGATGCCAACTAATAGTATCATAACATAAATGTTTGTTATGTCTTACAACATAATTTCCACAAGCAATACCATAATACATATATCCCATACATACTAAGAGTAAATCTGATAAGACTACTGTAGATAGACCAGACTATCATCTATCTACAGATATCAAGACATAGAGGAGAGACGCTGGCTAAGGTCCCATAAATGCAGTCTTTACAGGAGCAGCCTTCGCCATGATTCCTTAGTGGCCCTCCGCCAAGAGAAGTGTCCTCTACAAAAGTAGGATCCATATCAATAGCTATAAAAGAGGTACCTACAACCAAAGCTAAAAAGATTTTGATATCAAGGGGTGAGTTCCCATCCCAGCTCAGCGAGAAGTCGAGTATCAATACAACCCTATCACAACATTACATTAATGTAATAAATAAATAAACAAGCAATTGTGAGTGGCATTCAAGTGTGTATGCTATCATGGTCTGCTTGTACCCTAGCAAGGATCTGTCCATGCCTCCCCCTTAGAGTAATGCTCGTGGCTCCCCCCTGAGCACCTGAACCTCTCTTCTCCTAGTATTTCCCCTTACTAAAACACAGGTCATGTAACCATGGGTGATGCATAATGTATGTGAAGCATGGAAAGGAAAATGGTGTTGCATCCCAGCAGAGATCCCTGGCTCTACTCTAATGGATCACCTTGCCCCCACTAAGGTATCAGCCATGGCACATGTCCACCACACAACATGCACATCAATCATTTCCATCGCCAATCATACCCAACCAATCAGACAACATGGCATGTGCATGCAGTAAATAGAGTTGTACTCTAGCAAAGATCCTCGACACCACTCCAATGAATCATCGTGCCCCCATTAGAGTACTAAGCAAGACTACACCCCAGCAGAGATCCCCGGCTCCCCACTCCCATGTTTTGTCGAGCGCCTAATAAGGTACTAGTAGTTCTAACATGGTTCATGAGGTCACCCGTTACACGAATCATCATACATGGGCTACACCCCAGCAAAGATCCCCGGTTTTCCACTCTAATGGATCACCATGCCTCTACTAAGGTGGTCGCAGTCCAACATCGTACGTGTGTCTATGCTTCAATATGTCACACACAACATCATATATGGTCATACAGATGCAATAATATGAAAGACTATACCCCAGCAGAGATCCTCGGCTCTACTAAAGCTATTTCTAGAATTTCAGTGATCATGCGGCTGGTTGCGTCCGACTAGTATGTGCAGCTGGTCATAAGCCACACCCCCCTTTGACAATGTAAATTTCTATTTTTGGGGTTTTTTTTTCTCCCAACACCTGGGAGATGCTTAGGGGATGTTTTTTAGAAAGTGTTGGGGATCTTTTGAGAGATCTTAATGACTTTGCTATCTACCTAATGATTTCCAAATGCAATGATATGCATAGGTGGTATCAAAAGGTGATTTTGCAGACTTTTATCAAGGAAGAAATCAATTGAGCTATTCTTAAGTAAAACATTTGGAAAGAAGCTAAGGTGAGGAACTCCTTCCCTATAGTAGACTATTATGGTTATAATGTATGTTTGTTTTGTACTAAGCTATGATGATTGCTGCTATAGTATACTGCTATGTACTTAAAAAGTTAAATATTGGCTCAATATTGGTAGGTTTATGTAGTGAAGTGACAATATTGTAGAACATAATATTAATGACCTATGATGTAACATTCTTATGTTCTAATGATAAATTTATGATATGGTTGGATGAAACACGAGTTATGAGTGGTGTGGTAAATGCATATCTAAATTAAGGATAGATAAGAGAATTATGAAGAATAAATTCCTATGTGAATAGTAATGTGAAATACAATAACTAAAACCACTCATGAAATGAATGAAAGGCATGGAAAACACCATTGGTGAAGCAATAGTCTTGTGTGTAACGTCACCAAGTGAGTTAACCAATGGATTGTGCAAGGGCAAGATACGTATTTTAACTCGGTGAGCCCAAAGCACTCTTTGACATGATCAAAGAAGCAAAATAAGATGATAATGAGACTAAGAGGTTAAATTTGATATGGAACCAATGGTGTAGCAATAGTCTTGTGTGTGATTCCACCAAGTAAGTTAGCCATTGGAATGTATTTGAGCAAAATACGTACCTATACTAGGTGAGCTCAATACATAGAAAGGAATAGTGAATAAGAGATAAGGCCTAAATGGCGATGATGGAAAAGCCATTAGTGTAGCAATAGTCTTGCATGTGACGCCACTAAGTGAGCTAGCCAATGGGGTGTTTTGAGCAAGATGTGTAGTTATACTGAGTGAGCTCATACACCGCCTAAGAAAGGAATATAGTAAATAATAATGAGCAAGATACGTAGTAAACCCTGTGAACCGAAACAGCCTATGATGATATATAGTAAATAAGAATGGGCAAGATACGTAGTAAAGCCGGTGAGCCCAAACAGCTTATGTTGACAAGAAAAATGTGAAATGCATAAGAGAATAAGAGAAAGTGTATTGCTGTAAAATAATGACTCCAATGTGTTGATTATGTGCAGAAGTGAATATAACATCTCTAAGTAGACATGTTAAACATGATTTTCATATGTTGTAATGTCACAAGTAATTGCTTAGTAATTTATTTGTAGCCTATGTAATATATGTAAAGTGTTTGCATGTAAATATGCCAGGATAGGTTTTTTTCACTGAGCTTTTGGCTCACCCCGTCATATGTTGATATTTTTATAAATGAGGAGAGTAAAGGTAAATGTTGCTATGTGAGAGACCAAGTGGGATTTCATCACCCCTTGGCAGCTATGGACTTTTATGATGTTTTTGTTTAATCTTTTTCTATGTGGTTATAATATTTTGTAATTAAATAAGTTTTAAGTTTTTTTACGGCCACCAGAAGTTATTATGCATTAAGCCTTTCACTATGATACTTACCACACCTCCATACACGAGAGTATGAGCACACTCAATGGATCACACACCGCTATCGCCCCACATCACTCACTACAGAATAAAGATAGAGCTAGATCCTAATAGATCACACACTGTCAGTACTCCTCTTAATACTCTACCCCATACTAGTATGTATGCCCCTACTGATGAGGGCTTGTAAACTGGGTCATTGTCTAATCAATCCTAGATGTCTTCAGATTTGAATCCAAGGCCTTACCCAAACATCCTTCATTATGCCCACAGAAATAGAGCTAGAGTCCACTAGTAGAGCTACAGCCACACATCGTGATCAACCCTCTTGATACCCTATGACATACTAAGTCCGCTAAGGTAACAACAATACAATGATATTAGTATGGTGAATGATTTGATGCTATAACCTCTCCCCATCCAATATATCAACCATAAACAAGTACATGCCTATCCTCATGATCAACATCATAAGAATAAATATAAATAAATATACATGAACAAGATATATAGCAGTTAATTGGATGACATGTGAGATACACAAACAAACATACAAATCATGGCATTAAGCAGTTAACAGAAAAGTAAAAGGATAACTTGTGAGTAACTGATTAGTTTAGATCTTGTTCACTTACCTGTGATTGTTGTTGTTCCTCTTTTAAGCCTTAGAAACTATCTTGAACTAACTGGAAACCTAAACAATTAGTAAACCATAATTTGAGTTCCATTCCATCAGGTTATAGTACTCTGTTTCATTGTCTAGTCTCAAATTTAAGCCTTCTGGACATTGTTCGGTCGTGTGAGTGGTCTTGCATTGGCCGACTGATTGGCCATCCAGACAAATCCTATTAGAATTCTCGAGAGTAACCCATCGCCTGTCTAGTTTGGCATCTAGTCGACTAGTCAATAGAGAATGGACAACATTTAGACTGTCTTTAATCTGTCTCTTCTTCGAATCATTTCTTTCACTCATTAATGGGATCCATCGTAAAGTCATTCCATGGCCATTATCCATTGGTTTAGTCATTCAATCTAACCCTAACATCTATGATTTATTATAGGTTCAATTGAGAGATCTAGTAAGAGGGATCATGATGGAATCATAGTGTTGGAGTCAATCTATCAATATCGTGATTATAAATCTCGACTGTACGTATCCTAACATTCTATAGAGATGGGGAAGCATAGACTAACTATTGAGTCCTTGTTATTGAAGTTGAAAACCATCGACAAGCCTTATCTACAAAGATCTCTGCTTCTCCAAAACCTTCTCCTTCTCCAAGCCTTCTTCTCCACTCTTCCTCTCAGTTCTAGGGTTTGAGAATGATCAAAAGAGTGGGAAGAAGTGAAGGGAAGTCCTCTATATAAAAGAAAAACTTTCATATAGAGTCCTCTCTTAATTAAAAGAGTGGTTTCTTCAAATTTGAAAACTTTCCTAATCTCAGAGAAAGATTTTGGGCTTGACTAGTCGGCTGATAGGTCGCCCAATCCATAGACCGGACAACTTAAGTTGTCTGACCGGACAACCTATGAAGAACTAGTTTTCATACCTGGCTTTGTGGTTCTTTCATCTGGTTGGTTTACTTGAGCTGGCTATGATGGGAAGACCTGGCACAACACAGTTAGACCGGATTAATAGAGTGCGGGTCTTACAATCCATGTGTCATCAACATACGACTGGGATTTAAGTTACGTTTTCAAACAAAATCTCCTTACAACATTTTAATGTTCGGCGGGTCAAATAATGAGTCTAAATTTAAGAAATTAGAATACTTATTGGAGGAAACATTCTAATAACTTATGCTTAACGAAATTAGTGAATCATATTTTAAATGTTCATCAAATGTTATAACTCTTTCCATTCTTGGGATTCTACCAAGTTTACTCATAATTTAAGAATCACCTCAGTTTGTGGGGTTTAAGTTGGCTACTTCCCCTGAGATGAGTACTTGATCTTCTGCCCTTATCTCAGCAAAACCTTTTCGCATAGTCAAATCTGCTCGGACTCTTCGAATGGCTTTACGTATTTCTAGACCAGGCTCTCCTGGTTGTGGAGTGTAATTGGTCAGGAATGCTTCTTGGAATATCTCCCAAGTTATTTCCTCATGACACTGTGCTTCGCCACCACTCATAAGGTGTACCCTCCAGTTGGTAGGTAGTGCACATGATCTTCTATGCATCTGAACAGCGGAGCTTGCCAATAGTTTCCTCTGTGGCTCGAATCCAATTCCTTAGTTGGGAGAAATCTTCGTATGTTCTCATAAACAGTTATGGGTTTAATTGCTAAAAGTTCTCCATGGTGTTATATGCAGTGCGTGGGTCTACTCTGTGCAAGGGGGAGAAAGGTGATAGTTCCACACTTGACCCGTTAGGCTCACTAGTTGGTGTAGGTTAGTCAGTTGCCAACATGTTGGAGATGATATGCCGATGTCCTTCAGTTCATTTCCCAATGCAAACACCTTGGAGGTGAGCTTCTCATTAGGATGCTTGGGTAGTGATATCCTGATTAGCCTTGGGCAAATCTGAAAAGAGAAAAATTTTCACACCAAGGTTGAGGCCAATTCTTTCCAAATATTCAAGGGAAAAGCAATGTCGAATGCCACTTACAAGTGTGAAAGGAATTTAGTAATTTTTGGGGGAATTTCCCACATCACCAACAAGATGGCGACAGATAAGATTCAATTATCCATGTCAGCACCCCCAAAGGAGTCTAAGAGAACATTCCTACACATCTTGCTAATAAATAAGGGTAAATGGGTCATTTCTACAGCTTTATAAGGATATTTTAGTCATCATACACAAAATCAGGGGTAAAAGTGATATTTGCATAGATGCACTATTCATTATAAATACTGAACGAATCCCATGATTTCAAGTACACAACATTTAATATTCTTTCCTAGGATTGTCACTCTAACACCTTGGACTGAGAATCTCTCACTTACCCCATCCATATTTAAGTAGGCTCAAATACCAAGCCCATTGACTATTCACAGAGCCCTAACATAGGCATCGGTGTGGACCTGATGCCAGAGGCCCACCTCCCCTTTGTCTTTTCTTGTATCTTGCAAGTCTAGTCAGTGTGGTGGACCTCAGATATAGATTGGGGCCGAAACAATTTGGTGCCCACCGTGGAGCCCTGAGTGATTCAATGTTCGAAGACAGACGTCAAAGGGAAATCCTAAGGTATGAGTCCAAGAAGAGCAAGAAGTCATGTGGTTATCCTACCAGCGATCCAACATCCACAAGCAAGCCTCAATGAAGTTATCAGATTATGTCCTTGGCCTTAAAGAAAGAAGGGAAAGAGGTCCATGGACCCAGCACCATCATCAGAAGCGTACGTCACTTATGAGCAGTTTAATGCAGTAGCTCATAAGCTAAAAGGCCTTGACAAGATTCTCTCAAGAATTTCAAGCACTAGCTATAGGAGTAACCTCTAGGCCACCTCAAATATAGCATCCACTACACGATCTAATACCTCAAGCAAATGACCATCCAGAAAGCCCCATCATTGTGCCCTAACAAGGATGCCAAAAGATGGACCTGGTAATGGTGGGGCAGAGAAGTCATCCACAATCCAAGATAGAAGCAAGACGGACTCCGTTTTTCAACATAAGAGGGTTTCCATTTTTGAAAAGCTTGGGCTGTGACCATCAACTATCCAGACAAACCCTGTCAGACTTTCCAAGAGTGACTGGTCGCCTTTCCGGTCTGGCATCTAGCCAATCGGTCAACAGGGACCGGACAACCTTCAGGTTGTCTTTAGTCGGTCTTCTCTCCGAATCGATTCTTTGGCTCATTTATGGTATCCATCCTATAGTCATTCTATGGCCATTATCCATTGGTTTGTCATTCCATCTAACCCTAACATCTACGATTTATTATAGGTTCAATTGAGAGATCTAGTAAGAGGGATCATGATGGAATCATAGTGTTGGAGTCGATCTATCAATACTATGATTATAGATCTCAACTCTACTATCCTAACATTCTACAAAGATGGGGAAGCATAGACTTACCATTGACTCCTTGTTACTAAAGTCGAAAACCATCGGTAAGCCTTCTCTACAGAGATTTCTACTTCTCCAATGCCTTCTCCTTTTCCAAGCCTTCTTTTCCACTCTTCCTCTCAGTTTTAGGGTTTGAGAATGATCAAAAGAGTTGGAGGAAGTAAAGGGAAGTCCTTTATATAGAGGAAAAACTTCCATATAGAGTCTTCTCTTAATTAGAATAGTGGTCTCTTCAAATTAAAAAACTTTGCTAATCTCAGAGATAGATTCTGGACTTGACTGATCGCCCAATCCGTAGATCGGACAACTTAAGTTGTCCGACTGGATAACCTACGAAGAACTATTTTTCATACCTGGCTTAGTGGTTCTTTCATCTGGTTGGTTCACTTTAGCCGATTATGATGGAAAGACTTGGCATGACACGGTTAGACCGGATTAATGGAGTGCGAGTCTTACAATCCATGTGTCATCAACACACGACTACGATTTAAGTTATGTTTTTCAAACAAAATCTCCTTACAACATTCTAATGTTCGGTGGGCCACATAATGAGTCTGAATTTAAGAAATTGGAATACTTGTCGAAGGCAACATTCTAATAACTTATGCATAACGAAATCAGGTACATATATTTTTAATGTCCATCAAATGTTACAACTCTTCCCATTCGTGGGATTCTACCAAATTTACTCATAATTTAAGAATTACCTCGGTTGCGGGGTTCAGGTTGGCTACTTTCCCTAAGATGAGTACCTTGATCGTCCATCCTTATCTCGGCAAAACCTTTTCATGCAGTCAGACCTACTTAGACTCTTCGAATGGCTTCACATATTTCCAGGCCAGGCTCTCCTAGTTGTGGAGCATAGTTGGTCAAGAATGCTTCTTGGAATATCTCCCAAGTTATTTCCTCATGATGCTGTGCTTCACCATCACTCATAAGGTGTACCCTCCAATTGGCAAGTGGCACACATGACCTTGTGCGTCTAAATAGCGGAGGTTTCCAATAGTTTCCTCCATGGTTCGAATCCAATTCCTTAGTTGGGAGAAATCCTTGTATGTTCCCGTAAACCATTCTGGGTTCAATTGCTGAAAGTTTTCCATGGTGTTATATGCAGTGCCTGGGTCTACTCTATACAAGGGGGAGAAAGGTGGTAGCTTCCCACTTGACCCATTAGGCTCACTAGCTGGTGTGGGTTGGTGAGTTGCTAACACATTGGAGATGACATGCCAATGTCCATCCAATTCATTTCCCAATGCAAACACCTTGGAAGTGAACTTCTTATTAGGATGCTTGGGCGGTGACATCCTGAACAGCCTTAGGTGAATCTAGAAAGAGAAAAATTTTCACACTAAGGTTAAGGCCAATTCTTTCCAAATATTCAAAGGAAAAGCAACATCGTATGCCACTTACAAGTGTAAAAGGAATTCAGTAATAAAAATCCATTTTTTTTGCAGGGCACACACATCAACTAGGGTGATATGGTTGCATCAACCAAGTAATATGCCATTAGGTGGGCACCAGCCAGCTAACAAACATGATCTATTGGGGTACCCCCAATTTATAAAAATAACAACCGTATGTAAAGGGGGCAAGGTCATCTAACACAACTCCCAGTCATGCCCTAACCCTTTTATGGCCAGGAGGATGGTTTGCTTAGTGCTTAACCATCCAGTTACACCCAACCATCCGGTTTATCAAACTATCATAGTTTAAAACTTCTCGAGAGTAAACTATAGGTAGAGATGGATGGTTAACCATCCGGATAAGCCTCCGCTTCATTAAACCTAACTGTACTGGAGGACTAAAGCAAAGGGATGATCTACTGGTTGTCATAGTGCCTCTGATTCTTTGGGTGCCTAAATCCTAAAGTTTGCGACTCTTGGCCTAACCGAAGGACAGATCTGGAGGCAGTTTTAAGTGACCAATCCTTTGGTTCCGTAAAATTTCTTGTTTTATAAAAGGGCACATGGGCTCTCATTTGAACCCACACACATCTCAAGTGGAGGAGAGATTAGAGCATCCCAGGGCTTTGATGAAAACTCTTATCCTCCTTGCTCCACTTTTCAGTGATTTTTGGGGCTTTCCCTCTTCTCTAAATCGACAAACCAGGTATTTTCTTGGCCCCTTTCTCTTTTATTTGTTCTTTAAGCCCATTCCTAGGGATTTCATTTTGGTATAGTAATTTCCCCAAGATGGGATAAAGGTTGTGCCAATGTTATTCATTACTGTTGAGGGAATCCACAAGCCCTCATTTTGTTTAGGATTCCCCACCCATATAGTGGGAGTAATAGGCCAACCTATACAGTGCAAAACACCTTGGGCTGGAATGGGAGTGGCTTTCTAGATTTTTACTCCCCTTCCAATGCCAGTCTATGCTTTTAGTAAGCATGGAATTCTTTGTGTGTTTATCCAGGGTACACTTGCCTTCGGCAAGACAGGTTCTCAACCCGATCCCATGTTAGTGGGGCACCAAGTCCAGCTAGGTAATACTCATGTAAACCATATCTTAGACCGTAGTGTGCTCATGTCATCATCCCTGCACAACCATTTTCTGGTTTAAAAACAACATTGGTCCCCATAATTCCCAACATGGAGCTAGTGGGGATGGCCATATCACCTCATTTAGCCACCTAATAAACCATGCTTGCTTTAGGTAAAGCCATAACCCCTACATAAAAATTTACCCATTAGTTGGGTGCCTGGCCTAGAGACTTCGGGGTTCACACTAATTGGATTCAGAAACTTGTCTCTGCCCTTGACCAGACATAACTTCGATTCTATTCCATCATTATTTGGTAGGGTTAGTACCTTCCATTGTATGGCTCGCCTAGAAACCTTTCGTAGTGAGCCCACAGTCACCCTCAGTAATAGGACCACCAGGGCTATTTATTTGGCCCTTAAGACCTACCCACATTGTGTGGGGTGCCTATATGGTATGAATGGAATTCCCCAATATTCTTGTGTCACATTCATTTGGGCCCGCTTAACTTGGCATTTGACATAGGGTTCGTCTCCTTATCGGTATACCCATTAAAGTGAGGGTAACCATGCGATAAGGATTGCAGCTTCACCTCATGCTTGGGTTATGGCCAGTATCTGCCCAACTTGAACCCATCACCATACCCTTACTATGTGTTTTGGATACAAATCTAGTAGGCCTAAAATCCTTAGTAGGTCCCATCTAGAGGTAATTCCCTTCTTTTGCTGACACCTAATTTATAAGAAGCAGACTAGGATGGATTAGAGACTCCTTGCTTTGGATAGTGGGGTTCGGTTCACTTGCACTATTGGACATTGCATGGCCCATGCTTATTGATATTCATACTATCATAGTTGACTATTTAGTGATTAGCCTCCATAGGGGGAGGCAGTTAAGTTAGCCATCAATTTATTATAAGCCTTCTGCCCCTTTATGCATGTAGGTACTGATTCATTTGTCATGCTTTCTTACTGGTCATTTCTATTTGTCAGCTAGACTAACTCACAGTTTACCCTCCTTTCACAAGTGATATGGCCCCTAGAAGAGTTACTGCTTCTTCAGTGCAGGGCTACGACGCACACTGGTTCATCTCTTATGCTGTGATCCAGAACTGGAGTAGGTTTGGCAAAACTAAAGTGGAAGCAGGCCACTATGTATACTTCACCAAGCTATCCCATTTTGGAATCCAGGAGGTGTTCGATCAGTTTGGTTGGATGCTCACCATGAGCATTAGGGATGATACGTATCCCAACTTAGTGCACCACTTCTTTTGCAATCTGATTTTCCAGATAGAGAAGGACATCGGTGAGTGGGTCTTGACCAGCCAGGTCAAGGGGATATACCTTACACTGACGGTTGCCAACTTGGCAGCCGTATTAGAGGTTTTTACTAATGGTGACCATATCTACCAAGGCTCCCAGGGAGTTGGGCATCAATGAGGTCAAGTATCTGACCATCAAGCAAGGTCTCACATAACCAAAGATTATAGAAAACCCTGAAGGAGAAGGAGTCAGGCTTGCAACCTACTCCCAGGGTACTTTGCAAATTGATATAGTACAACATCTTGCCCCCTTCTGACCATAGGGAGGCGTATTTGTGATGAACCGCTTGGTCAAGATGGAGCCCTTATGTCTTCCTTACCTCATATTATGCACCATTGTCCATATTTATCTGCATCCGCCCAAGAAGGGCTAGTTTCCATATGGACGGCTCTTGATGCACATTTTTGTCCGGTTTAGAGTGAGTCTCGAGGATGAATTTTTTGATAAGGGTATCAAATCATCCGATTTCAACTAGGACTCAATAGTGCGGATGAAACTTCACGAGATTTTCATGCCAAACCTAGTACTTGAGGCACGACCCAGGCCCCTTAGAGCAGCATATATCTCCAGGCAAGCAGCAACAGCAGCCAGAACCTGTATTGAGGCCAGTGTGGGCACTAGTTATGGCATCAGGGTGGTAGATGAGGTGCCTTAGCCATCTACTAGTGACGAAGTGGAGGGTGAGTCTGAGGGTAGCGGGAGCCACGAGGATTCCAACAGAGACAGTGATGATAGTGAAGGTAGTAACCACATGGAGGTGGACATAGCTCCTTGTGTTCGAGAGGTACCCCTAGCTGCTAGTTCTTCGAGCCCATCTGGTGATATGGGTCAGGTGATCAGCGTGTTGCAGCTCATGTAGAAGGAACTGGAGAAGCTGAGCGATAAAGTGGATGAAGGCCATAGAGAGATCACCCGAGTGCAGCGTGACATGTTGTCTGGGATTGAGCATGTAGAGACTGATGTAGGTTTCATTTGGGATGCTATGATTACCGCCGGTCACCTGCATCATTATGTTCAACGTAGGCCCGCTCTTCAATCTACTTCTCCAAGTGCACCATAGCCATCTGCTTCACAGGTTAGGCCTTCTTTATTAGTACCTTTGAGTGGATCCTAGTCATCTGACTTGCCGAGTGGACCCCAGCATGCAGAGCCGTGATTTTACTCTTTATTTTGTTCATTTCTTTTTGGCATAGAATTTTACATAGGGTAATTGTCTAGGTTGTACATTGTACCCTATGTTTGTCTTATGAATAGCTTGTCTCTTTGGCATTATACTTGTCTTTTCTTCTCTTTTATTTGACCAGATGTGGTATCTAGGATACCTGCCAGGATTGTGGCCTGTATCCTTATTTTTGTATCATTTTTGTTCTTAATTCGTATTATGTGTCATTGTCTTTCTTAATTCTTGTAATGTGGTGCGGCCTAATTTACTGTTTTCCATACTACTTGTTCGTTCCTACATAGCTTTTAATTATTTTAGGCATCCGTTCTGACACATGGAAACACACTTGTAAGGGAAGTTTGTAGGTAGAGTTAGAGTGATTGTGCTCTGATACCTGTGTTGTCACAGTCCATTCTAGGAAATCGGACGTGATATCCGGGTCAACCCTCATGGCAACCCGAATCTTTCAACGACCAACAACCAAAGTGATCTGCCAATAAACCCCATAGTTTACACAAAAAATATTCATATCAATCAATAATTAAATCATAATAATTATAGCAGAATCATATAATAAAAAAACATATGCCAACTAATAGTATCATAACAAATATATGTGTTATGTCTTACAATACAATTTCCACAGGCAGTACCACAATACATATATCCCATACATATTGCCTAAGAGTAAATGCGATAAGACTACTGTAGATAGACTAAACCGTCATCTATCTACAGATATCAAGAACATAGAGGAGAAATGCTAGCTCAAGTCCCATAGTGTAGTCTTTACAGGAGCAGCCTTCGCCATGATCCCTCAGCAGCCCTTCGCCAAAAGAAGTGTCCTTTACAATAGTAGGATCCATATCAACAACTACAAAAGATGTAACTGCAACTAAAGCTAAAAAATATTTTGATATCGAGGGGTGAGCTCCCATCCTAGCTCAGCGAGAAGTCGAGTATTAATGCAACCCTATCACAACATTACATTGATGCAATAAATAAATAAACAAGCAATTGTAAGTGGCATTCAAGTGTGTATGCTACCATGGTCTACCTGTACCCTAGCGAGGATCTATCCATGGCTCCCCTTGGACCAATGGTGCTATTGAACCTGGAAGCCGACAGAAGGCTCCGTCCACTACCCACGTTGGTTTACCTAAACAATTTAGATGAATTTTATTAGTTGGTTGTGTAATTTTTAACCAGCATGGACAGGTCCTAGGTGTCCACGTACGGGTCCCAAGATAAGTTGGGAACCTAACAGTTGGTCCCCTATAGTCAAATTAGGCATACAGGTTAATAGGACCATAACCGGATGAAAATTCTAGATGATATACCCTCCGGAATTACCCTCTAGTTAACACTTGTATAATTTCTTATTTCAACTTAACCGAAGGGTGGAATCAGATGCTCTATCATCTGACTCACCATCCGGTTATACACTCTATCATAACAGAGAGCTTCTAGACGGTTATCCAAAGGCTCCGCCGGGTAGTGTACCATCTGGCAATGCCTCCGCTTACTTTATGCCTTACTGGAGGCCAAGGTCTATCGGACCCATGGATAATTGGAGGGACTTACCTGGAGGGTTATGCCCCCGGTTGTGTGTCTTCAGTTAGTACTTGGTCAGCCTTTCAACAAGGTATTGGTCTTTTCTGGAGTGATGGTCTTACTCACCCGGAGGTATGGTCATGACCAAGCCTCCGGTTTATGCCTCCGGTTAATGCCTACAAACCAGGCACAAACCAGAGATGGGTTCCATTTTATGGGAGCTTTGAATCCCCACTTTGTTTGCTTTCATTTTAGGTGGTGGGAAACATTCTCCCACCAATAGTATACACAATGGGAGTTATTTAGACCCTACAATCATCTCTATTCATGGAGAAGGTTAGGTGACCTAGGTTTCTAGGTTAGTAATCGATCTCCATTAATGGAGACAATGAATGGAGGAGCTTCACCATTAGGTCTACCATTCAATCGCCACAAGAAGGGAGGATATGGAACTTACCTGAAATGGAGGAAGCTAGGGTTTGAGCTCCAAGCTTAGCTCCAAGTTTCCACTCTCACTTTCATACTTATTAATGAACTAAAGGAAAAAAAAATAAGGAGGTAAGCCTCCATATTTATAGAATACCTAAGAGATATAGTGTAGCACTAAGACTCAAACCATATGTTGACAACTGCATGGTGCATCATCCGACAGAGCATCCGATTGAGCTTAAAAATGGCCTTAGGCTTGGCTTGTTGGGCCTAAGCTAGTGGGGACACCTCTTAGGCCATTTGGATCCTCTTCCAAACACTCTCCACCTTCTTTAGGTGATCTAGGGTTTGACATAGCATTACACTGAGGGTCAAGTTGTTAGGGGTGCCATGTGTTGCCACAGTAAGACCCGACACAGTGGAATCCAAATTGGTGAGGATTCTGGGTATAGATCTTACAATTCACCCATGTATTCCACCAACGATCCACCTCCTTCTTCCTCCAATTTTCCTCCCTTGTCTTCCTCCAACTTTCCTCCCTTGTGAGAATACGTCAGAACTTTTGGACTGAGTGCGTGTTCTCCAAAGAGAATTTTGGAAGAAGTTAGACTAAGGAGTTTCCTTCTCGAAGTAATAATCCTTTGAAAAGAGGAAAACTAAGGAGAACTCGACAAGTGGCAAGTCAAGAAGATGGAAGAGGGATTTCATTCCCTCAACGTACTCTAAGTAGTACAGAGTTGGATGGGACCCTCTAGATCTCGTTCATGGGTCCAAGGAATATTCCCTCTCAACCAAATTATGAATTTGACAAGTGTCAATTCGTGGACAGGCTTCTTAGCCTCTCTAATTGCAGTGTCTGGTCCAACAAGGTCGGGGTTATCTGACCGGACTGACTGTAACCAGACCCCTTTCCAAGTATTAATGGTCAAAGTCATAGTTAAAGTTATAATAATTTATGCACCTGAGAGTTAAAACTTAAGCCATCATGGTATTGATTCCATTAGTGGTAGAAAACCCCGATACAAAAAGAAAACCAAGTTAAACCAGGTTGTCTAGGTGCGGATTTTACATATTGGATGGCATGTTATCAATCAAATTGCATATAAATAGGCAAGGTTATTAAGAAATAGGAAATTAAATCAAACTACCCTCACCTGACAGGTGAGAACTATACGTCCTCTGATGTTATTGTACCTATATTGTCTCTCACACCCTTATTGTACCTATAATGATGTTGTTAGTTAATTACACCAGCTATACCATATTGGCCCTACTGTAAGGTATGTTAATGGACCAAAGGATTAGGTATATTCTAAATAAATTTTATAGTTTTGGGATTATCTGGCCGCAGTCACACCAGCATAAAATTGTGATCGAACATTCGATCGATCATCTCTAGAAATCAAGTTTCCCACTGAGACCTCCTGTTGTTGTCCGACTGTAGGTCTGGTTGCACACTAGTGCAATAGAACATGTGACCAGAGACTACTAGAGAGTCTCTATGACTTTTTGGCAGCAGGTCCAGTGGCACAATAGTGCGACTGGACATCCAACCAGAATCCTCCAAAGGCCTTCTATGGTTGTTCGGCTATACGAATTATGCAGCCGGAGTTCCTTCTGGACTCCCATGCTAGACTGTTTTTGTAGTCTAGACATGGCTCCAAGTCTCCCAATAGGAATTTGGTTCCTCCCTCCTAGGCTTAGGTCTTTATTTAGGTGCTACCCTAGCATCAACAAGTGTCAGGGTTCTGCTTTAGGGTGCCATTTTAGGTCCATTACTTATTAAATGGCCTGCTGTCCAGGTTTCGATTCTAACCTGAGTAGCATTGTCGTTCCTTCCTTGACTGCCACTAATGGTTGAGGCGGTTTTCATCCTCCTAACCTCGTAGGGTGCTCATACCCTCAAGAAGGACTACACAACATGTTGAAACGGGATAGGGAATCAGTGCACTTACCTGAGAATGTGTTTGTCTGTTGATATATGGTCTGGATTGAAGAAAATTGATGGAGACAATTGTCTTCTCCCTTCGTGGTTCATTCTTCCTTTGTGCAATAGCTCTCCCACTCAAAAACACATCAGAGTCAAGTGAGGACTTTCACTTGACTCCAAGTGTTGTTATGCGCACGAGAGGAGAGAAGCAAGAGTCCCAAGGAGACTGCAATCTCCCTCTCTTGAAACTCCCTCCAATGTGTGGAAGTGGGTCCCAAAAGCCTCAGTTATGTTGTTGGGCATACATGAGGAATGCACAACTCCCATTTTTAGTGGGAGTTGGTTACTCCCTCATGTAAACTATAAGATCCGCACAACACGAATCCGGTCTAACCTTACATTTTTATGTCGTGACCGGTCTTCCCATCATAATCAACTCAAGTGAACCAATTGTACAAAGAAACCACAAGATGAGGTAAGCAACAAGTCAAATTTAGTTGGTGTGGTAAACTGTTTAAGTTTGAGTGGAAGCAACCAGTCAAAAATTAAAAACCAATAAATTTTAGAAGTATGGTCCCATTTTTTAGGGGTATGGTCGATCGTATGGTCGACTTAGTTGTGACTGCACAACGTATGATCGCATATTTTGGACGTATGGTCGATAGATTCTGCGACTGCACGTGCGACCATACGAACCCAGAATCGACTCCGTGTTTAGGAAACTTTCCTAATTTGAGGAAGACTCTTTCCTAATTGAAAGAGGACTCTATATGGAGGTTTGCCTCCATATAAAGGACATCCCTTAGCCTCTCTCACTCCTTTAGAACCTAAATTTAAACTCTAAACCTAAGAGAGAAAGAGAAAGAGGAAGAGAAGGAGAATGAGATTTAGAGAAGAAGGCTAAGAAGAAGGATTTTGTAGAGAAGAGTTCTATCTCTCTACATCAAGCTTAAGGTATGGACTTGACTGTGTAGGGTAGATCAAATAGAATAGGTTCTTTTCAAATTGATATATGGAACCTAATACAAAGATTCGGTTATAGGTTTTCTATGGAAAATCATAAAGAGTAAGGTAGGGATAATTCATCAGGATAAACTGTGATTAAAGACTATAAAATGATTTTAGGATGAATCCTATTGATGAGCCAAGAGGAGAAATTCGTATGAGAAGTAAAAATTAACCTGACTACATATGGTCAAAGCTTTAGTTGACCATAGGATGAGAAAAGAGTTGACCACAACCATTCGGGAAGAATTCAGGAAAAGTATGGTCGCAGGTATGGTCGCATATAGTGCTATGCAACAATAGGGTATCGACCGTACGTAGTATGGACACATATATTGAGACCACAGGGCCGACCATAGGGTATCGACCATATGATAACAGGAAGTATATTTTGAAACCAAACAAGGTTTCGACTACTGTAACTTGATAAACTTGAACCCTAACTTAAATACATTAATTATTTAGGTCCCCAATAGATTCAAAGTGACTTCCAAAGCTTGGGAGAGGAACAAACATCAATCAAAGGTGAAGAAACAAGACTTAAACTAATTAAATAATAACAAACTATTTTATTTTATTTGTCCAATGCAATGAATGCTTCTATGCTTGTATGCTTGTAATGTGCATCTCACATGTCATCTAATATTCTTATTATTACTGCTCATGCATATTTATTTCTATCTATTTATAATATGATGATGATGCTAGGAGTAGGCATGTGATTATGTGTGTGGTTAGTGTGTTGGATGTGAGTAAAGCATTAGGGGGAGGACGTGGCATTGTGGTTCATCCTGGTCACCAGACTCTAGCTCTATCTCTACTCAAGTCTTGCCCACTAACATTATCGTATCGCCATTACCTTAACAAAGCTATTAAGCCATTGGGCATCAGGGGAGCTAGTCATGGACCATGTGGTTTTTAACTCTGTCGGGGGGGCCTTAGCTCTATCTCTATTGATGTATTGAGGGATGCTGGGGTGAGGCCTTGGATACATTAGATGGCATTAGGATTGGTTAGTTGCGAGCCCAATTTGCAAGCCCTCACCAATAGGGGCTTACGTGTTGGTATGAGTTGGACATTAGGGGAAGTATTGGTGGTGTGTAATCCGAACACTTTAGCTCTATCTCTATTCCATGGTGGGGTGGATATGGACGACAATGGTGTTTGATCCATTGGGTGGGCTTATACACCCGTGTATAGAGGTGTAGTAGCTACCAAACCTTTCTATAGCACATTATAAACTTAAAACCAAACCAAAGATATGAATTGAATGCATGCATATGTTTGTTGCATTGTTTTGTTCACTCACTAAGCTCAAGTTGGAGAGCTGAGCCTCGCGCGTAAAATTCTTTTTAGTTTATAATGTTGCAGGTGTTACCATTGAAGACTACATAAATGCCCGACTTATGGACAAATGGCGGCTATGGTTGTGCAAGCTGTGGAGGACGAATATGACTCGTCAAGCGAGTATTTCAACTATGGTTATGCTTAGTATTTAACTTTCATATTTTTATACTTGTAATTTATATTAATTATGTTTTGGTTACTTGGAGATAACTGAAGTATTTAGTTATTTATCATGTAGACCTCAGTTCATTATTAATAAAACTTTCACCATTTAAATATTTACTCTAATTATATTGTGGAATGTGTTTGGTTTAACCGGGTGAGCACAACCTATATGAGATCCTGGTTTAAACCATTGGTTCTTATGACAGTTCATCACACCATTAGTTAGTCTAGAATTGGGGTGCGACAGCTTGGTATCAGAGCACTAAAACTTTGCTAATCAAACCCGTATACATTCACAATTGTGTCTATAAACTGAGTTAAGATAAACTTAGAAGCTTTAATACAAACACACCATAAGCACCTGTGTTGGTTGATACAAAACATAAATAAGACAATAATATACATATAAAAGGGAAACTATATGTATATATTGATAGAAGAAAAATAAAATCTGAATATATTATGATAAACAAATAACATATGGTATGGTCTACAAGTCGGATAGTTGCCTGAGTAAAGAAAGGATATAGTACAGTAGCAAGAGGGGAGCATCTGTAAAGCAAAAAACTAGTGTAAGACCCATATCGAACTAACCGGTCTTACCACCTTGTACCAGGTCTACTTATCATGGTCGAGCCAAGTAGACTAAGTACGTGAAGAAAATCACAAGACTAAGTATGAGTCTAACCTAAAAATAGTAAATGTGAGGGTAGGGTCGCATGCCTAAATAGGTAGGGTTGATCCCACCTCAACAGAAGTCCAACCCATGACTTTTTAGTCGTAGAGTCGCATGACTAAGAAGGTGTAGGGTCGACAGATCCTGTGACCCTACGTCCGACCCTACGATGATAGACAGAACCCGTAAATTAGGAAACTTTCCTAATTCCAAGGGGTTTTTTCCTAAACTCGATGGCACTAATTTTGGAGGGTTTTCCTTTATAAATAGGGCATCCCTTAGCCTCTTTCACTCCTTTTAGAACCCTAATTAAAAGTGAGAAAAAGAGAAATAGAAGGAAAAGAAGAAGAGAAGGAAAATTGAAGAAAAGACTAAGGAAGAGGAGGAAGTTCAGAGAAACCTCTGAATCTCAGTCAACCTCAGGTATGAACCTAATTCCCTTCATAAATTAAGAGCCTAGAATAGATTATGAAGAAGTTAGGATTAAGAGAAACCTAAATCATCCATCCATGGACGAGTTTCAAAGGAATCCATGGAAGTAATCATCATAGGCAATGAAAAGTGTGTAAAAATCATAGTTATGAGCCATAGAACAATCTTAGAATGGACCTACAAGACCACAGGATTCATCACATGCCCTCGGGAAGTCCTAGGGAGGGTGTGGTCGCACGTAGAGTTGAATGGTATCCGACCCCACGTCCGACCCTACACCCTAGGGTCGTAGAAAACTGCTACCCTAGGTGCTACCCTACCTATGACCCTACAATTTCAGCTAGTCTAAATTTGTTGGAATTAATTCTAATTAAAATCTATCGACTTGTTAGATCTTTCTAGTGATTTAAAGGTGATTCATAAAGCTTGAACGAGGATTTACACTCAATCAAAGGTGAGGGAACAAGACCTAAACTAATTGGCTAATAATAAACTATTTTTCATTTATTGAGCCCAATACCATGTATGATTCTATGATTATATGATTGTAATGTGCATATCACATGTCATCTACTATTCCGATTATTACTGTTCATGCATATTTAATTTAGTTTATTTATAACATGATGATAATTATGATGCTAGGAATAGGCATGTGAATGTATGTGTGTGGTTAGTGTGCTTGATACGAGTGGAGCATCAGGGGGAGGACGTGACACTGTGGTTCATCCTGGTCACCAGACTCTAGCTCTATCTCTACTCAAGTCTTGTCCACTAACATCGTCGTATCGCCATTATCTTAGCAGAAATATTACGTCGTAGGGCATCAGGGGAGGTGGTCTCGGACCGTGTAGTCTCTGACTCTGTCGGGGGGCCTTAGCTCTATCTCTATGGACGTATTGAGGGATGCTGGGGTGAGGCCTTGGATACACTATTTGACATTAGGATTGGTTAGTTGCGAGCCCAGTTTGTAAGCCCTCACCAATAGGGGCTTACGTATTGGTATGGGTAGAGCATCAGGGGAAGTGTGATGTAGTACGGTCCTAAGCACTTTAGCTCTATCTCTATTCCATGGTGGGGTGGATGTGGACGACAATGGTGTTTAATCCATTGGGTGGGCTTACACACCCTGTGTATAGAGGTGAGGTGGCCACCAAACCTTTCTATAGCACATTGTAAACTTATGAACCAGACCAAAGATATGAATTGCATGCATGCATATGTTTGTTGCATTGTTTTGCTTGCTCACTGAGCCGTGATGTGTGCTCACCCTTTCGACATCGAATATTTTTAGTTGATGATGCAGGTACCACAGTAGAAGAG
Source organism: Protea cynaroides (assembly GCA_028583415.1). NCBI lineage: Eukaryota > Viridiplantae > Streptophyta > Magnoliopsida > Proteales > Proteaceae > Protea > Protea cynaroides. The sequence continues at coordinate 11,777,482 of CM053269.1, forward strand.
TATATAAATGCTTCGATGTATGGACATGTGGCAGCGATGGACGCTAAAGTTATGATGGAGTCGCATGATTCGTCATGCGAGTGTAACTCTTGTGTTTTCGATTAGATTTTTTATTCAAATTATACAGACGATGTAATTGATTATGTTATTTTATTTTATGTCTTAGTATTTTTGAAGATAATTGAATATTTTATTTATGTTATCATCTTTGGACTCTCAGTTCATTTAATATATAAAACTTCTGCTATTGTTTATTTACTCTGATTATGGTTGTGGATGTGTATGGTTTAAGCAAACGGACACAGCCTATTCGAGATCCTGGTTGAACCGTTGGTTTATTAGCGGTTCATCACACCATTCTGAATAGTGTAGAATTGGTGTGTGATAAATTGGTATCAGAGCTCTCAGGCCTTTCCCATGAAACCTGAATACTTCCACTAGAGTCCATGAACTGAGTTAGGATAAATTAAAAGCTTTAATACAAACACACCATAAGCACCTGTGTTGGTTGAGACAGAACTTAAATAAGATAATAATGTTCATATTAAAGATGGAACCATATATATACACAAACAGAAAGAGAAAATTCAAAACTTAACCTGATAAACGAATAATATAGGATAGGATCTATAAGTCGAGCAGTTATCTAAGTATACAAAGGATATAGTACAGTAAGAAGAAGGAAGCATCTGTAAAGTAGAAAAGTTGGAATACCGAGTTGGTATTCACAAGATGTGAAACTCGATGTATGATAGAGAAAGGAGAAAAATGGCTAGTAACGCCTAAATCCCTGCAAAGGTAAAGGGAAAGATCTCGGGCTAAATCCAACAGAGATATGAGAACAATGGCCATACACCAAAAATTGAGAGTAACTATAAAAGAAGATAAAGCCTTACTCCTGGGTGAAGTGGAGACTTAGAGTGAGATCCGCCATACGCTGATCCATTACCCGGTGAGCACTAAGAAGAGTTGTAACTTGACCCCACCACTATCTGGGTTGAGAATTGGTAAGGAAAACTCATCTGAGCAGATGCTAACAATGATAATCAGATTGGAGCAAATCAAAGGAGGAGAACAACCAGGCCACTCCAGCCAATCTACATAGACTACCCAAGTTGCCAATGTTACATCAACACCTCCGAGTCAGGCCATGTACAATACTAATTGGTATCAACACTGTACCACAGCACATGTGACCTATAACACAGTGCTTACCATACAGCAAGTTCCAGTAATGCACACCCCAGTGCAGAAGCTTGGTGCACAACAAGTAGTGTATCAAGGTGGTTACCCTTATCAACCACCGATATATGGGATAGCTGCATCATGACAAAATGATCCGACCAAGGATTGAGGAATTTTTTCTGAAGATAAAGCCTTAAACGTTTTCAACAAAGAATCAAATCTATGGTGGCCATATAACTAGATAGGTTTATATAGGATGCGATGCATTATTGATTTACTCTTATGATTATAGAAGATGCACATACCTAATTTTAAATTCTCGTGTCTTGACAGGATACCTTCTTGATTTAACCTATCAATTGGAGTTATAGATATTGTTTCTTTAGTATTAGTCCTGATTATACCAATCTGAGTTAGTCTCATGATTGACAACATGAACAGAGATAAGAACTGAATGAATAGTTAAATGTTTAATCATGTTGAGCGTATATTTTTTCGATTTATACCTGATCTATTGATGTACCAAAACTTTCTCCAAATTTATTCTTGTAATGCTTTGATTAATGGCATTATATACTCGATAGAACCTGAAACCATGAGGTTAAAAATTGTGGAACCTCTACTTCCATGTATTTGGACCACCAGGCAACTTAACGATCTTTTGATGCCTGTTGGATTACCATAGATTTACTCCTGATCTTTTAAACTTAAGTTCATTAGATAAAGCAAGTGTTTGTCATCATACTAAAGTTAAAAGAAGGAAGTGAATCGCTTTTGGATGAACATTCTGATTCATACACTCCCTGACCTTTGTTGATAAAGATGTGTAGTGATAATGGAATTATTGGAAGGAAGATGGTTAAATTCATATTAGATTCTATAGCCAAGGAACCTCAGATGAAGAAATAGAGGATCTTTTTTGAGATTGATGAATAAATGGATATGGTCATGTCTATAAAAGAGTGCATGAGCAAGAAAGTAAGTAACATTCACAAGATATTTTTTGAGATATATGAAAGAGAGATCAGGGTAGAACAACAATGATTAAGAAGGTGTAAGCTAATGAGATTTTTAGGATATATGAGATTTTAAGCAATAATCTTTGAAAAACTAAGAGATTAAGGAGCTAGATGTGCTCTTAAGACCTTTATACTAGATTTTTCTAGTTCAAGCCCTTTTGGATTAGATGTTGTATTGGATGAGTGTTATTAACAATGTTCGAATCATATGGATGGACAGAATTGGATGCAACCTAAATCGACTTGAGATGACAAACTTTGACATCATCTTGGGAATAAACTGGTTGTCTCAATACTCTACAAAGTTGTTTTGTGCATAGAAGAGGTTATCATTCAAGAGTAAAGATGGCATATAATTTAGTTTTATTGGAAGCATGTTGCCTAAGAAGTGAAAGCTGATCCTCTCTATGCTAAAGGTGAAGAGATGCTTTGAAGAGAAAGAAGTTGGATATATGGTATCTGTAGTATATGTTACCAAAGAAACACCACAAATAGAAGATATTGATGTGATGCATAAATTGCCTGATGTGTTTCCAAGAGACTTACCTGGGTTACCATCTGATCATGCGACTGAGTTCGTCATCGACTTGTTACCAAGGACGATACTTGTGTCAAAGGAACCTATAGAATAGCTCCTATGTAGTTGAAGGAATTGAGACTCAACTATGGGAGTTATTAGACAAGGGTTCTAATTGGCTAAGTATTGTATCACAAGGAGCGCCAATACAATTCGTGAAGAAGAAGGATGGTAGTGTCAGATTATGTATAGACTACCGAAAATTAAACAAGCTTACAATCAAGAATCGGTATCCATTACTTTTGATCGATGACTTGTTCGATCAGTTGCAAGGTGCCAAGGTGTTCTCCAAGATCGATCTTCGGTCAGGATACCATCAGTTGAGGATTAAGGACGGTGATATTCCAAAGACAGCATTTAGAACAAGATATGGACATTATGAATTTTTAGTCATGTCTTTTGGATTGACTAACGCACCCGTAACTTTGATGGAACTCATGAATCAGGTATTCCATGATATGTTGGATATGTCGGTCATTGTATTTATTGATGATATATTGGTCTACTCCAAGGACAAGGAAACTCATGTCATGAATTTAAGAGCCGCTATGCAGCGATTAAGGAAAGAGAAGCTTTATGCCAAATTTACAAAGTGTGAGTTTTGGTTAGATGAGGTCGCTTTCTTAGGCCATGTTGTATCTGCTTAAGGAATTAAAGTGGATCCTAGCAAGATTGAAACCATTGTGAAGTAGAAAGCACCAAAGAGCGTTGCAGAAATTATATGTTTCCTAGGTGTAGCTGGGTATTATCGAAGATTCGTGGAAGATTATTCTAGAATTATCGTACCTCTCACCAGTTTGACCAAGAAAGGAGAAAAGTTTATTTGGTCTGATAAATGTGAGAAGAGTTTTCAAACATTGATGGCTAGATTGATATCTGCTCCGATCATGACTATTCCTATTCCAGGATAGCCATTTACCTTGTACAATGATGCGTCTGGATTGGGTTTAGGATGTGTACTTATGCAAGGAGAACAAGTAATTGCATATGCCTCAAGACAACTGAAGACACATGAGAAGAACTATCTCACTCATAACTTGGAACTAGCAGCAGTAGTACATGCTGTCAAGATATGGAGACATTACTTGTACGGAGGGAAATTTCATATTAAATCAGATCATAAGAGTCTCACTTATCTTTTTAATCAGAAGGAGTTGAACATGAGAAAAAGAAGATGGCTGTAATTATTGAAGGACTATGATTGCGATACCCAGTATCATCCAGGAAAGGATAATGTAGTTGCTGATGCGCTAAGCAGAAAAGCAATGATAAAATCTCAAGGAGAGGTTAACACGACTGCAGCAATGTGTACTACAGGAAAAGTGTTCAACTACAGTAATGAGCAGTTCGTGATAGATGCACCGGGCGAATCAACAAACCAAGGGTTTATTCATCGGTTTTTAAATATGTTCGCAATGTTGAAGATTGTACCTGATATAATTGATGAAGTGAAAGTAGCTATTAAATCAGACCCTTATCTGAGAACGGTACAAGAAGACATCGAAAAAGGTAGGACGACTCCTGAGTTCACCTTGGACGATGAAAAGGTACTGAAGTATAATGGAAGAGTATGTGTTCTTGAAACAGAAAATTTGGACATTAGACACCGACTAATGAAGGAAGCTCACATCACCGCCTATTCGGTACATCCTGGAAGTACAAAGATGTATCATGATTTGAAGAAATTATATTGGTGGAAAGGAATGAAAGGAGATGTAGCTAAATTCATGTCTCAATACCTAAATTGTCAGAGGGTGAAGGCTAAACGGCAAAGACCTGTAGGACTGCTGCAGTCGCTACCAGAACCAGCATGGAAATGGGACTGCATCACTATGGACTTCGTCACCAGGTTACCATTGACTCCTCGGGTAGTTAACATGGTCTAGGTGATTTTAGATCGTCTGACTAAGATAGCTCTCTTTGTAGCAATATGACCATAGTATACCCTGGAGAGGTTAGCCAAGCTATATGTGGATAACATTGTCAGATTACATGGTGTACCTGAAAGCATTGTGTTCGATAGAGACCCACGTTTTATTTCAAAGTTTTGGGAAGGATTGCAAAAGGCTATGGGTACAACGTTGAAGTTCAGTACTGCATTCCATCCTCAAACAGACAGACAGTCGGAGCATACCATTCAGATTTTAGAAGACATGCTTCGAGCTTGTGTAATTGATTTTAAAGGATCATGGGATGAGAAACTACCATTAATCGAGTTCGTCTATAACAACAGCTATCAAGCTACTGTACATATGTCACCCTATGAAGCACTGTATGGTAGAAAATGTCGAACTCCTTTGTTTTGGAATGAGGTTGGAGAACGTAGCATCGTTGGATCGAAATTTGTTGAAAAAACTTGTCGAGTAGTCGATATCATCAAGGAAAGAGTTAGAACGGCTCAGAATCGTCAAAAACAGTATGCAGATACTCGATGCTGAAACCTTGAATTTGATGTAGGTGATAAGGTATTTCTGAAGGTATCACCTATGCGGGGTTTAAAATGATTCGGATAGAAAAGGAAGCTAAGTCCGAGATATGTTGGGCCATATGAGATTTTAGCCAAACGTGGAAAGGTGGCTTATCAGTTAGCACTACCACCATCTATGTCAAGTGTGCATGATGTATTTCATGTCTCATTACTGAAGAAGTACGTCAGAGACCCAACGCATGTTTTGACAGCGGATCCACCAGGTCTAACTGATGATTTGACATTCGAAGTAGCACCAATTGAAATCACTAGTTGAAAGGTTCAACGTCTACACAACCGTGACATATACTATTTTAAAGTCACCTGGAGGAGCCGAGATATTGAAGAGATTACATGGGAAGAAGATAATGCTATGCGGAAGCAATATCCTCACCTTTTTTACTCAGAAGGTATGTATAAATTTTGAGGATGAAATTTTAAATAAGAGGGGGGGAGTTGTAAGACCCATATCATACCACCCTGTACCAGGTCTACCTATCATGGTCGAGCCAAGTGGACCAACTGCGTGAAGAAAATCACAAGACCAGGTATGAGTCTAACCCAAAAACAGTAAATGTGAGGGTAGGGTCGCAATCCTACAGAGGTAGGGTCGACCCCACCTCAACAGAAGTCCAACCCATGACTTTTTAGTCATAGGGTTGCATGACTAAAAAGGTGTAGGGTCAACGGATCTTGCAACCCTACTCTGACCCTACGATGACAGACAGAAATCGTAAATTAAGAAACTTTCCTAATTCCAAGGGGTTCTTTCGATGGGACTTATTTTGGAGGGTTTTCCTCTATAAATAGGACGTCCCTTAGCCTCTTTCACTCCTTTTAGAACCCTAATTGAATGTGAGAGAAAGAGAAAGAGAAGGAAAATTGAAGAAAAGACTAAGGAAGAGGAGGAAGTTTAGAGAAACCTCTGAATCTCAGTCAACCTCAAGTATGAACCTAATTCCCTTCATAAATTAAGATCCTAGAATAGATTATGAAGAAGTTTTGATTAAGAGAAACCAAAATCATCCATCCATGGATGAGTTTCAAAGGAATCCATTGAAGTAATCATCATAGGCAATCGAAAGTGTGTAAAAGTCATAGTTATGAGCCACAGAACAATCTTAGAATGGACCTATAAGACCATAGAATCGATCACATGCCCTCGGGAAGTCTCAGGGAGGGTGTGGTCGCATGTAGGGTCGAATGGTATCTGACCCACGTCCGACCCTACACCCTAGGGTCGTAGAAAACTGCTACCCTAGGTGCTACCCTACCTGCGACCCTACAATTTGAGCTAGTCTAAATTTGTTGGAATTAATTCTAATTAAAATCAATCGACCTGTTAGGTCTTTCTAGTGATTTAAAGGTGATTCATAAAGCTTGAACGAGGATCTACACTCAATCAAAGGTGAGGGAACAAGACCTAAACTAATTGGCTAATAGTAAACTATTTTCGTTTATTGAGTCCAATACCATGTATGATTCTATGATTGTATGATTGTAATGTGCATATCACATGTCATCTACAATTCTTGTTATTACTGTTCATGTATATTTAATTTAGTTTATTTATAACATGATGATGATTATGATGCTAGGAATAGGCATGTGAATGTATGTGTGTGGTTAGTGTGCTTGATACGAGTGGAGCATCAGGGGGGGGACGTGACACTGTGGTTCATCCTGGTCATCAGACTCTAGCTCTATCTCTACTCAAGTCTTGACCACTAACATCATCGTATCACCATTACCTTAGCAGAACTATTACATCGTAGGGCATCAGGAGAGGTGGTCTCGGACCGTGTACTCTCTAACTTTGCCCGGGGGCCTTAGCTCTATCTCTATGGTCGTATTGAGGGATGCTAGGGTTAGGCCTTAGATACACTGTTTTAACATTAGGATTGGTTAGTTGCGAGCCCAATTTGCAAGCCCTCGCCAACAGGGGCTTACGTGTTGTTATGGGTAGAGCATCAGGGGAAGTGTGATGCGGTGCGGTCCTAAGCACTTTAGCTCTATCTCTATTCCATGGTGATGTAGACGACAATGGTGTTTGATCCATTGGGTGGGCTTACACACCCTATGTATAGAGGTGAGGCAGCCACCGAACCTTTCTATAGCACATTGTAAACTTATGAACCAGACCAAAGATATGAATTGCATGCATCCATATGTTTGTTGCATATTTTTGTTTGCTCACTGAGCCGTGATGTGTGCTCACCCTTTCGACGTCGAATATTTTTAGTTGATGATGCAGGTACCACAGTAGAAGAGTATATAAATGCTCCGATGTATGGACATGTGGCAGCGATGGATGCTGAAGTTATGATGGAGTCGCATGATTCGTCATGCGAGTGTAACTCTTGTGTTTTCGATTAGATTTTTTATTCAAATTATACAGACAATGTAATTGATTAAGTTATTTTATTTTATGTCTTAGTATTTTTGAAGGTAATTGAATATTTTATTTATGTTATCATGTTTAGACTCTCAGTTCATTTAATATATAAGACTTTCGCTATTGTTTATTTACTCTGATTATGGTTGTGGATGTGTATGGTTTAAGCAAATGGACACAGCCTATTTGAGATCCTGGTTGAACCGTTGGTTTATTAGTGGTTCATCACACCATTCTGAATAGTGTGGAATTGGTGTGTGACAACTAGAATACCGAGTTGGAACTCATGAGATGTGAAACTCAATGTATGACAGAGAAAGAAAGAAAATGACTGAACCCTGGCCAAATCCAACAGAGATAGGAGAACGATAGCCATACATCAAAAATAAGAGTAATTATAAAAGAAGATAAAGCTACACTATTGGGTGACGTAGAATGTCACACCCCAATTCTGGACTAACCTATGGTGTGGTGAACCATCATGAAAACCAATGGGTCAAACCAGGATCTCGTATAGGCTATGCCAACCATATTAAACCAAAACACATTCCACAGTAATAATCAAAGATATTTGACAAAATAGCGGAAGTCTTATTAATAATGAACTGAGGTCTACATGATAAATAATTAAATGATCCAGTTATCTCCAATTAACCAAAACATAATTAATACATATTACAATTATCAAAATACTAAAGTTAAACACTAAGCGTAACCACGATGGAAACACTCACTTAGCGAGTCTTGCTCGTCCTCGACAACTTGTACATCCATAGCCACTACATGTCCATACATTGGCATATCTGTGTAGTCTTCAACAGTAACACCTGCAACATCAGAAATTAAAAATAATTACACGCGCGAGGGTCGGCTCTCCAACTTGAGCTCAGAGAATGAACAAAACAATGCAACAAACATATGCATGCATTCAATACATATCTTTGGTCTGGTTTTTAAGTTTGTAATGTGCTATAGAAAGGTTTAGAGGCCCCCACACCCCTATACATGAGTGTGTGAATCCACCCAATGGATCAAACACCATTGCCATCCCATATGTACCCACCATGGAATAGAGATAGAGCTACAGTGTCTAGATCACACACCACCAATACTTCCCCTGATATCCTACCCATACCAGCACGTAAGCCCCTGCTGGCGAGGGCTTGTAAACTAGATTTGCAACTAACCAATCCTAATGTCACCTAGTATATCTAAGGCCTCACCCCTAGCATCCCTCAATAAATCTATAGAGATAGAGCTAAGGCCCCCCGGCAGAGTCGAAGACTACATGGTCCGAGACCACCTCCCCTAATGCCCTACGATGTAATAGTTCTACTAAGGTAATGGCGATACGACGATGTCAGTGGGCAAGACTTTATTAGAGATAGAGCTAGACTCTGGTGACCAGGATGAACCACAATATCACATCTTCCCCCTGATGCTCCACTCGCATCAAGTACACTAACCACATACACACAATCACATGCCTATTCCTAGCATCATCATCATCATCATCATCATCATCATATTATAAATACATAGAAATAAATATACATGAGCAGTAATAACAGGAATATTTGATGACATGTGAGATGCACATGACAAGCATATAAGCATAGAATCAATCATTGCATTAGACTCAATAAAATAAAAGAGCTTATTATTAGCCAATTAGTTGAGGTCTTGTTTCCTCACCTTTGATCGATGTTTGTTTCTCTCCCAAGCTTTGAAAATCACTTTGAATCTATTAGAAACCTAAACAATTAATGTATGTAAGTTAGGGTTCAAGTTTACTAAGTTAAAGTAGTAAAAAACATTGTTTGGTCTCAAAATATGCTAGCTGTTATCGTGTGGTCGCACTTGTGGTTGAACCTATGGTCACAATACATTCGACCACACACTGTATGGTCGAACCCTGTGGTCGCATTTTACGTGACCACACCCTACGACCACACCTGTTCTAGAAACTTTCCAAATAGCTGTGGTCGATCCTCTGGCCACCCTATGGTTGACCACAGGTTGTGACCACATGATGTTTTGTCAGTTTTCATCTTTAATCCAAATTCTTCCTGAGTCGATTCTTCAGCTCATCACTTGGGTTCATCCTATAGTTATCCTATGGCCATTACTTATAGTTTCTCATTGTGAATTATCCCTAACCTATTTTCTCATGATTTTCCTTAGAAATTCCATAACCAAAATCGTTACATTAGATTTAACACATCAACTTGAAAAGAACCTATTCTTTGATCTACCCTATAAAGTCAAGTCCATATCTTAAGCTTTCTGTAGAGAAATAGAACTCTTCTCTATAAAAACCCTTCTCCAAGCTTCTTCTCCAAATATCCTTCTCCTTCTCTTCTTTTCTCTTTTTCTCTCTTAGGTTTGGAGTTTCAATTTGGGTTCTAAAAGAGTGAGAGAGGCTAAGGGACATCCCTTATATAGAGAAAAACCTCTATATAGAATCCTACTTAAATTAGGAAAGACTCCCCCTCAAATTAGGAAAGTTTCCTAAACACGGAGTCGGTTCAACATCGTGTGGTCACACATGTGGTTGCAGAATCCATCGACCACACGTCCAAAATATGTGACCACACGTCGTGTGGTCTCATGTGTGGTTGACCACACCCTTAAAACTACCACCACACGACCAAAATTTATTGGTTTTTAGTTTTCGATTGGTTGCTTCCACGTGATCTTAAACAGTTAACCACACCAACTAAATTTGACTTGTTGCTTACCTTATCTTGTGGTTTCTTCATACAAATGATTCACTTGAGCCGATTATGATGGGAAGACTGGTCACGACACGAGAACATAAGGTTAGACTTGGTTCGTGACGTGCGGGTCTTACAACTCTACCACCCTTAAAAGAAATTTTGTCCTCGAAATTTGAATGCATCTTCTTCTTCCCATGTAATCTTTTCAACGTCTTAGCTTTGCCAGATTGCTTTCACATAATCAATATTCTGACTCCAAAGATATTGTACCTTCTAATTGGTGATTTAGGTTGGTACCACTTCAAAAGTTAGGTCTTCCATCAAATTCAGAATATCAGCGGTCAATGCCCGTAATGGATCTCTAATGTACTTTTTCAAAAGAGACACGCGAAATTTGTCATGCACACCAGACATAGATGGCGGTAACGCTAGTTGATATGTAACTTTTTCATGTCTCTCTAAAATTTTATAAGGTCCAAAACATATATAGGACATAACTTTCCCTTCTTACCACACCGTTTTAAACCATGCATAAGTGATATCATCAAGAATACTTTGTTACGGTAAACTCAAGGTCTTGGCATCTCTTCTGACAACTTTGAGTTGTCATGGCCCTTTTTCTTTGATCTTGTCTGCCACTTGACAGGTTTCTTCAATAGACTTAGGTCTTAGAATTCCTCGTTCTCCTACTTCATTCCAAAATAAAGGAGTTTGACATTTCTACCAACCATGCTTCATAGGTGACGTCTATATGGTAGGTTGATAGTAAAATTAATCAATGGAAAATTCTCAACTCAAGCTCCTTTAGAAACAATTTTACAGGCTCGGAGAATACCTCCTAGGATCTATATAGCCTGCTCCAATTTTTCGTCGGTTTGAGGGTGAAATGTTGTACTAAACTTTAACTTTATTTCCATCGCTTTTTATAGTCCCTCCCAAAACTTTGAGGTAATCGTGAGCCTCTTTCCGACACCATGTTCTCAGGCATACCATTCGATCTGGCATTATTATCCATAAATAACTTAGCTAGTCGCTCCAAAGCACACCAAAGTCATATAGCAATGAAATGAGCCGCCTTTATAAGGCGATCAACAATCACCCAAACTGCGTCAACCTATCTGGGAGTCAGTGGTAAACCGGTGACATAGTCCATTGTAATGCAGTTTCACTTCCAAACTGACTCTGATAGTGGTTATAGTAAGCATGTTGGTCTTTGTCTTTCAGTCTTTACATGCTGACAATTCAAATAATAAAACACGTACTAAGCCACATCTGTTATCATTCATCTTTACTAGTAAAATCTCTTCATGTTTTGGTACATTTTTGTACTTCCAAGATATACCCAATATGAAATGGAATGGGATCCTAGCATTATTTTGTATCTAAGATCCGAGTTTTTTACTTTCAGGTATGCATAATCATCCTCTGTATCTCAAGACCTTCTCCGCATCCAAAGTAAGTCAGGGTTAGATTTTCCTTTCTCTAAATCTTCTTGCACCGCTCTTAGATACGGATCTAACAAAATTATTGTTTTTACTTCATCCACCAAATCAGAGATGATCTTTAATGCTGCAAACGTAAGCGATGAACTATTGCTCCATAAGTTCATCCATAAGTTCTTGCTCAATTAGTTCATCACGAGTTTCTATTATATACTGCTTTTCCTCTACATCTGAAATCGTTACTGTGAAACATAAGGCAGCATTTATACTAGGTCCTTCTTTAGACTTCATATTCTGCTTTTTGCTCAAGGCCTCAGCTACCACATTAGCTTGCTCGGGCGGCATTGAATATCACAGTCTTAATCCTTCAGGTGTTTCAACCATCTCTTTAGCCTCATGTCCAACTCTTTCTAGGTGAGGAGATAAATAAAACTCTTGTAATTAGATTTAATCTAAAATTTTCTCTATCTAGATAATGTTTTCATGTCTCGATTGCATGAATCACCGTCGCTAACTCCAAGTCATGAGTAAGGTAACTCTTTTCATGCTCCTTTAGTTGTCTTAAAGCATAGGAAATCACTTGTTTTCTTTGTATCAACTCGCATCTCATACCCAATCCGAAAGCATCGGTGTGTAGGGTAAAAGGTTTCCCTGGTTCTAGAATGATCAAGATGGGAGCTGATATCAACCTTGCTCTGATACCAAGTTGTTACACCCCAATTCTGGACTAACCAATGGTGTGATGAACCATCATGAAAACCAATGGTTCAAACCAGGATCGTATAGGTTATGCTAACCATGTTAAACCAAAACACATCCACAGTAATAATCAGAGATAATAAAGTAAATAGCAGAAGTCTTATTAATAATGAGCTGAGGTCTACATGATAAATAATTAAATGATCTAGTTATCTCCAATTAACCAAAACATAATTAATACATATTACAAGTATCAAAATACGAAAGTTAAACACTAAGCATAACCACGGTAGAAACACTTGCTTTAGAGTCTAAAAACATTATTTACATTTTTCAGTCCAAATAAACTCCTCTCGCTTCCTGGTTAGCTTGGTAAGAGGTATTGCAATTTTAGAGTGGTCCTCCACGAATCGTATATAATAACCAACTAAACCCAAGAAACTTCTAATCTTTGCAATGTTCTTAGGCACTTCTCATTTTACAATGGCTTCAATCTTGCTGGAATCCACTTTGATTCCTTCTGCGGATACCACCTGACCTAAGAATTGCACTCCTTTTAACCAGAACTCACATTTCTTGAATTTGACATAAATCTTTTCTTTCCTTAGTCGCTATAAAACTGATCTAAGATCTGATGCATGAGTTGCCTCATCTTTGGAGTATATCAATATATCATCTATGAATATGATAGTCGAGGTGTCCAACATGTCATGAAACACCCGGTTCATAAATTCCAAAAAAGATGCAGGTGCGTTGGTCAAACCAAAAGACATGACTAGGAACTCATATTGTTCGTACCAGGTTCTGGAAACTATCTTTGGAATGTCTTTGACCTTAATCTTCAATTTATGGTATCCTAACCGTAGATCGATCTTGGAGAATAACTTTGCACCTTCCAGCTGATCGAACAAGTCATTAATCCATAGCCATGGATATCAATTCTTTATGGTGAGCTTGTTCAATTCCTGGTAGTCCGTACATAGCCAAACGCTATCGTTCTTCTTCTTCATGAATTGCATTGGTGCTCCCCGTGATGCAATACTTGGCTGATTAGAACCTTTGTCTAATAACTCTTGTAGTTAAGTCTTTAGTTCCTTCAACTCTGTAAGAGCTATTTTGTAGGGTGCCTTTGACGCATGTGTCGTCCGTGATAACAAGTCGATAACGAATTCGGTTGCACGATCAAGTGGCAATCTATGTAAGTCTCCTAGAAACACATCACATCAAAATCTTCCTTCTGTGGTGCTTCTTTAGTAACATCTATCACAAATACCATATATCCAACTCTTTTCTTTTCAAAGCATCTCTTCGTCTTTCGTGCAGAGAGGATAAGCTTTTTACTTCCTAGGCAATACGCTTCCAATAGACTAAATTCTATGCCATCTTTGCTCTTGATTGACAACCTCTTATATGCATGTAATAACTTTATAGAGTGTTGAGAAAATCAATCTGTCTTCAAGATGATGTCAAAGTCTGCCATCTCAAGTCTAATTAGGTTGCATCAAAATTCCATCCATCCACACGATTCGGACATTGTTCATAACACTTACCTAATACAACATCTAGTCTGAAAGGGCTTGAACTAGCAAAAACTAGTTTAAAGGTGTTAAGAGCATGTTTAGTCCCCTTTTATCTCTTAGTTTTTCGAAGACTATCGTCAATAATCTAATATCTCAAAAAGCCCATTAGCTTACACCAATAATCTCATATTGTACTTATTAGCTTACATCTCTTTTATCACTGTTGTTCTACCCTGATCTCTCTTTTATATATCTCAATAAACATCTTCTAATTGTTTACTCATTACATATCCCAAGTCTACCTATAAGCATTAGGGTATATGCTTATATTCTTATTAATTCCACTAAACTCTCTTGGTTTTTTCTTAATCATCTCACTTGACATTGGGCATAACTCAGTATTACTTGTACTAAACGAGTACTAACAGTACCACCATTTTCAATTTCATCCTTGTATCCACTTTTAGATATGTTTTTAGAAATCTTTTGCCTTGCAAAATTCATGCCAATATAGCCATCTTTAACTCTACCTGAGTACTATTTATTCTGTACTGGCTACTCTTGATAGTTCTCACTTCTTGCTCATGCACTCTTTTACGGGCCATGACTCAATCCATCCATTCAACAATCTCAAAATAGATTCTCCATTACTTCATTTAAGGTTTCTTAGTTACAGAAATTTATCTGAATTCAATCGTCTTTCCTCTAATAATTCTCTTATTAACTAAGCATATTTATCCATGAAGGTCAAGGAATGTACGAATCAAAATATTTATCCAAAAGCAGTTCATTTTTTTAATTTGAATTCAATATGATGACAAACACTTGTTTTATCTAGTAAACTTAGATTTAACGGATTAGGAGTAAATCTATGATAATCGAACCAAATACAAAATGAATTGGACCCTTGGTTGTTGGTTGCAAGGTGGTCCGAATACATGAAAATAGAGGTTCTACAGCTCTTAGCCTCATGGTTACAGGTTCTGTCGAGTATATAATGCCATTGCTCAAGGCACTATAGTAATAAATCTGGAGAAAGTTTTGGTACATCAATAAATCAAGTATAAATCATAAAGATGTACGTTCGAAATGATTAAACCCTTAACTAATCATTCAGTTCACATCTGTATTCTTGTTGTCGATCATGAGAGTGGCTTAGATTGGTATAATCAGGACTAATTCTAAGGAAACAATATCTATAACTCCAATTGACAGGTTGAATCGAGAAGGTATCCTATCAAGGCAAGAGAATTTAAAATCAGATATGTGCATCCTCTATAATCATAAGGGTAAGTCAACGATGTACTGCATCTTATATACACATGTATAATTATATGGTCACAATAGATTTGATCCCTTACTGGAAATATCCGAGGCTTCATCGTTATAAAATATTCATCGACCCTTCTCGGATCATTCTGCCATGATGCAGTTGTCCCATACATCGGTGGCCAATAAGGGTATCCACCTTGATATACTGTTTGTTATGTACCAAGATGCTGCACCGGGATGTATGTTACTGGGACTTATTGTATGGTAGGCTCTGTGTTATGGCTAATAGATGCTGGAGATACAGTGTTGCTACCAATAAGTACTGTACTTGGTCTGACCTAGAGGTGTTGGTATAGCATTGGTAAATTGGGTAGCGATTCCCATGGTAACTTGCACAGTCGGTATCATTTATTGTTTCTTTTACATTTTATTGGGCCAAGTTCATTACAATTGTGGCCAAGGTGCTTGGTAGTCTAGGTAGATTGGCTGGAGTGGCCTGGTTGTTCACCCCTTTGACTTGCTTTAGTCTGATTATCATTATTTGACATCTGCTCAAATGGGTTCTCATTACCCAATCTCGACATAGATAGTGGTGGAGTCGGGTTGCGACCTCTTCTTAATGCTCAGCAGGCGATGGATCAGCATATGGCCGATCTCACTCTGAGTCTCCACTTTACCCAGGAGTATAGCTTTATCTCCTTTTATAGTTACTCTTATTTGGTATAAGGACATGCTTTTCTTATCTCTTTTGGATTTGGCCCAAGATCTTTCCCTTTACCTTTGCAGGGGTTTAGGCATTACTAGCCATTTTTCTTCTTCCTCTGTCAAACATCGAGTCCCACATCTTGTGAGTGCAACTCAGAATTCTAATTTTCTGCTTACATATGCTTCCTTCTTGCTGCCATACTATATCCTTTGTATACTCAGGCAACTGTCCAATTTATATACTTTTGGTTCATGGCGTGCAGGTCTTACATGGAAACTCTAAGTGAGATCTGCCATACGTTGATCCATCACCCACTGAGCATTAAGAAAAGGCCGCAACCCGACCCTACTACTATTTGGGTCGAGAACGGATAATGAGAACCCATCTGAGCAGATGCCAAATAATGATCATCAAACTAAAGCAAGTCAAAGGGGGAACAACCAGGCCACTCCAGCTAATCTACCTGGACTACCAAATGCCTTGGCCATGATTGTAACAAATTTGGTCTGGTAAAATGCAAGAGCAACAACAGATGATACCGACTATGTAAGTTACCATGGGAATTGCTACCTAAGTTGTCAATGCTATACCAACACCTTCAGATCAGACTATGTACGATACTAACTGGTAGCAATACTATATCTCCAACACCTATTAACCATAACAAAGTGCCTACCATACTACAAGTCCCAGTAATGCACACCCTAGTGTAGAAGCTTGGTGCACAACAGGCAGTGTATCAAGGTGGTTACCTTATCAGCCACCGATGTATGGGATAGCTGCCCCATGGTAGAATGATCCGACAAGGATTGAAGAATGTTTTCTGAAGATGAAGCCTTGAAAGTTTTCAGCAAGGGATCAAATCTATTGTGGCCATATATCTAGACAGGTGTATATAAGATGCGGTGCATCGTTGATTTTCCCTTATGATGCACGTACCTGATTTTAAATTGTCGTGCCTTGACAGGATACCTTCTCGATTCAACTTGCCAGTTGGAGTTATAGATATTGTTTCCCCAGAATTAATCCCGATTATACCAATCTAAGCTACTCTAATGATCGACAACATGAATAGAGATATGAACCGAATGAACAGTTAAAGGTTTAATCATTCTGAATGTACATCTTTTCGATTTTATACCTGATTTATTGATGTACCAAAACTTTCTCCAAATTTATTCCCGTAGTGCCTTGACCAATAGCACTATATACTCGATAGAACCTATAACTATTAAGAGCTGTAGAACTTCTATTTTCATGTATTCGGACCACCTTGCAACCTAGCGGTCCTTGGTTGTTGGTTTGGATATCATAGATTTACTCCTAATCCTTTAAACCTAAGTTCACTAGATAAAACAAGTGTTCATTATTATACTGAATTCAAAAGAAGAAAATAAATCACTTTTGGATAAGCATTATGATTCTTACATTTCTCGACATCCATTGATAAGATGTTTAGTTAATAAGGAATTATTGAAAGGAAGACGATTAAATTCAGAATAATCTCAATAGCCAAGAAACCTCAAATGAAGTAATAGAGAATCTATTTTGAGATTTGCTAGATGGATGGATATGAGTCATGTCTATAAAAGAGTGCATGAGCAAGAAGTGAGAACTACCAAGAGTAGCCAGTAAAGGAGTAGATAGTGCTCAAGTAGAGTTATAGATGGCTATATCGGTATGAATATTGATGAGACAAAAAATTTCAAAAAGCATATCTAAGAGTGGATACAAGGATGAAGTCAAAAATTGAGGCATTGATAGTATTCAGATTAGTATAAGTAATACTGAGTTATGCCCAATGACAATTAAGATGATTAAGTGAAAACTAAGTGAATTTGGCAAAATTAATGACATTTTAAGCATATACTATAAGACCCGTGCCAATCTAACCCGGTCTTACCACCTTGAACCAGGCTTACCCATCATGGTCGAGTCAAATGGACCAAGTGCGTGAAGGAGATCGAGATCCCAGGTATCAAATCGACCCAAAAACACTTAAAATAAGGGAAGGGTCGCATACCCAGCTAAGCAGGGTCGGACCTCCCAAAATAGAAAGTCAGACCCTCAGTTTTGAAGGGAGGGTCGGACAGCTTAAGACCCTAGGGTCGACGGGATCATCGACCCTCCCATCGACCCTCGAATTCTGACGAATATGGAAATTAGGAAATTTCTATATTTTTCGATTGGGATTATTTCCTAATCTCAGAGGGACTTATTTAGGATGTTCCTACTCTATTTAAAGGATGTCCCTAAGCCACTTTCACTCCTTTCACAATCCTAATTGAATTGAGAGAAAGAGAGGAGAAAGAAAGAGGAAGAAGAAAGGGAAGGAAGAGAAATTAAGCCAAAAGAGAAGAGTTGCAGAGAAAGATTATTCTTCTCAGGTATGGATAATAATTCCATGAGTTTCTACAGACTTTAGGTTAGTTATTGGAGAGAGTGTGATCTCGGAGAAACCCAAACCATCAAGCTATGGTTAGGTTTCCATGGAAAACCATAGAAGAATGCATGAAAGCTATCTAGGTGGGTTATACATGGTTTTAGACCATGGGATGAATGTAGAATGGAATGTAGGAGCAAGCCATAGGATTCTAAACACGAAGAATGGATTAAAAGAGGGAATTAGACCAAAGTGCACCGAGGGTCGATGACCATCCGACCCTAGGCGTTCCTGACCATCGACCCTCAGTGTTCGGGAAGTTCAGAGTTAAGGGAGGGTCGCACCCAGGGTCGATCCTGACTCCGACCCTACCTCCAACCCTCAGTTAACAGCCTAGTTTTTAAATCTGGAATTAATTCTAATTATATTCTATCGACTTTGTTAGGTCTTCTAGAAATACAATAACACTGTAAAGGTGATTCTAAAGCTTGGAAAAGTATCTATTAGCAAGCTAAGGTGAGGAACCAGAACCCCAAACTAAATTGGTTAATAAAAAACTATTTTCTATTTTCTTGAGTCCTATACCATACTTTATTCTATGCGAATATGTTTGTAATGTGCATACAGCATGCCATCCAATATTTCTATTACTTGTTCATGCATATTTACTTTATTGTTTATAACATGATGATGATGATGATAGGAATAGGCATGTGATTGTATGTGTGTGGTTGGTGTACTTGATGCGAGCGAGTATCAGGGGAGGTGTGATGAGAACGTCAATAAACGTTAACCTTTGGCGGGTCTCAGCATTTTAGCTCAATCTCTAACTCAAGTCTTGTGCATTAGCATCGTCGTATCGCCATTACTTTAGCAAAACTATTATGTCGTAGAGTATCAGGGGAGGTGGTCTCGATCCTTGTAGTCTCTGACTCTACCGGGGGGCCTTAGCTCTATCTCTATGGACATTTTGAGGGATGCTGGGGTGAGGCCTTGGATACACTTTTTGGCATTAGGATTGGTTAGTTGCGAGCCCAGTTTGCAGCCCTCGCTAACAAGGGCTTACGTGTTGGTATGGCACTATATAGCAATAAACGTAACCTTTGTTATATAATGTTCATGATTGGGTGCATGTGAGTTGACGATAAACGTGATCTTCAGGTAACGTCACACACTCGTGTATAGAGGCGGGGTCAATAAACGCGACCTTTGGCTACCTAAACCTTTCTATTGCATACTGCAAACTTATATACCAGACCAAAGATATAAATTGATTTTTGCATGCATATGTATTGTTGCATTGTTTTGGCTACTCACTGAGCCGTGATGTGTGCTCACCCCTCGACGTCGAATATTTTTAGTTGATGATGCAGGTTATACTGTTGAAGATTATATGAATGCGTCTGCGTACGGGAACGTGGCAGCGATGGAAGCTGAAGCTGAAGTGGATACACACGACTCCTCTTGCGAGTGCAACTCGTGTGTATTTGATTAGATATTTTATAGGTTTCTTTATTGGATTTATTAAGACATGTATTTGGTATTTAAATATTTATGTCTCAGTTGGAAACAAAATAATTTGCTATTAAATTATTAATATCATCTTAGTTTCTCAGTTCATGTTATTATAAGACTTCCGCTATTGTGTATTTACTCTGATTATGATTACGGATGTGTGTAAGTTTATATAATGCGGGGATTGCCTATTTGAGATCCTGGTTGAACCGTTGGTTTATTAGTGGTTCATCACATCATTCTGAATAGTGTAGAATTGGGGTGTGACAACTTGGTATCAGAGCATCTCAGGCCTTGTCCGCTGAACTAGCATACATTCAAGACAATAGTGAACTGAGATAGGATAAACTAAAAGCTTTAATACAAACACATTGTAAGCACAAGTGATGATTGAGACCAAATTTAAAAAGATAATAATTCATCTATTAAAGGGATAACAAGTTACATACAATGAGTGAGAGAAACAAAACGTATCTACATAACTAAAGCAGAGTACAGTCCACAACCCGGACAGTTACTCTGTAGTACAAGAAAATAAATACAATCATGAAGTTGGAGGTGAAGGAGGAGGCGGGGCCTCACGATCTCGGTCATAGTCCTCAGCATAGACTCTAGTCAACCAAGCCACCTGGGTCTGGGTCATCCGGAGACTAGCTGCAAGATCAGCTACTCTCCTATCAGTCTCCCGTTGGACCGATAACAGCTCATCCACCCTCATACGCTGGGCGTCTAGCAATTCCTCCATCCTCAGATCAGATTTGCGTTGAGCCTCCCTGATCTCCTGCAGCATCTCCATCATGTCAGAAGGTGGGAGTGAAGGACCAGCCGCATGCGAAGGACCAGCCTCAGGTACAGGGTCCGCCGCAGAAGAAGTGCCAACACCAGCCGCATGTGTAGGTGAAGGCGGTGGTATCGAGTCGACATCCATATACATACGGTCGTCATCATCGACAAGATCCACGCAAGCCCTAGCAGTGGCAGCAGCAGCCTCGGCATCAGCCATCTCGATACGAGTGTGAGGGCGCACCATCGCATTCCTCTCCTCATCACTAACCTAGGCATCCCACATACCCATCTTGCAAATTGCCTCCCAATCTAGAGGCGACGAGAAGGTCTTCTCCTGGATCTTCTCATCTAAAAGGTCAACCCCCAGACGGGTCAGAAGAACTGTAATCATGCGTCCATAGGGTAGATTACCCCTATGACCGGACAATGTAGCACTAATCATAGTCTGCATGATGATGTATGGAAGACAGACGGGCTGACGAGTGCAGATGCTATAGATCAAAAACTGGATCAGCTGAGAAACCCTCTCATAGTGCCCACTCTGCGGAATCAGATTATGCTGGATAATCTTACAGAAGACCCGTGGAGCTGGACGCAGATAACAAGCTCTCATCTGCCAATGATCAGGACGAAGCAACTGATTATCGATCTCTGCCCTCATCTCCATCTCAACAAACTGTGGCTCTCCAGGCGCACAGTACACCATGGGGCCATCATAAGGAATGCCCAACAAGTCGGCCAGCTGCCGATAGTCGAAGGAGATATCTACCCCCTTGACGTAGTTGGTGATGCGCAACTCCTGACCATGCTCAATGTCATTGTAATTCCCCACCACCTGGAGATTACAATAGAACTGGCACACCAAATCCGGGAATGTGCACGCGTCGTATGTAATGACAGGAAGCCACCCCATGTCACCAAAGGCTCCCTCTACGTTGAACACGGCTAACTCAGCCAAGTTCACCATACGACCACCCTCAACCTTCTTACGGGCATAGTCAGCATACCGTGCCTCGGCTTCATTGGAACGGAAGCGAAGGGGATCACAAACTCTGGGTACCTTGGTACGAGCCATGGTATCTGCAAAATAAGAAAGAAAAGGAAAACAAGGAGTTAATAGGATAAAAATCCGAAACTTGATTTAATAACGACGTAAGTTGACCATAAAGCCCCATTTCTCACCATACAAGTGGGCATGAGAACTTACGTAGGTCTAAACATACCCTACCACCCACATGCAGTAGGAAATTTTAACTGACGATGTCCAATTTGAAGAAATTCAAGAAAAATCAAAAACGTCGATAAATTAGGGCAAAAAGAGAAAATTTCAAGTTTCTCGATAACCAACCGATGAAACTCAAAAAATTTTGAGGGCTTTCGTTCCTCGAGACACCAATAACAAAAGCCCCCAATAAAAATCAAATTTTTATGGTTGGAAAAAATTTAATTTGGAAAATACAAGTTAAACGTACGAAAACCTAGAAATGGAAACCTAAAAACAGGTAAAAATGGGAATACATACCTGTAGGGATGAAGTGGACGTTGAAACCCGGAGTCAAACCGATCAAAAATGGTAGAGTAGCACTGTAGCAACTCAGAGAGGAGAGACGAGTCGAAACGGAGGAGGAATAGTGAGAAATGACCCAAAATCGGACCTTAAAAATCTGATTTTTGGTCCGAGGGTCGGACAATTCGACTAGCACAATCGACCCTCAAATCGACCCTCCCATCGACCTCGGCTCTCGAAAATCTGACAAAAAGTCAAGGGTCGAAACTGAGGGTCGGACACCCATCGACCCTCGCATCGACCCTCAGCTCTCGGGAAGAACAGGTTATTCCCAGGGTCGGATACCAAGGGTCGGACATACCATCGACCCTCACCATCGACCCTGCATAGAAAAGACAGTATTTTTTTATAAATTGAGCTAGAATTGGAATTGATTATCGGTTAGCGTGCCTACATGAAATATGAATGACTTCTCACCTATTTTGATAATTTTCAGGCACCACCAATCACCGAAAGGAATCATGTCTGGACGTAGAGTAACCCGACAGACCCGAAATGCAGTCCCACCACCACCACTCGTGGAGGAAACTAGTCAAGAAAATAACTATGCACCGGGTAATCCCGAACAGGCAAACCCTATAAATTTTCCACCTCCACCACCAGAGCTAACAACTGTGGTGATGAACTTGGCACAGCATCTGCAGCAGATGCAATACGCGCAGGCTCAGATGCAGGTTGCCATGGGAATTATGTTTCAAGCCACTCAGGCTGCACCCATGCACACAGGACAAGCCAGTGCAGCACCGGTGGGTAACCACCTAGCTCATCAGACACCTCCACAACCTGCTGCATAGATTCCAGTGTAGGTTCCAGAAGCAGCTCAGGGTGATTACCAGTATCCACACCATATGTTTGGGGCAAACCCCCAAAATCAGCTGGACCACTCCCGACTAGTGGAGAGATTTTTGAAGATGAAACCCAAAGAATTCAACGGCAAACCGTCTGATCCATTGTGGCCAGCCCACTAGATAGACGAGATGGAGAGAAATTTCCTCATGATGACTATCACAAAGGAAGAGAAAGTATTATGCGCCACCTTCATGCTCAAGGGCGACGCACATCATTGGTGGAAATCCACGAAGGCATATTTGCTGACCAAGCACGCCCTACTGACATGGGCTATATATAAAGAAGCCTTCTTTGAGAAATATTTTCCACGGAGCTTCAGAGATTCGATGGATAAGGATTTCCTGAGCCTATATCGGGGGACGGATGATCTTGGACTCATATCAACAGCGCTACGAAGAGCTGTTTTTCTTTGCACCGGCTAGCATGCAAGAAGAAGATACCAAAACCCGTAGGTTCGTCACAGGACCGAGAGGAAGCATCAGGGAACATGTTCTGGGCTTAGAGAAGAAAATCTATAATGAAGCTGTCCAGATTGCTCGAGTGATTGAATCGAGCCAGAAGGAGAGTTACTTTACTCAGAACAGAGGCATCAAAAGGCCAGCCGGAAATTCCTACAACGGAGGCAATAACAGGACGTATAAGCCTTTCCGTCCTCAAAATTTTACTGCTGCAAACAAGACTACTCCAGCAGCTCAAGCTCAGCCAAAGCCAAATTCTGAAGTCTTGAAATGTTTTAACTGCAACCAGCCGGGACATATGGCAAGGGAGTGCCCTAAGCCCAAGAAGCAATTCCATCAGGGACGTGTATATGCTGTTAGGTCCGAGGATGCGGCCGCATCACCCGATGTGGTCACAGGTATGACTGAAACTTTTAAAGTTATAATTACATTGAATGAGCATGTAGACTAAGTAAAGATAAATCACAGGTATTGTACCTATAAATGGCGTACCCGCCAGAGTACTCTTTGATTCCGGAGCTACTCATTCATTTATATCTGTGTCATTTGGAAAGAAGACGAAATTACCCATCAAAACATTAGACTACAAATTACTTGTACGATCACCGATGGGGTTTGAAGTGGAATTAGGGAAAGGCTATGGACCATGTCCAGTTCTCATTGGCGAGAAAACCTTAGATGCAACCTTGATACAACTTGAGATGGCAGACTTTGATGTCATCTTGGGAATGGACTGGTTAGCTCGGCATTCTGCAAATCTATTATGCGCCGAAAAGAAGCTAACGTTCAAAGACAAAGAAGGAGCAGAATTAAGTTTCTCGGGAACCAAACTTCCCCAGAGGCGCAAGCTCATACTTTCAGCATTAAAGGCTAAGAAGTGCCTTGATAAGGGGGCAATCGGGTATCTAGTATCCGTGGTCGACCTAACCAAGGACGCGCCACGAATGGGAGATATTGATGTCGTGCGGGACTATCCTGACGTATTTCCGGAGGAACTACCCGGATTACCACCCGACCGAGCCATGGAGTTTGTGATAGACCTTATACCTGGAGCCGTACCGGTATCAAAAGCACCCTATAGAATGGCTCCTACGGAACTGAAGGAACTGAAGGTGCAACTACAAGAACTACTGGACAAGGGTTATATTCGACCCAGTATATCTCCATGGGGTGCACCGGTGTTGTTCGTAAAGAAGAAAGATGGTAGCGTTCGATTATGCATCGACTATCGGGAGTTGAATAAACTGACAATCAAGAATCGATATCCACTACCTCGGATCGATGACTTGTTCGATCAGTTACAAGGAGTGAGAGTATTTTCTATGATCGATCTTTGATCGGGCTATCATCAGTTGAAGATTAAAGAAGGTGATATTTCAAAGACAGCATTCAGGACCAGATATGGACATTATGAATTTTTGGTTATGTCTTTCGGATTAACTAATGCACCGGCAACGTTCATGGAACTTATGAACCGAGTCTTCCACGATATGTTGGATACATCGGTTATAGTATTTATTGATGACATATTGGTATATTCCAAGGACAAGGAAACCCATATCAAGAACCTAAACGCAGCCCTACAGCGTTTAAGGAAAGAGAAGCTATATGCCAAATTTTCAAAGTGCGAGTTTTGGCTAAGTGAAGTCGCATTCCTAGGCCATGTAGTATCCGCTGAAGGAATCAAAGTGGATCCCAGCAAGATCGAGGCTATTGTAAAGTGAGAAGCACCAAAGAGCGTTTCAGAAATCAGAAGTTTTCTGGGTCTAGCTGGTTATTCTCGGAGATTCGTAGAAGACTATTCTCGGATTGCCGTACCTCTCACCAGTTTGACTAAGAAAGGTGAAAAGTTTGTATGGACCGATAAATGTGAGAAGAGTTTCCAAACACTGAAGACCAGATTGATATCTGCCCCAATTTTGACTATTCCTATTCCAGGACAGACGTTTACCTTATACACTGATGCATCGGGACTGGGATTAGGATGTGTGCTTATGCAAGGAGAGCAAGTAATTGCTTATGCTTCAAGATAGTTAAAGGTACATGAGAAAAATTATCCCACTCATCATCTGGTGCTAGCGGCAGTACTACATGCGGTCAAGATATGGAGACATTACCTATACGGAGAGAAATTTTAGATTAAGTCGGACCATAAAAGTCTTACTTATTTATTTAATCAGAAGGAGTTGAATATGAGACAACGAAGATGGCTGGAACTATTGAAAGACTATGATTGTGATATCCAGTATCATCCGGGAAAAGCGAACGTAGTAGCGGATGCATTAAGCAGAAAAGCAATGATAAAATCTCAAGGAGAAGTTAGCACGACCGCAGCAATGTGCACCACCGGAATAGTATTCAATCACGGCAACGAGCAGTATGTGATAGATACAAGGGATGAATCAGCCAACCAAGGGTTTATTCATCGGTTTTCGAATATGTTCACGGCATTGAAGATTATACCGGATATAGTGGACAAAGTGAAGACAGCTATCAAAGCAGATCCTTATCTGAGAACAGTACAAGAAGATATTGAGAAAGGTAGGACTAACCCTGAGTTCACCTTGGATGACGAGAAAGTACTGAAATACAAAGGAAGAATATGTGTACCTGAAACAGAAAGTATGGACATTAGACACCGACTGATGAAAGAAGCCCATACCACCATCTATTCGATACATCCTGGAAGTACAAAAATGTATCATGACCTGAAGAAACTATATTGGCGGAGGGGAATGAAGGCAAATGTAGCCAAGTTCATGTCTCAATGCCTAAATTGTCAGAAAGTAAAGGCCGAACGACAAAGATCCACAGGACTGTTACAGCCATTACCAGAACCAGCATGGAAATAGGACTGTATCACTATGGACTTCGTCACGGGACTACCATTGACTCCTCGAGTAGTTGACGTAGTTTGGGTGATTGTGGACCGTCTGACTAAAACAGCTCGCTTCATACCTATACGACCTCAGTATACACTGGAAAGGTTAGCGAAGCTGTATGTGGATAATATTGTTCGATTACATGGTGTTCTAGAAAGCATTGTGTCGGATAGAGATCCACGATTTACTTCTAAATTTTGAGAAGGATTGCAAAAGCTATGGGAACAATGCTAAAGTTTAGTACTGCATTCCACCCACAAACAGATGGACAGTCAGAGCGTACAATTCAGATTCTAGAAGATATGCTACGAGCATATGTAATTGATTTCAAGGGATCATGGGATGAAAGATTACCACTGATCGAGTTCGCTTATAACAATAGCTATCAGGCTACTATACAGATGTCACCTTATGAAGCACTGTATGGCAGGAAGTGTTGAACTCCCTTGTTTTGGAATGAAGTTAGAGAACGTAGTATGGTTGGACCGGAATTTGTGGAAGAGACTTGTCGAGTGGTCGACATCATCAAGGAAAGAGTGAGAACGGCTCAGAACCGTCAGAAGCAATATGCAGACACTCGACGAAGAGATCTGGAGTTTGTAGTAGGTGATAAAGTATTTTTGAAGGTATCGCCCATGCGAGGATTGAAGAGGTTCGGACAGAAAGGGAAACTAAGTCCAAGATATGTCGGGCCATATGAAATTCTAGCTAAGCGTGGAAAAGTAGCTTATCAGTTAGCACTACCACCATCTATGTCAAGTGTGCATGATGTATTTCACATTACCTTATTGAAGAAGTATGTCAAGGATCCAACACATGTTTTGACAGTAGATTTTTTGGAATTGACTGATGATTTGACATTTGAAGTAACACCAACAGAGATCACTAGTCGAAAGGTTCAACGTCTACGCAACAGAGATATCTACTATGTTAAGGTCACATGGAAAAGTAGAGACATGGAAGAGGTTACATGGGAAGAAGAAAATGTTATGCGAAAGCAATACCCTCACTTATTTGATTCAGAAGGTACGTACAATTTCGAGGATGAAATTTTTATAAGTTGGGGGGAGTTGTAAGACCCGTGCCAATCTATCCCGGTCTTACCACCTTGAACCAGGTTTACCCATCATGGTTGAGTCAAATGAACCAAGGGCGTGAAGGAGATCGAGATCCCAGGTATCAAATCGACCAAAAAACACTTAAAATAAGGGAAGGGTCGCATACCCACCTAAGTAGGGTCGGACCTCCCAAAACAGAAAGTCAAACCCTCAGTTTTGAAGGGAGGGTCAGATAGCTTAAGACCCTAGGGTCGACGGGATCATCAACCCTCCCATCGACCCTCGAATTCTGACGAATATGGAAATTAGAAAATTTTTATATTTTTCGATTGGGATTCTTTCCTAATCTCAGAGGGACTTATTTAGGATGTTCCTACTCTATTTAAAGGACGTCCCTAAGCCACTTTCACTCCTTTCACAACCCTAATCAAATTGAGAGAAAGAGAGGAGAAGGAAAGAGGAAGAAGAAAGGGAAAGAAGAGAAATTAAGCCAAAAGAGAAGAGTTGCAAAGAAAGATTATTCTTCTCAGGTATGGATACTAATTCCATGAGTTTCTACAGACTTTAGGTTAGTTATTGGAGAGAGTGTGATCTCGGAGAAACCCAAACCATCAAGCTATGGTTAGGTTTCCATGGAAAACCATAGAAGGATACATGAAAGCTATCTAGGTGGGTTATACATGGTTTCAGACCTTGGGATGAATGTAGAATGGAATGTAGGAGCAAGCCACAGGATTCTAAACATGAAGAATGGATTGAAAGAGGAAATTGGACCAAAGTACACTGAGGGTCGCACCGAGGGTCGATGACCATCCGACCCTAGGTGTTCCTGACCATCGACCCTCAGTGTTCGGGAAGTTCAGAGTTAAGGGAGGGTCGCACCCAGGGTCGATCCTGACTCCGACCCTACCTCCGACCCTCAGTTAACAGCCTAGTTTTTAAATCTGGAATTAATTCTAATTGAATTCTATCGACTTTGTTAGGTCTTCTAGCAATACAATAACACTGTAAAGGTGATTCTAAAGCTTGGAAAAGTATCTATTAGCAAGGTAAGGTGAGGAACCAGAACCCCAAACTAAATTTGTTAATAACAAACTATTTTTTATTTTCTTGAGTCTTATACCATGCTTAATTCTATGCGAATATGTTTGTAATGTGCATACAGTATGCCATCCAATATTTATATTACTTGTACATGCATATTTACTTTATTGTTTATAACATGATGATGATGATGATAGGAATAGGCATGTGATTGTATGTGTGTGGTTGGTGTACTTGATGCGAGCGAGTATCAGGGGAGGTGTGATGAGAACGTCAATAAACGTTAACCTTTGGCGGGTCTCAGCATTTTAGCTCTATCTCTAACTCAAGTCTTGTGCATTAGCATCGTCGTATCGCCATTACTTTAGCAGAACTATTATGTCGTAGAGTATCAGGGGAGGTGGTCTCGGTCCTTGTAGTCTCTGACTCTACCGAGGGGGCCTTAGCTCTATCTCTATGGACATTCTGAGGGATGCTAGGGTGAGGCCTTGGATACACTTTTTGGCATTAGGATTTGTTAGTTGCGAGCCCAGTTTTCAGCCCTCGCTAACAGGGGCTTACGTGTTGGTATGGCACTATATAGCAATAAACGTAACTTTTGTTATATAATGTTCATGATTAGGTGCATGTGAGTTGACCATAAATGTGATCTTCGGGTAACGTCACACACTCGTGTATAGAGGCGGGGTCAATAAACACGACCTTTGGCTACCTAAACCTTTCTATTGCATACTGCAAACTTATATACCAGACCAAAGATATAAATTGATTTTTGCATGCATATGTATTGTTGCATTGTTTTGGCTACTCACTAAACCGTGATGTGTGCTCAACCCTCGACGTCGAATATTTTTAGTTCATGATGCGGGTTATACCGTTGAAGATTATATGAATGCGTCTGCGTACGGGAACGTGGCAGCGATGGAAGCTGAAGCTGAAGTGGATACACACGACTCCTCTTGCGACTGCAACTCGTGTGTATTTTATTAGATATTTTATAGGTTTCTTTATTGGATTTATTAAGACATGTATTTGGTATTTAAATATTTATGTCTCAGTTGGAAATAAAATAATTTGCTATTAAATTATTAATATCATCTTAGTTTCTCAGTTCATGTTATTATAAGACGTCCGCTATTGTGTATTTACTCTGATTATGATTACGGATGTGTGTAAGTTTAGATAACACGGGGATAGCCTATTTGAGATCCTAGTTGAACCGTTGGTTTATTAGCGGTTCATCACATCATTCTAAATAGTGCAGAATTGGGGTGTGACATATACCCTAATGCTTATAAGTAGATTTGGGATATGTAGTGAGTAAACAATTAAAAGATGCTTTTTGGGATATATGAAAGAGAGATCAAGGTAGAGCAGCAGTGATAAAATAGATATAAGCTAATAAGTGTAATATGAGATTATTGGTGTAAGCTAATGAGCTTCTCAAGATATGAGAATATTGACGATTGACTTTAAAAAACTAAGAGGTAAAAGGCGACTAAACATGATCTTAAGTTCTTTATACCAGATTTTGCTAGTTTAAGCCCTTTTAGACTAGATGTTATATTGGGTGAGTGTTATGAGCAATGTATGAATCATATGGATGGACAGAATTTGGATGCAACCTAGTTTGACTTGAGATGGCAGACTTTGACATCATCTTGGGGATGAACTGGTTGTCTTAAGACTCTACAAAGATGTTATATACATAGAAGAGGTTAACATTTAAGAACAAAGATGGCACATAATTTAGTTTTGTTGGAAGCATGTTGCCTAGGAAGCGAAAGCATATCTTCTCTGCACTAAAGGCAAAGAGATGCCTTGAAAAGAAAGGAGTTGGATATATGGTACATGTGGTAGACGTTACTAGAGAAGCACCACAGAAGAATGTATATCCCTGATGTGTCTTTGGGAGACTTACTTGGGTTATCACCTGATCGTACGACCAAGTTCGTTATCAACTTGTTACCAAGGACGGCATCTATGTCTAAGGTACCCTATAGAATAGCTCATATAGAGTTGATGGAATTGAAAACTCAACTGCAAAAGTTATTAGACAAAGGTCCTAATGAGCCAAGTATTTTACCATGGGGAACGCTAGTGCAATTCGTGAAAAATAAGGATGGTAGTATATGGCTATGTATAGACTACCAGGAATTGAACAAGCTCTCCATAACAAATTGATGTCTATTGTTACGGATTGATGACTTGTTCGATCAGTTGCAAAGTGCAAAGGTGTCGCCTAAGTTCGACCTTGGATGGAGTATTATCAAATAAAGATTAACGATAGTGACATTTCGAAGACAACTTTGGAACCAGGTACACACATTATGAGTTCCTGGTCATGTCTTTTGGTTTGACCAATGCCCTTAAATCTTTTATGGAGCTGATGAACCGGGTGTTTCATGATATGTTGGATATGTCGGTCATAGTTTTCGTAGACTATATATTAGTTTATTCCAAAGACGAAGAAAGTCTTGTAACGGACCTTAGAGTAGCCTTACAACGACTAAGAAGGGAGAATTTTTATGCCAAGTCTAAGAAATGAGAGTTCTGGTTGAACGAGGTGATTTTCTTGGGTCACATAGTATCATCAAAAGGGATAAAAGTGGACCCCAATAAAATAGAAGCAATCATAAGGTGAGAAGCACCTAAGAACATTGCGAAGACCAAAAGTTTCTTGGGATTAGCTGGTTATTATCAACGATTCATGGAGGACTACTCTAGAATTGTCGTACCTCTTACCAAGCTAACCAGGAAGGGAGAGAAGTTTATTTGGATTGCAAGTGTGAAGAATTTTTATAGACTCTAAGAGCAAGGATGATATCAGCTCTCATCTTAATCATTCCAGCACCAGGGGAACCTTTTACCCTATACACTGATGCTTCCGGATTGGGTCTAGGATGCGGGTTGACGTAAGGTAAACAAGCAATTTCATATGCTTCAAGATAACTAAAGGCACATCAAGAGAGTTACCTTACTCATGACTTGGAGTTAGAGGTGATGATTCATGAAATCAAGACTTAGAGACATTATCTATACGGAGAAGAATTTTAGATTAAATCAAATTACAAGAGTTTTATTTATCTCTTCACCTAGAAAGAGTTGAATATGGAGCAATGGAAATGGTTGAAACTTCTGAAGGATCAAGACTGTGAAATAGTATCACCCAGGCAAGGCTAATGTGGTAGCTGAAGCATTGAGCAAAAAGGAGAATAATGAAGCGAGAAGGAGGACCTAGTATAAATGCCGTCTTAAGTTCCACAACAACAGATTCATATTGAAGGAAGAGCAGCATACAATAAAAACTCATGATGATCTAATTGAGTGAGAACTTATGGATGAACTTATGGAGCAATAGTTCATCGCTTACATTTGTAGCGTTAAAGATCATCTCTGATTTGATGGACGAAGTAAAGGTAGCAATTTTGTTAGATCCGTATTTAAGAGCGATGCAAAAAGATTTAGAGAAAGGAAAACCTAACTCTAACTTACTTTGGATGTGGAGAAGGTACTCAAATATAGAGGATGTTTCTAAATACCTGAAGGTGAAGACTCTGACATCATGAATAAAATAATGTGAGAAACCCATGGTACTCTATATTCAGGACATCCTGGAGTATCAATATGTATCATGACTTAAAGTAATTGTACTAGTAAAGAGGAATGATAACAGATATGGCTTAGTACGAGTTTCAGTGTCTGAATTGTCAGCAAGTAAAGGCTGAAAGACAAAGACCAGCAGGCTTACTACAACCACTATCGAAGTCAACTTGGAAGTGGAACTGCATTACAATGGACTATGTCACCGATTTACCACTAACTTCCAGATCGGTTGACGTAGTTTGGGTGATTGTTGATTGCCTTATGAAGATAGCTCGTTTCATTGCTATACGACCTCGGTGTGCTTTGTAATAGCTAGCTAAGCTGTACATGGATAATATTATCTGATTGAATACTATGTTTGAGAGCATGGTGTCGAATAGAGGTTCACGCTTTACCTCGAAGTTTTGGGAGAGACCATAGAAAGCGATGGGAACAAAGTTGAAGTTTAGTACTGTATTTCACCCTCAAATCGATGGACAGTCGGAGCGGACTATATAGATCCCAGGAGGTATTCTCTGAGCCTGTGAAATTGTTTTAAAAGGAGCTTGAGTTGAGAAGTTATCGCTAATTGATTTTTCTACCAAGCCACCATATAGATGTCACCTATGAAGCATGGTACGGTAAAAATGTCGAACTCCTTTGTTTTGGAATGAAGCCAGAGAGCAAAGAATTATAAAACCTGAGTCTGTTGAAGAAACATGTTGAGTAGCAGACAAGATAAAAGAAAAAGGGCCAAAATAGCTCAAGATTATCAGAAGAGACGCCAAGACCTCGAGTTCGCCGTAAGTGACTAAGTATTATTAAAGATATCACTTATGTGTGGCTTGAAACGTTTCAACAAGAAGGGAAAGTTGTGTCCTATATATGTTTTTTATTTTAAAAAATTTTGGAGAGACGTGGAAGTATATTAACTTGCGTTATCATTGTCTACTTCTAGTGTGCACAACGTATTTCATGTGTCTTTACCGAAAAAGTACATTGGAGATCCATTACGGGTATTGATCGTAAATCCACCGAATTTTATAGAAGACTTGATTTTTGAAGTAGTACTAGCCTAAATCACCAGTTGAAAGGTACAACATCTCCAGAGCTGGGATATTTATTATGTGAAAGTAACATGGTAAAGCCAAGACGTGGAAGAGGTTGCCTGGGAAGAGGAAAATATAATGTGGAAATAGTACTCCCACCTATTCGATTTGAAAGGTACATCTAAATTTCATGGGGGAGTTGTAAGATCCATGCGTGTAAATTTGAAGAACGTAATTTCTATTAAGGGTGGTGGAGTTGTAAGACCCGCACGCCATGAACCTGGTCTAAACTTACGTTCTCGTGTCATGATCCGTCTTCCCATCATAATCGGCTCAAGTGAACTAATTGAATGAAGAAACCACAAGATGAGGTAAGCAAGAAGTCAAATTTAGTTGGTGTGGTTGACTGTTTA
The DNA here is from genome assembly GCA_028583415.1 of Protea cynaroides. Taxonomy (NCBI): domain Eukaryota; kingdom Viridiplantae; phylum Streptophyta; class Magnoliopsida; order Proteales; family Proteaceae; genus Protea; species Protea cynaroides. The sequence goes on from CM053269.1 coordinate 11,811,073, forward strand.
AGTTTGTGTGGAAGCAACCAGTCAAAAATTAAAAACCAGTAAATTTTAGATGTATGGTCACATTTTTTAGGGGTATGGTTGATCGCATGGTCGACTAAGTTGTGACCGCACAACGTGTGGCCGCATATTTTGGAAGTATGGTAGACGGATTCTGCGACCACACGTGTGACCATACGGACCCAGAACCGACTCCGTGTTTAGAAAACTTTCCTAATTTGAGGAAGACTCTTTCCTAATTGAAAGAGGACTCTATATGGAGGTTTTTCTCTATATAAAGGACGTCCCTTAGCCTCTCTCACTCTTTTAGAATCCAAATTGAAACTCTAAACCAAAGAGAGAAAAAGAGTGAGAGGAAGAAAAGGAGAAGGAGAAGGAGATTTGGAATAGAAGACTGAGAGGAAGGTTTTTAAAGAGAAGAGTTCTATCTCTCTACAGTAAGCTTAAGGTATGGACTTGACTGTGAAGGGTAGATCCGATAGAATAGGTTCTTTTCAAATTGATATATGGAACCCAATACAATGATTCGGTTATAGGTTTTCTATGGGGAACCATAGAGAGTAGGGTAGGGATAATTCATAAGGATAAACTGTGATTAAAGAGCGTAGATTGATTTTAGGATGAATCCCACTGATGAGCCAAGAGGAGGAATTCGTATGAGAAGTAAAAATTAACCTGACTACGTATGGTCACAGCGGTCGACTATAGGATGAGAAGAGAGTCAACCACAACCATTCGGGAAGAATTCAGGAAACGTATGGTCACAAGTACGATCGCATATAGTGCGACCATAGGGTATCGACCGTATGTCATATGGTCGCATATATTGAGACCACAAAGTTGACCATAGGGTATCGACTATACAATAACAGCAAGTAGATTTTGAAACCAGGCAAGGTTTTTTACTACTGTAACTTGATAAACTTGTACCCTAACTTAAATACATTAATTGTTTAGGTTCTCAATAGATTCAAAGTGACTTTCAAAGCTTGGGAGAGGAACAAACATCAATCAATGGTGAGGGAACAAGACCTAAACTAATTGGATAATAACAAACTGTTTTATTTTATTTGTACAATGCAATGAATGCTTCTATGCTTGTATACTTGTAATGTGCATCTCACATGTCATCTAATATTTTTGTTATTACTATGTATGCATATTTATTTCTGTCTATTTATAACATGATGATGATGCTAGGAGTAGGCATGTGATTGTGTGTGTGGTTAGTATGTTGGATGCAAGTGGAGCATCAGGGGTGGCATTGTGGTTTATCCTAGTCACCAGACTCTAGCTCTATCTCTACTCATGTCTTGTCCATTGACATCGTTGTATCACCATTACCTTAGCAGAACTATTACATCGTAGGGCATCAGGGGAGGAGGTATCAGACCGTATGGTCTTTGACTCTGTCGGGGGTCCTTAGCTCTATCTCTATGGACGTATTGAGGGATGCTGGGTTGAGGCCTTGGATACATTGGATGGCATTAGGATTGGTTAGTTGTGAGCCTAATTTGTAAGCCCTCGCCAATAGGGGCTTACGTGTTGGTATGGGTAGGGCATCAGGGGAAGTATTGGCGGTGTGTGATCCGAACACTTTAGCTCTATCTCTATTCCATGGTAGGGTGGATGTGAACGACACTAGTGTTTAATCCATTGGATGGGCTTACACACCGGTGTATTGAGGTGCGGTGGCCGCCAAACCTTTCTATAGCACATTGCAAACTTAAAATCAGACCAAAGATATGAATTGAATACATGCATATGTTTATTGCATTGTTTTGTTTACTCACTGAGCTCAAGTTAGAGAGTTGACCCTCACGCATGAAATTTTTTTTAGTTTCTGATGTTGCAGGTGTTACCGTTGAAGACTACATAAATGTGATGAAGTATGGACAAATGGTGGCTATGTATGTGCAAGCTGTGGAGGATGAATATGACTCGTCAAGTGAGTGTTTCAACTATGGTTACGCTTATAGTTTAACTTTCGTATTTTGATACTTATTGTAAGACCCGTATCCATCTAACCGGTCTTACCACCTTGTATTGGTCATCCTATCATGGTCGAGTCAAGTGCACCAAGTGCATGAAGAAACCACAACCACAGGTATGAACTTTTTCTCAAAAACAATCAATTATGAGCGTGTGGTCACATACCCAAATAGGTGTGATCGACCACACCTCAAAATAGTGCAACCACATGAATTTTGGTCGTGTGGTCGCACGTTTCAGAAGGTGTGGTCGATGGATTTTGCGACCCCACCTCCGACCACACGAACCCAGTCAAAAACTGAAATTAGGAAACCTACCTAATCCGAAGGGGGTTCTTTCCTAAACTCAGTAGGGCATATTATGGAGGGTTTTCGTCTATAAATAGGACTTCCCTTAGCCTCATTCACCCTTTTAGAACTCAAACTGAAAGTGGGAGAAAGATGAGAGAAGAAAGAGAAGGAGAATTGAAGAGGAAGACTAATGAGGAAGAAAATTCAGAGAACACTCTGAATCTTCAACAAGCTTAAGGTATGAAAACATTCCCCATGTTAAATTGAGAGCCTAGAATAGTTCATGAAATAGATAGGATTTAGGTGAAACCCAAATCATCAATCCATGGATAAATTCCAAGTGAATCCATGGAAGGAAATTATCTAGAGAATGGATTCTGTATAAAATACTAGTTCTGAGCCATAAAACAATCATAGGAAGAACCATGATGATAAGCCAAGGGATTCAAACATGAAGGAATGAAGTTGGGGATGAAAAGTTGACCATCACACATGTGGTCTCACGTGTGGTCGCATGATGTGCAACCACACGAGACACACATGTCAGACCACATGCCGTCGAGAAGTTTCCAGGGAGGGTGTAGTCGCAAGTATGTTTGCAGGATACGCGACCACACCCTGCGACCACACACCCTGTGGTCGCAGAAACTGAAACCGCAAGGGCTGCCACACCTGCGACCCCTTAGTTCTGTTAGTCTAAATTCATGGGAATTAGTTCTAATTTAAAATCTATAAATTTGTTAGGTTTCCAAGTGGTCTAGAGTGAATTATAAAGCTTGAACGAGGATCTATTATCGACCAAAGGTGAGGGAACAAGACCTAAACTAATTGGCTAATAATTAACTATTTTTATTTATTGAGTCCAATGCCATGAATGATTCTATGCTTTTATGCATGTATTGTGCATTTCACATGTCATCCAATATTCCTGTTAGTACTGTTCATGCATATTTAATTTAGTTTATTTATAACATGATGATGATGATGATGCTAGGAATAGGCATATGAATGTTTGTGTGTGGTTAGTGTACTTGATGCGAGTGGGGCATCAGGGGGAGGACGTGACATTGTGGTTTATCCTGGTCACCAGACTCTAGCTCTATCTCTACTCAAGTGTTGTCCACTGACATCGTCGTATCGCCATTACTTTAGCAGAACTATTAGGTCGTAGGGCATCAGGGGAGGTGGTCTCGAACCGTGTAGTCTCTGACTCTGTCGGGGGGCCTTAGCTCTATCTCTATGGAAGTATTGAGGGATGCTGGGGTGAGGCCTTGGATACACTATTTGACATTAGGATTGGTTAGTTGCGAGCCTAGTTTGTAAGCCCTCGCCAATAGGGGCTTACGTGTTGGTATGGTAGGGCATCAGGGGAAGTGTTATGCGGTGTTTAATCTGGGCACTTTAGCTCTATCTCTATTCCATGATGGGTGCATGTAGGACGGAAATGGTGTTTGATCCATTGGGCGGCTTCACACACTCGTGTATGAGGTGCGGGGGCCACCAATCCTTTCTATTGCACATTGTAAACTTTGAACTAGACCAAAGATATGAATTGACTGGATGCATATGTTTGTTGCATTGTTTTATTTGCTCATTGAGCCATGATGTGTGCTCACCCTTTCGATGTCAAATATTTTTAGTTGATGATGCAGGTCCTACAATAGAAGATTATATGAATACTCCAATGTACGGGCTTGTCGCGGCGATAGATGCAGAAGCTATGATGGAGTCGCATGAATCGTCGTGCTAGTGCAACTCATGTGTCTTTGATTAGATTTATTTGTCGGATTATTTAGAACATGTAATTGATTAATTTATTTTATTTTATGTCTTCAGTTATTTGAGATAATTGGATACTTTATTTATTATATCACTGTTAGATACTCAGTTCATTAATATTAAAGACTTCCGTTATTATTTATTTACTCTGATTATGGTTATGGATGTGTATGGTTTAAGCAAAAGGACACAGCCTATTCGAGATCCTGGTTGAACCGTTGGATCATAGATGGTTCATCACACCATTCTGGTTGGTACAGAATTGGGGTGTGACAACTTGGTATCAGAGCACCCTCCACATTAAACAAGGTAGATTAGCCAAGTTTACACAACGACCCCCTTCCACCTTTTTACACTCATAACGAGCATACTGAGTCTCTGCTTCATTAGACGGAAAGCAAAAAGGATCATGAACTCTGAGAAGCTTGGTGCGAGCCATGCTATCTGCAAAGACGCAAGACAAATAAGCGAGATATTAATTATAGAGAAAAACTCAAAATTTTGGCATTATAACGGCATGATATGGCGAAAAGCCTCACTTTTCATCCAAACCATTGGGTAGGAGGACTTACATATGTTCCAAACCATCCTGCAAGGCTCATACAGTTGGAAATTTAAACTAGGAAGATCGAATTTGAAGAAATTTCAACAAATTGGAAAAATCTCAAAAATTAGGTCAAAAATGGAAAATTTCAAGTTTCTCAAAAACTAATCGATGAAACTCAAATTTTCTTGAGGGATTTCGTCCATTGGGTGGCCGATAGCAAAAGCCCCCAATAAAAATCAAATTTTTATGTTCGAAAAATTTTAATTTGAAGAAAACGCTAGAAATGGAGAAAAACCTAGTTTTGAAAGCTTAAAAATGAGGACCAGTAGAGAACATACCTGAAGAAATGGAGCGAAGGTCGTGAATGGAAGAAAGAATCACCAAACACGAGTGGTCGATACTATAGCAACTCAGTGGAAGCGAGTTGAGTTGAAAGCAAAAGAGAATGTGGGAAATGACTCCAAAAATCAGGTTTAAAAACCTGATTTGGGGTCGTGTGGTCGCAAAATTCGACCAAATCTGTGACCACACGACCGACCCCACGATCGACCACAGGCTCTCGATGAGCTGACAGACCTCGTGTGGTCGGACCCTGTGGTCGGACATATTGCGACCACACGATCGACCACAGACTCTCGGTGAGCTAACAGGGTTTTGTGAGGTCGCATACCTTGTGGTCGGACATATTGCGACCCCACCATCAACCACACGTGTAAGAACCGTGCTCTAAAACCCGGTCTAACCATGGTTTTATGCGATGACAGGTGCCCCAATCATAACCGGACCGGAAAGCGAAACCGGACAAGGGACCACGCAAGAAGCCGGGTGAAGAACCAGTCAAATTCAGGTACGAAAAAGGTGTAAAAACGGTTAAGTGCATACCGGTCGCACCATACCGGTCGCACTATCCTGCGACCGGTATGGGCCAGCGGTATGGCATACCGGTCTCACCATACCGGTTGCACTATCCTGCGACCGGTATGTGCGAGACCGGTATAGTTCGGAGCGGCTGGAGTGCGTCTCCAGCTTGTGTTTCTCTCAAAAATGGAAACTTTAAGTTTCCATATGAGGGGGGAGCGTGCCTTGGACGGCCACCCTCTATTAATAGAGGGGGAGACACTCCGTGAACCTCTTTGTAAACCCATCCGTTCGGAGAAGGAGTTGAGGAGGTTCAAGGAGGAAGACACCGCCCAGGAAGGAGCCGCCGGTGGAGGAACACGCCGCCAACTGACAACCGCTACCGGTAAAGTGCTCTATCTTTCCTATAGTGTTGATTATCGGATCGGAGCCGCGAAGCGGCGTGAGATCAGATGGAAAAATGCTTAGATTCCTTTCGACTTTCTTTCTGATCTGGTTGGTTTTTGGCATTCTAGCCAAGATCCGTAGGACCCTTCGGAGAATGGACCTTAGAAATTGATAAGGGAGACCCTTGGGACCTACCCATAGGGTGGATCTGATGATTTATGCCCTAAATGCCTTTTCTTGTCTCTTTACGGATCTGGGTCGCTATGCGGCGTTCTAGCCGCGATCCGTAGGACTTTACAGGGATCGGACCCTAGTAGAGGATAGGTGAGACCTTAGGGAGCTACCCGTGGAGACCTCGCTCTCGGAATCACGCCGTAGGGTATACCCTTGGGCGAGTCCAACGGTATGGGCCGCGGTGTATACCGCTGGCACCATACCGTTCGCACTCAGCCAGATCTGAGTGAGACCGGTATGTGTGCATCCGGTATGCATACCGCTGGCACCATATCGGTCGCACTCAGTCAGATCTGAGTGAGATCGGTATGTGTTCCGAGCTCTGTTTATTTGGGAAAGCTTGGTTTTGGCTTCTAAAACTCTAATAAATGGAAATTAACATGTAAATATGATTGTGTAGGACTTGTATGTGAAATTTTTGACGCCGAAAGGGATTGATACCACTCGTCAGGTAAGGGACAAGACCCGAAACTTAAATTAAAGAATTAATAATAAACCTTAGAGAGCTCTTTATATTTTGTATCAATTTATATGCTTTGTTTGATGGATTGTGCATATCACATGTCATGTAGTGTAAATTCTATTTGATTTATCTGTTCATGCATTTCATATGCTAGGTGTGATGAATGTTGGACATGTGATTGTTTTAGTTGGGGTGTGGAATGGGAAGGGCCAGGGGTCTGGGATCATTCCTCACCCCGACACCTTTCAGTAGCACCTTATCCTAGCATGCTTGGTATGGGTGGGGTATCAGGGGGAGGTTATGTCTGGTGGTCTCCGATGTTGACGTTGATCTGGCCACGCGATGTGTGGCATGGTGATCTCCGACGTCGACGTTGACCTGGCCATGACGCTTTAGCTCTATCCCTATGCCATAGGGAGTGATGTTGGGATAGGGCCTACTTGCGTATAGTTCCATCTTGGTATGCTTGTTGCGGGTAGGGTATTAGGGGGAGGTGAGGTATTGTGGTCTCCAGCCTGGCCTGCACGCTCTAGCTCTATCCCTATGTCGTAGACGGCTGTACTAGGGTGGAGCCTACATGTATGACATCTAGGACTGGTTAAAAACGAAACCCACTTGCAAGCCCTTGCCAATAGGGGTTTAGGTATTGGTGCGGTATGGGGTATCAGGGGGAGGACGTGGGATTGTGGTTATGCCTGCCCGCCAGACTCGAGTCCTATCTCCATACCGGAGTGAGTGATGTGGGGCAGCAGCAGTAGTGTGGTAGGAGCCTGACTGTTGGGTGTGCCCACACTCTCGTGCATGGAGGTGCGGTGGCCGCCAATCCTTACCATAGCACCTTGCAAGTTATGCCTGCCCAATCTGTAATTTTATCTCATGCATGTAGATGTTGCATTGGTCTTGTGCTTTACTGAGCTGTGTTGTATCTCACCCCGATATATATATCTCTTTTCAGATTTGGATGCAGGGTATACGGTGGAGGACTTCGTGACCGCCCCAGCCTACAGTACGATGGCTGCCCTGGAGACACAGAGTGTGGAGGATGAGCATGATGCGTTATGTGAGTGCTCCTTCTATGTCTTTCCTTTGTGATTGGTTTATTCTTTTATTTTCTGTTAAACTTGTAATTAAATATTATTTAAATTTTGATGGATGATGGAATAATTGGATTAATTATTTTAATTTATCATTTAGTTCAGCTCATTGTTATAAATTATTTTCGTTGCTTGTATTACTCTGGATTGTGTTAGTTTGCTCAGGGATGATTGGTTGACACGGTCTTTCGAGATCCTGGTGTGAACCGTGATTTAGTACCGGTTCACTCACACTTCTGGTTCAGTCGGAATTGGGGTGTGACAACTTGGTATCAGAGCCCTAGGCTCTGTCCAGCTAATCTTCTGCATCTAACCGTGTCCAATGAGCTGAGTTAGGAAAATTAAAAATTTTAATAAAAACACACCATAAGCTTGCTTGTTGTTTGAGACTTAAGAAAGATGCATAATACACTATTAATGGAAGAACAAAAATAATTACTGAATTAGTTAGAGAAACAATTAACCATGTCATAACTTCTTTTAAATACAAAGAGAAATTAAGCACTGAAGTTGAAACCAAATCAAATAAATCTCTGTCAACAAAAAAAACATAAATACAAAGAGTGCGACAGAGTACAGTCCACAAGTCGGACAGTTACTCTGTTAACAAAAATAAAACACTTTAAGCTAAACTAAGCTACCTAGTCGGGCTATGGTGGAGTAGCGGGCCTGGATGGAACCGGGTCTGCTATATCATAGTCTCGCTCGTATACCTCCCTGAGCCAGTGGACCTGGTCCTGAGTGACCCGTAAGCTGCGTGCCAGACGCCCCAACTCCTGACCCATCTCTCGCTGTGAGTCCATGATCCCTCTCTGGGTATCCAGGATGACTCTCTGGGTGTCCCCGATCTCAGTGAGCATGCGAATCGAAAGGTCTGAAGAAGAGTGGGGTGGTACAGTAGCTGCCATGCGCCTAGATGATCTAGGAACTGGAGCGGGCCTAGATGTGCCAGCAACCGTAGGGTCTGAAGAAGGACGTGGTGGTACCGTAGCCGACATGTACCCCGCTGGTCCAGGAATGGGAACAGGCCTAGATGTACTGGTGGCCAACGGCCTGGAAGTCTCTGCTACTGGTGAATGCTGAGGTGCAGGTACTGGGATGTCCTCCATGTGGGTGTCCTCATCGTCCCCCATCTCGGCGGCATCTGCTTCTTCTGCAGCTGCTGCTGCGGCAAGGGCCGCATGGTTTCTGGGCAGGAGCGGACGAGCCTGTAACTCCTCATCACTGAGCTCTAGGTCGTCCATCTGCATCTTGTAGATGGCCTCAGCATCAATGTCAGAGTTCATGGTCACCTCCATAGGTACCTCTCCCTGCATACTGACACCCAAACGCGGTAGTAGTGCCGTAATCAACCTACCATATGGAAGGTTACCTGACACATCAGGCATCGCCGCAGTGATCATAACCCGCATGATTAGGTAGGGCAGACAAACCCGGTACCTGGAGGCCACACTGTAGGTAATGAACTGGGTCAACTGGGATACCTCTCAGTGCTATCCCGCGACCGGTACCTCCCAGCGGTATGGTCCGATCGGTATGGGCAAAGTGGGTTTTTCTCCCCGAAAGTCCAGTGCCCTTGCCGAGAAACCTCAGGGGTATTTGGATTGTACAAATCGATATCGAAAACCTTTTGAACAGGGGGTTTTTCGACCCTATGACTGTGTAAGTTGGTGAAATGAGGATTCATCTAGGAAATTTTGAAAATTTTAGCCTGATTACTTTCTGTTATTTTTTCTTCTTTCCTTGTCACTCTTGATAAATACTAGATGCACATGTTGAGACTATAAATTGTTGGAATACATTTTTCTAAATTGCTCCATGTGTTTCGATGTATTCAGATTCATACAAGGCAGAGTAAAGTACCAATGGCAAGAGGTAATGGTCGAAGGCTTCAGCGCAGACGTCGTCGCTCAAGGACGCCTGCTATAAACAGGAGTTCAGGTACTGAGAACTCTGAAGGACAAGAAGAGAGGATAAGTGGGGAAGAGCAGAACCCCCTGAACGCAACTGAGAATCTAAGGCGGGTGAATGAAGAGTCACCATCTCAGGGGCAGCCATCTACGAGCTCCAAAACAATGATGGCAAATTTTATGTCTAGCATGGAGGCACAGCAGAAGAAGTTTTTTTAAAGAAATGACAAAAATATTCAGGCCACCTGGGCCTGTACCAGCACCTACAGATGTGCCAGTCACCAGTGCAGAAAATGTTCATGCAGCACCTGTGGGGGTAAACACAGGCACTGAAATACCAACACAGCAAGAACCACCCGTCACTGAACCTCACCCGGTTACCGGTACACCAGTATATAATCAGGACCACGGAGGGTATCAGGGACAGTACCAGGGTCCGTATCCAGGTGCACACTATGGTGGCTATAAGGGAGGCAGTCAGGGTGGCTACGCTTATCAGCCACCGTGGTATGGATAGGCGCCGTATGCTCAGAGTAGCCTTTCCAAGGCAGTGGATGGGTTCTTGAAGCTTAAACCACCTACATATACAGGGAAGTCTGGGAAAGCACTGTGGCCAGCACAGTGGATATCGGAGATGGAGAAAAAATTTCAGGTTGTTGGACTGTCAGGATGGAGATAAGGTCTTGTATGCTACTCACATGTTGAAGGAAGAGGCCAATGGGTGGTGGAATTCCACTCGAATGTACTTGGAAACAAAGCACCAGATCATCACCTGGCCTATATTCAAAGAGGCCTTCTTCGACAAGTACTTCCCCAGGAGTTTCCGGGACCAGATGGAGAGGGAATTCCTAAGTCTACATCAATCACAGATGACTGTAGAGGCATACCAGCAGAGGTATGAGGAGTTGTTCTTCTTCACTCCCACCAGCATGCAAGAGGAAGAGGCTAAGACTCGCAGTTTTACCATGGGCCTACGAGGCGCGATCAGAGAACATGTATTAGGTCGAGGTTTGGTCATTTACAATGAAGCTGTACAGGTGGCTCGTGTCATTGAGTCAAGTCAGAGGGACAACTTTATGGCCCAGAACCGAGGTTTGAAGAGGCCGAATACCGAGTTCCAAGGCGGAGGCGGACGAGGCAACAGGCCATACCGTCCATTCAGGCTGCAAGCTAGTACCATACCTCCCAGATCGGCTCCTGCAATGGCCTCGCAAGCAACGGGGCCGACCCCTAACGTCAAGTGCTACAACTGTCAACAGGTGGCGCACTATGCCAGATCATGCCCACAACCGAAGAAGGAGCAGCAGTTGGGCAAGGTATATGCCGTTACTACTGAGGAGGCAGCCGCATCACCAGATGTGGTTACAGGTATTATTTTACACTTCCTCCTAAATTGTTGCATTACTTGTTTGCATATTTAAAACTAAAAGGGAATTTTACAACCTCAGGAACAGTAAATATAGCAGGGATACCTGCAAGAGTCCTGTTTGACTCTGGGGCTACTCATTCGTTTGTCTCAGTATCATTCGGGAAAGGGCTAGGACAACCCGTCAAGACCTTACAACCAAGTCTGTTAGTTCGGTCGCCAATGGGGATCGAGGTGGTATTAGAAGACTATTATGGACCTTGCCCAGTGTGTATTGAGGGACGAGAACTTGAAGCCAACTTAGTCCAACTGGAGATGTCAGATTTTGATGTTATTCGGGGATGGACTGGTTAGTTAAACACTCAAGGAAACCTCGCTATGTGCTGAGAAGAAGTTGATGCTCAAGGACAGTGATGGGAATGAGTTCCAGTTTAAAGGGGTTAAGTTGCCAAGAAAGAGGAAGCTCATACTCTCAGCCTTAAAAGCAAAGAGGTGCTTAGAGAAAGGAGGAGTAGGATATCTTGTGTCAGTGGTAGATGTGACCGCTGAAGCACCGAAAATGGAAGACATCCAGGTCATACGGGAGTTCCCTGATGTGTTTCCAGAAGATTTACCAGGGTTACCACCTGACAGGGCTACCGAGTTTGTGATAGACTTACTACCAGGGGTGGCGCCTGTGTCTAAGGCTCCGTACAGGATGGCTCCTACTGAGCTGAAAAGAGTTAAAAACCCAACTCGCAGGAACCGCTAGACAAGGGGTTTATAAGACCAAGCATCTCACCTTGGGGAGCACCTGTGCTCTTTGTGAAGAAAAAGGATGGTAGTGTGCGCCTGTGCATGGATTATCGAGAGTTGAACAAGCTCACTATCAAGAACAGGTACCCACTACCTAGAATAGATGACTTGTTTGATCAGCTGCAAGGTTCAAGTGTGTTTTCAAAGATCGACCTGAGGTCTGGGTATCACCAGCTAAAGATTAAGGACTCAGACATCCCAAAGACCGCCTTCAGGACACGGTATGGACACTACGAGTTCCTTGTGATGTCCTTTGGATTGACTAACGCACCGGCATCATTTATGGAATTAATGAACCGAGTATTCCATGACATGTTGGATACGTCGGTTATAATTTTCATTGATGACATTCTTGTATACTCCAAGGACCAGGAGACGCATGTCGTGCATCTCAGAGCCGCATTATAGAGACTGAGGAAAGAAAAGTTGTATGCAAAATTCAAGAAGTGCGAGTTCTGGTTAGATGAAGTGGCCTTCCTTGGTCACGTGGTGTCAGCTGAAGGAGTCAAGGTAGACCCCAGCAAGATTTCAGCCATAGTCAGTTGGGAGGCACCGAAGACAGTCGTTGAAATTCATAGTTTCCTGGGCTTGGCTGGATACTACAGAAGGTTTGTGGAGAACTATTCCAAGATTGCTGTTCCACTCACCAAGTTGACCAAAAAGGGGCAGAAGTTCATATGGACAGATGAATGCGAGAAATGTTTCCAGACGTTGAAGTCAAGGCTAGTATCGGCACCTATACTGACTATTCCAGCTCCAAACCACCCATTTACACTATATACAGATGCTTCAGGTCTGGGACTGGGTTGTGTGCTGATGCAAGGCGAGCAGATGATAGCTTATGCCTCAAGACAGCTGAAGGAGCATGAAAAGAACTACCCTACGCATGACTTAGAGTTGGCAGCGGTCATTCATGCAATCAAGACTTGGAGGCATTACCTGTATGGCGAGAAGTTCCAGATTAAGTCTGACCACAAGAGCCTGACATATCTGTTCACCCAAAAGGACTTGAATATGAGGCAGAGGAGGTGGTTAGAGTTACTCAAGGACTACGACTGTGATAACCAGTATCACCCTGGTAAGGCCAACGTGGTAGCTGATGCATTGAGCAGAAAATGGGCGGCAATTCCTAAGGCAGGACCAAGTACAAATGCAGCCTTGTGTGCTGCTACATCTGTATCTTCAGAGGATGACGAGCAGTCCCTACTATTGTCAGCTAATGATCCAATTGAGCAGGGGTTGATACACCAGTTTACCCTAATGTTTGCAGCGATGAAGATCCTGCCTGATCTGAAGGATGAAATAAAGGCAGCTATCCTACAGGATCCATACCTTAGGACGGTTCAAGAGGACTTGGAAAAGGGACGAGACAACCCAGATTTCACCTTGGATACAGACAAGGTACTCAGATATCATGGGCGTCTATGTGTACCTAAAACTGAATATTTGGATATCCGGAATCAGATAATGTTGGAAGCCCACTCCACCCCATATTCAGTGCACCCTGGAAGCACAAAAATTTATCATGACATTAAGAGGTCGTACTGGTGGAGGGGAATGAAAGCTGATGTGGCTCGACATGTGTTCCAATGCTTAAACTGTCAGCAAGTCAAAGCGGAAAGACAGAGACCTGCAGGACTACTACAACCATTGCCCGAGCCCGCGTGGAAATGGGATTGTATTACCATGGACTTCGTCACTGGTCTACCCATGACTCCGAGATCGGTAAATGCAGTATGGGTAATTTTGGATCGCCTCACCAAAACTGTTAGATTTATCCCTGTCGGTCAAACCATGGTTTTATGCGATGACAGGTGCCCCAATCATAACCAGACCGGAAAGCGAAGCCGGGCAAGGGACCACGCAAGAAGCCGGGTGAAGAACCAATCAAATTCAGGTACGAAAAAGGTGTAAAAACGGTTAAGTGCATACCGGTCGCACCATACCGGTCGCACTATCCTGCGACCGGTATGGGCCAGCGGTATGGCATACCGGTCTCACCATACCGGTTGCACTATCCTGCAACCAGTATGTGCGAGACCGGTATAGTTCGGAGCAGCCGGAGTCCGTCTCCAGCTTGTGTTTCTCTCAAAAATGGAAACTTTAAGTTTCCATATGAGGGGGGAGCGTGCCTTGGACGGCCTCCCTCTATTAATAGAGGGGGAGACACTCCGTAAACCTCTTTGTAAACCCATCCGTTCGGAGAAGGAGTTGAGGAGGTTCAAGGAGGAAGACGCCACCCAGGAAGGAGCCGCCGGTGGAGGAACACGCCGCCAACTGACAACCGCTACCGGTAAAGTGCTCTATCTTTCCTGTAGTGTTGATTATCGGATCGGAGCCACGAAGCGGCGTGAGATCAGATGGAAAAATGCTTAGATTCCTTTCGCCTTTCTTTCTGATCTGGTTGGTTTTTGGCATTCTAGCCAAGATCCGTAGGACCCTTCGGAGAATGGACCTTAACAATTAATAAGGGAGACCCTTGGGACCTACCCGTAGGGTGGATCTGATGATTTATGCCCTAGATGCCTTTTCTTGTCTCTTTTCAGAACTGGGTCGCTATGTGGCGTTCTAGCCGCGATCCGTAGGACTTTACAGGGATCGGACCCTAGTAGAGGATAGGTGAGACCTTAGGGAGCTACCCGTGGAGACCTCGCTCTCGGAATCACGTCGTAGGGTATACCCTTGGGCGAGTCCAGCGGTATAGGCCGCGGTGTATACCGCTGGCACCATACCATTCGCACTCAACCAGATCTGAGTGAGACCGGTATGTGTGCATCCGGTATGTGTTCCGAGCTCTGTTTGTTTGGGAAAGCTTGGTTTTGGCTTCTAAAACTCTAATAAATGGAAATTAACATGTAAATATGATTGTGTAGGACTTGTATGTGAAATTTCTGATGCCGAAAGAGATTGATACCACGCGTCAGGTAAGGGACAAGACCCGAAACTTAAATTAAAGAATTAATAATAAACCTTAGAGAGCTCTTTATATTTTGTATCAATTTATATGCTTTGTTTGATGGATTGTGCATATCACATGTCATGTAGTGTAAATTCTATTTGATTTATCTGTTCATGCATTTCATATGCTAGGTGTGATGGATGTTAGACATGTGATTGTTTTAGTTGGGGTGTGGAATGGGAAGGGCCAGGGGCCTGGGATCATTCCTCACCCCGACACCTTTCAGTAGCACCTTATCTTAGCATGCTTGGTATGGGTGGGTTATCAGGGGGAGGTTATGGCAGGTGGTCTCCGATGTTGACGTTGATCTGGCCATAGTGTTGTGGCATGGTGATCTCCGACGTCGACGTTGACCTGGCCATGACGCTTTAGCTCTATCCCTATGCCATAGGGAGTGATGTTGGGATAGAGCCTACTTGCGTATAGTTCCATCTCGGTATGCTTGTTGCGGGTAGGGTATCAGGGGGAGGTGAGGTATTGTGGTCTCCAGCCTGGCCTGCACGCTCTAGCTCTATCCCTATGCCGTAGACGGCTGTACTAGGGTGGAGCCTACATGTATGACGTCTAGGACTGGTTAGAAACGAAACCCACTTACAAGCCCTTGCCAATAGGGGTTTAGGTATTGGTGCGGTATGGGGTATCAGGGGGAGGACGTGGGATTGTGGTTACGCCTGCCCGCCAGACTCGAGTCCTATCTCCATACCGGAGTGAGTGATGTGGGGCAGCAGCAGTAGTGTGGTAGGAGCCTGACTGTTGGGTGTGCCCACACTCTCGTGCATGGAGGTGCGGTGGCCGCCAATCCTTACCATAGCACCTTGCAAGTTATGCCTGCCCAATCTGTAATTTTCTCTCATGCATGTGGATGTTGCATTGGTCTTGTGCTTTACTGAGCTGTGTTGTAGCTCACCCCGATATATATATCTCTTTTCATATTTGGATGCAGGGTATATGGTGGAGGACTTCGTGACCGCCCCAGCATACAGTACGATGGCTGCCCTGGAGACACAGAGTGCGGAGGACGAGCATGATGTGTTATGCGAGTGCTCCTTCTGTGTCTTTCTTTTGTGATTGGTTTATTCTTTTATTTTCTGTTAAGCTTGTAATTAAATATTATTTAAATTTTGATGGATGATGGAATAATTGGATTAATTATTTTAATTTATCATTTAGTTCAGCTCATTGTTATAAATTATTTCCGCTGCTTGTATTACTCTGGATTGTGTTAGTTTGCTCAGGGATGATTGGTTGACATGGTCTTTCGAGATCCTGGTGTGAACCGTGGTTTAGTACCGATTCACTCACACTTCTGGTTCAGCCAGAATTGGGGTGTGAGAACACGATGGAAAATACTCCATTTTGACTGAATGACTTTGAAAATTGAAATTCTACATTGATTAATTGGATTTTGACATGGGAATGATATATATTATGATTGCCTCACATGTTCTATGAATTTCAGACACTACCACCACCAGAAATAGGAAATGGCTGAGCGAAGAGTAATCAAGTGAGGATGTAACCCAATTCCACCAGCACCACTTGTGGAGGAAAATAGCCATGAAAACCCTGAAGGACAAGAGAATCAGAATGTGGCACCACCAAGAGCTAATGACCAGGCTAATTGTAAAACCCGCACTCCGTAAACCCGGTCTAAACCTTGGTTTTGTGTCGTAGCAGGTCCTTCGATCATCATCGGGCTAGACGGGACGAGCGGATGACAAATAGGTACGAAATCGGATCAAAGACGGTTAAATATTCATCATTTTATGTTGACCGGTCGATGGTACCGGTTGACCGGTCAGCTCTGCGCAGCTGAGTGTGGAGATCCGAAAATTGACTTCTGAGGGTCCCACTTTCCTGATTTCAAATCCTAAGACTTTCCTAATCATAATAGGGTTACTAAACCCTAATTCTAGCCTATAAATACACCCTTAAACCTCCTCAAATCCTTTCCATTATCTCTCACAAACCCTAGAGGAGAGAAGGAGGTTGGAAAGGAGAAGGAGCTAGGAAGAAGAAGGAGGTGCCGCCATTACTGTTCGACTACGCTCACTTTACGCCAGTCGACGGTAAGTGTTTTAACTATTCTTCTTACTCTATGACTTTAGGATGGTTGTGTGGGTGGATCAATACCATGCAAAGTAGGTATTGATCTAAAATCCTAAATTGGATATTAAACCCTAAGTTATCGTCAAACCCTAGATTCGAGTTCCGAGATGATATTCATCGAAATAAGACTTGAATGAGTTGGGGATAACTCTAACTCCAAGATTAGACTTAGAATGGATAGGAGAAACCTTGAAAATCCAAGGAAATCGATTGATGGCAGTCGAAAAACCAAATGTATGGTCTTTCGGAGACATACCGGTCGACCATACCGGTTGCTAGTTTGCTCACAGAGTTGTAACCGGTATGTTGCGACCGGTCAGCTCTGAAAGGCTGGTTTTGGGCTTTGTTGGTTTCCGACCAACATGAAACCCTAAGGAAAACTATTCTAATGAAACCCTAATAATATTGTAGGACTTTGTGACCTTCCGTTTGGATCTTGCGACGTGGAGCAAGCTAACAAACGAGCGTCAGGTAAGGGAATCTGACCTAAATCTAATAATTAATGGACAGTAAGTCGATGTTAATCACCTGATTATATATGATGTGATGTTTGTTCATATTCACATGCCATCTTTTAATTTCAATTATTATTACTGTTCATGCATTGTTAGGATGTGATTGTTAAGCATGCGATTATTTTCGTTAGTGTGTGGAGTGGGGCATGGGCCTGGGATCGCTCCTCACACTAGCACTTTTGTAGTATTCTATTTCAACATGCTTGGTACGGGTGGGGCATCAGGGGAAGGTCGTGGTACGGTGGTCTCCGATGTTGATGCTGGCCTAGCCATGGTTATGTGGCATTGTGGTCTCCGAGGTCGACGTTGGCTTGTCCACGATGCTTTAGCTCTATCTCTATGCCGTAGGGGGTTATGTTATGATAGCGTCTACCTGCGTTATGTATCTATCCTAGTGGGTTAGTTGCGGATAGGGCATTAGGGGAGGTGTGGGAATGCCTTAGCTCTATCACTATGCCGTAGACAGCTGTGCTGGGATAGAGCATACATTGATGACATATAGGATTGGTTAGTTGCGAGCCCAGTTTGCGAGACCTGGCCAGTAGGGGCTTAGGTACTGGTATGGGTAGAGCATCAGGGGAGATACGGGGGTATTTTAGCTCTATCTCTATTCCATGATGGGTGCATGTGGGCAGATGGGGGTGTGATCCATGCTGTGCCACACACTCGTGTATAGAGGTGCGGGGGCCACCAAACCTTTCTATAGCACATTGCAAACTTAAACCAGACCACAGCATAAAATGATTGTTACTCATGCATAATATTGTGAAACTGTCTGATTGTCTTACTGAGCGAAGTTTTGAGCTCACCCTTTGTGTATATACATGTTTTTAGATGTTGATGCAGGTTACACTGTGGATGATTACATGAACGCTCCGACGTATGGTGGTGTTGCTGCGCTGGATGTGCAGGCAGGAGAGGACGAGCATGACGCTTCATGCGAGTGCCCTTTCTGCGTGTACCTTTGATTAGATTTTTGTTTATTTTCATTATTTTCGATTTGATTAAAGAGAGGTAATGATATTATACTATTTGTTTGGATTTGAATAATTGGATATATTATTTAAAGTTATCAATAGATTCTCAGTTCATTTAGTTAAAGACTTCCGCTGTATTATTTATATTCTGATTGTGGTTATGTATATGGGTTTGTACGAGTGGACACGGCCTATTCGAGATCCTGGTGTGAACCGTTGGTTCAATGACGGTTCACTCACACCATTCTGGCTGGATCATAATTGGGGTGTGACAACTTGGTATCAGAGCTCTTGGGCTCTGTCCAACAAACCATATTGCACTTAACTAAGTCGATGAACTGAGTTAGGAAATATTAAAAAATTATAATACAAACACACCTTAAGCATTGTTTGATACTTGAGACGGATTAAGAAAGAGCATAATATGCTATACTAATTATGAAACTTAACATGTGCACATATACCAGGTAGGTGAAACATGGAAACTTTCATTAAATAAAAGAAAAGAGTATCAAATGAAATAGTGCTACAGGGTACAGTCCACAAACCGGACAGTTACCCTGTTATATAAACCGTCAAGTGAAAGAAAATAAAGAGGGACAATCATGGGGTAGGGGGCCTAGGAGGAATAGGGTCTGCTATATCATAATCTCGCTCGTAAGCGACCCTGAGCCAGTGCACCTGATCCTGTGTGACTTTGAGGCTGCGAGCCAACTGTGCCAAGTCATGGCTCATCTCACGCTGAGCGTCCCTGATCTCCATAAACATACCCATCATGGTGTCGGGAGAAGGCTGAGATGGTCCAGCTGTAGTGGTAGACGGTGGTGCTGCAGGTGTAGGCTGTGGGACAGGCACTGGTGCTTCCCCAGCCATATCGTCATCATCACCCCCAGCCTCTGCCGCATAGGCCACATTGGCTGCTGCTGCAGCTGCTACCCTCCCGAGTGGGCAAGGGCGAGCCTCCAACTCGTCATCGCTAACGGGCAGATCGACCATCTGCATCCTCTGAATAGCCTCCCAGTCAATGTCGAAGGTCATGGTATCCTCAACCGTCACCTCGCCTCTCATGCTCACACCCAGGCGACGTAGCAGGAAGGTAATGAGACGACCGTATGGAAGGTTACTGGCCTGATCGGCCAGGGTCGCCTGATGCATGGTCCGGATGATGAGGTAAGGGAGAGAGACCTGCTCCCCGGTGCAGACACAGTAAGTGATGTATTGAGTGAGCTGAGATAGCTCACTGTAGTGGCCGCTCTGGGGCACGATGTCGTGCTGGATGATGCGGCTGTAGACTCGAGCTAGGGGCTTTAGAGCCGCCTTCATAGGAGCCCCAAGATTGAGGATCTGCTCTGCGATCTCTCGGCGTAGGTCCTCACTCAGATAACCCTTCACCTTTGGGGGGCAGTAGACTAGGTCTCCATCGTTGGGTACCCCCAACAGATCAGCTAACTGATGGGTGTTGAAGGAGATAGGTACACCCTTGACGTAGCTGGAGATGCGCAAGTCCCTACCCTGGTTGGGATCATTGACATCCCCATGCAGCTCCAGGTTAGCATAGAAATGCTTAACCAGGTTGGGACGGGTGGTATTAGTGTAGGATATTACCGGTACCCACCCAAGCGCGTCGAAAGCGGCTCGCACATCGAACCTCTCCAGCTGATCCAAGTTAACTCGACAACTGGATTCGATGTTTTTGCTATCGAACCATGGGAAACGATCTTGTGCCTCCAAGGATTGAAACCAACACTCATCGAGTTGTGGAGCGGGTGGCTGAGAAGCGCGCACGCTTGAGCCATGAGGACGTTTGCCCAGTGCACGTCGTGGAGCCATTAAACTGCAAAACAAAAAGGAAATAAGAAGAAAATGTTAGTTTTTGTTGAAATTTCGACAGCATAACGACTGTAATTAGAGAAAAAGCCTCGAACTCATCCAAAGTCATGGGGAGGAGGACTTACGTGACCCCCACACTCTTCAACAAACCAATCACAGACAATTACAAAAAGAAATTTTAGAAAATTTGAGAAAAATCAAGAAATTTTGAATTTTTTTGAAAACCTAGGTTAAAAAGTGGAAAAATTCGATTTTTATCAAAACTTTCGGTGGAAGTCCAAATAGGTTGAGGGCTTTTGCTCTTAGGGGTCCCTAAACTCTTTCTAAGCCGAAGGAAAAGAGTTCCTACGGTTGGAATCTCTCAATCAAAGAAAAACCTAAAATTTTACATAAAGACGATATGAAAAATTTATAAAAACTAGAAAGAGAAAGAAGAGACTTACCTGGAGATGATGTTCTATGTCTTGAACGGAAGAAAACGGCTTCTAAAGTCACCGGTTGGACTGTAGCAACTCGGAATCCAGAAAAGAATCGCCACCGGAGAAGAAAGGAGAAAGAAAATTGAGAAAAATTCTCACTTTTCACGATTTTAAAAGCAATTCTGGGCATACCGGTCGATGGTTTTGCCTATACTGGTCGACCGGTATCCCTACAGACATGCGATCGCTATGTCTCGGTCAGAATTTTAATTTTGACTGGTCGACTATACCGGTCGCAGCACTGTATACAGAGTGTCGACCGGTATCTCTCCAGGCATGCGACCGCTATGTCTCGGTCAGAATTTTAAATTCTGACCGGTCGACTATACCGGTCGCTGCATATTCTACAGGGGTGCGACCGGTATGTTCGACCGGTCAGCACCAGAATAGCCAGAAAAATCTCAAAAAAATTTTAAAATTTTGTAAATTTAAATACTCCTTTTTACGACTGTTTCACCTTATATTGTTCAAGACTAACACCACTATTGCTTCATTCTCATGTGTTATGTCTTCTTCTCAGATTCAAACAGAATAGTCTGAGATGGTGGGCGGAAACGATCGTAGGGGTCGGAAGCGTCACCAGGCTAGGATGCGCCTTGAGGAAGAAGAACAGGTTGAATTAGGCCATGTTAGAGAGCCAAGCCCGGAAGTTGAGGAAGAACAGGTTCCAGAGGTACCGACAAATTTACCTGGCCCACCTCACAGGAATTCTGAGACCATTGTTACAAACCTGGTCCATCAGATGCAAGCTCAACAGAAAGAGTTCCTGAGCGAGATACTGAAGATGTTCAGGCCACCGGGTTCTGTTCCCATTGGAGGTACGCCCGAGTCTGGAGGGAATAATAATAATACACAGCCGACGCATGGTAGTCCAGGACTGATGGGCCAACCCCAGAATGTACCACCACCGCACTAGTTCCCGTCATCTTCTGCTTATCAGGGAGCATATCCGTATCCACCACCATGGTACGAAATGAATACACAGGGACAGCACGATCTGAGCAGGGCGGTGGATAGATTCCTAAAGTTGAAGCCTTCTTCATTCACAGGTAAGACAGGGAAACCCTTATGGCCAGCATAGTGGGTTGCAAAGATGGAGAAGAATTTTCGACTGATGACCTGTTCAGAGGATGAAAAGGTCCTGTTTGCCACTCATATGCTGAAAGAAGATGCGAATGCTTGGTGGAATTCTACACGGACATATCTGAAGATGAAGCATGCTCAGGTGGATTGGGAAGTGTTCAAGGTTGCCTTCTTCGATAAGTATTTTCCGAAGAGCTTCAGAGATCAGATGGAGAAGGAATTCCTTAATCTACAGCAGTCTCAGCCAACTGTGGATGCTTATCAGCAGAGGTACGAGGAGTTATTTTTCTTTGCACCGGCAAGTATGCAAGAAGAAGAGACCAAGACACGCGGGGGGGGAAAAAAAAAAAACCTCCTCCTCTCTTTTTAATTTTTATTTTTCCCCTCCCTCCAATTTAAAATTTTAAATATATTAAAATTCCCCCCTCACCACATTCAAACTGGCCGAGCTCCTCGATCCCATCCACTCATGCCAATGGAGGGTATGAAGACTGGAGTCGCCACCTAGATAAGGTAGGACCTATAAATGATGTCCCTAACGGAGGAAACTAATGACTCGCGCAAATGGAACGGCTATCTGTCTCACCAAAGACGGGTAAGTGCCAAATACGAGTTGGGAAGGTGTTAGGCACCCAACTCCCCGTAAACCGGTCTCCCTAAATCCTATCCTTTCCTACGCTTTGTGAATGCTTGGGGCCGTCTAAATACATTACAAGGTAAAGGGGGAATCCTAAGTTAATTTCTAATTCTTTGTTAATTAAGCATGGCATAAGCTGAAATTAAACAAATTAGACAAGAAAATAATTATAAAATGAATTAAAGAATTAAAGAATAGCTTAATTATACATCAAAGAAGGAAAAAGATATATAACATATGACCGAGGTCCGGAAAATCCCGGCCGCCTACGTATCCCCTGCGGCGGGGAATCGGCAAACGTAGTTCGGGCGGGTGTGTACGTACCAAGTGTGTGAAGAGAAGAGGGACGCTTCCAAAATGTTGGAAGCATCCCAAGCGATGGATGCTCCCATAATCATGGAACACATCCAATGGTGAGAGATGTCCCCACAAATGGGACCCATCTCGGTTGAGGTACTTCCTATCACAAGAAAATCCTCGCGAGGTAATCCCATAATACATGGAACTTACCTCAATTTGAGTGTGTGTGTGAAAATGATGCTCCCAAAATATTGGAACACATCCGAAGGATGAGATGTTCCCACAACGGGGAACCCATCTCGGTGTACGGTATTCCCTTCCCGGGAATCCCTTCGCGAGGTAATCCCATAATACATGGAACTTACCTCAATTTGACCGAGCGTGGAGCGACCAAACTCCCCCGCAGCCTACGTACCTCTCAAGACCTCTGTCTCGAGAATCAGGTCAAGCGTAGTTCCCATGGCGACGAGCCATGGACACGCGTGGCAACACTCAGGAAAGGCCAAATGCCTCAGCTCCCCACACACGGGGGTACACTATATCTCACTCACATCCCACATTCAGGATGCCCAGGTGGACCGTCCATCGGACCACCAATCCTATGCATACATCTACCCAATCGCATATTTTTCATTAATATACATTTTTGATACAACGATTTCCCACACTCTTGGATCCAATCCTAGGGTTGGGTGGGCTCATTCTAAATGGGCCCACAAAGGGCAGCTGAACTCATTGGAGTCCCCTAACCAATCACATCACGGGAAGCAAACATCCTAGCATACATCTATCAAAATTGGATGTCACAGACCACTTGGGGGTATGGATGATGCCTTCAAATTAAATCATACAAATGTATAAGCATATAGGCATGTGATGGAAATTAGATAAAGCATGTGATAAAAACCAAAAATAGAAAGCAACTATATATACATTTGATGTCAGAACAGCAGGAACCATCAAACGTGTAAAACATGAAACCATAATGAATGTATAAAAGTATGTATTATGTACAATGAAATGACCTACATACCTTAACTGAGATAGATTGATCCTAAGAAATGGCAAGAGATGAAAAGATAAAAGAAGACATGAGCACAACACTAAACCAAACCAGAACCAACTTTGAACCGGACTAAGATTAACCAAGTCTAACTCAGGTCAAGCAAAACCTAAATCATGCTATACCTAAACCAGGACTATAAAGCCAAAGCAAAATGAACCAAACCAATCCACTCCCACACAAATCGGACTTGGTCATTAAAATAAACATGGTTTAACCCGAACCAAGTTTGATCTTAATATTTAAACCGCCATAAACATGATCAGATTCATTTAAAAATACTCAGAAAGACAATCCAACGGTACAAATTCATTTTAAGCATCCATGATGAAGATCCGATGGTCCAGATTCATTTAAGACATTTAAGGTGAACATCCAACGGTTCAGATCATTCAAAATCACATCTAATGACTATATTAAAATGCACATTAAAAATTTATGATCAATGGATGTACTTTAATCACATCAAAATTCCAAATCAATGGTTAAGATCAAACTCAATAAATCCCAATTATGTGGTCATGATCAAACCTCATAAAATTCAGATCATGCGATTGGGTCAACCACATTAAAATTTTCATCACATGGTCGGACCGATCCAAACCGGCCCTCACTTAGACCCAACCAAACTAGAACTCGTCCTAGACCAAAACAAACCAAGAACCAGCCAACCAATCACTAAATAATAATAATAATAACAAAAATAAAATATACCCGCCGATCGAGATTCTCGGCAAAAGGGAAGCCGTTCCTTCCTTCACTGGGGCGTGTCTTGTCGCCTCCACGACGGTGGCGGCGGCTATGCTTCGCCCTCTTTCTTCTTTTTTTTTCTTGCTGGTTTTCCCCCTTTTTCTTTTCTTTTTTTTTTTTTTTTTTTCTTCTTCTTCTTCTTCTCCCTTCCCGGTTTTTTCTTTCTAGAGCGAGCAGAGCCGCTCCTTCTCTCTCTTCGAGGGCGGCGGCTCTCTGCCGCTGCCTTCCTTTTCCTTCTCCCTCTCTCTTTCTTCTCTTCTTCTTCTTCTTCTTCTTCTTCTTCTTCCTCTTCTTCTTCTTCTTCTTCTTCTTCTTTCTGTTTTTTTTTTTTTTTTTTTTTTTTTCTCTCTTTGGAGCAGCAAAGAAAGCCGCTCTCCTTTCTCTCTCTTCAACGGCGGCCTCTGCCGCTGCCTTCTTCTTCTTCTTCTTCTTCTTCTTCTCTTTCTTCTTCTTCTTCTTCTTCTTCTTCTTCTTCTCCTTCTTCTTCTTCTTCTTCTTCTTCTCTGTTTCTGTTTTTTTTTTTTTTGGCGGCAGCCTCTCGCCCGCCTTCTTCCTCCCTCTTCTCCTTTCTTCTTCCTTCTCCTTTTTTCTTCTTCTTTCTTCTCCCTCTTATCCTCCTTTCTTCTTTCTTCTCTTCTCTCTCTTTTTTTTCTCTGTTTTTTTCGTTTCTTTCTCCTTTTCTTTCTTTTTTTTTTTTTTTCGTTTCTTTTTTTTTCTTCCGGGCAGCCGATGCTGCTCCCTATACTCACAACAAAAAAAGGGGCTGATGAGGGGAGGGGTTCGAGGTGGATGGGGAGACGCCGGAGACCGGCAGCTTTGGGGAGGGGTTTCGGGAGGAGGGGTGAGGTGTCGACCTCTCCCTCTTCCCCGCAACTTTCCCCCCTCACCGTATCTCTTAATCTCTCTCTCTCTCTTTTTCTTTTGCTTTTTTTTATCTCTTTTTTTCTATTCCGATCCCCTTTTGGGGATCGTAGAGATTTTTTTTGTTATCTCTTTTATTTTATATATATATATATATATATATATATATATATATATATATATATATATATATATATATATATATATATATATATATATATATATATATATATATATAATATTTTTTTTTTTTTTTTCTTCCTTTTTTTTTTTTTTGGTAATTATTATAGTTATTTTTTATTATTATTTTTTTTTAATTAATTAAAAAAACAAATTTTATACCCCCCTCTCATTGCGGGTGGTAGCCCAATGAGAGCGGGGATCCCTGCAGTGGCAAAATCGAGGCGCTGACAGCAGGTTCACCATGGGACTGCGTGGAGGCATCAGAGAGCACATATTGGGGCTGGACAAGAAAATTTACAATGAGGCTGTGCAGGTTGCGAGGGTGATAGAGTCCAGTCAGCGGGACAGCTTCTTCGCTCAGAACAGAGGAGTGAAGAGACCCGCTATTGAGAGTTCAGGTGGCGGTAACAATAGACCTTTCCGCCCATACAGGGCTCAGACCGCTACAGAGCCTGCTAGAAACAATACGGCACCACTTGTGCCACAGAACGCCGGATTCAACCAGAATATCAAATGTTTCAACTGTCAGCAAGTGGGTCATATTGCAAGGACCTGCACTCTACCTAGGAAGCAACTTCCCCAGCAAGGAAAAGTATATGCGGTCACCACTGAAGAGGCAGCTGCATCACCTGATGTGGTCACTGGTACGACTCTATCCCTTACTATTTGGCTTACTATTTTCATTGTGTGTATGCGCATGTGAAACTAAGGGATAATAAAAATTCCAGGAATTGTAAATGTAGCTGGTATACATGCCAGAGTACTATTTGACTCTGGGGCCACGCACTCCTTTGTTTCTATTTCCTTTGGGAAGTGAATGGAGTTACCAATTAAGCACTTGAACCCAAGCTTGATAGTTCGCTCTCCGCTAGGATTCAAAGTGGCTTTGACTGAATATTATGGACCATGTACTGTATGTATTGAGGGCCGAGACTTAGAAACAAGTCTGGTACTACTCGAGATGGCAAACTTTGATGTCATCTTGGGAATGGATTGGCTAGGCCATCATTCAGCTATCCTATTATGTGGTGAAAGGAAGCTTGTGCTTACAGACAAAAAGGGAAAGGAGTATAGCTTTACTGGGATCAGGCTATCTAGGAAGCGGAAGCTGATCCTCTCCGCCCTAAAAGCCAAGCGATGCTTAGAGAAAGGGGGAGTGGGTTATCCAGTATCTGTAGTCGACATCATGGCGGAGTCACACAAGATGGAAGATATAGATGTGGTTCGAGAGTTCCCAGATGTGTTTCCAGAGGAGCTCCCAGGTCTACCATCAGACAGGGTTACAGAGTTTGTGATAGACCTTATGCCAGGTTCGACGCCGATGTCTAAAGCACCATACAGGATGGCCCCTACCGAGTTAAAGGAGTTGAAGACCCAATTACAAGAATTGTTAGATAAGGGTTTCATACGACCTAGCATATCGCCTTGGGGAGCACCTGTATTATTTGTCAAGAAGAAGGACGGAAGTGTAAGACTATGCATTGACTACCGTAAACTGAACAAGTTGACGATCAAGAATCGGTATCCCTTGCCTAGAATCGATGATTTGTTCGATCAATTGCAGGGTGCGAAGGTTTTCTCGAAGATTGATCTCCGATCGGGGTATCACCAACTGAAGATCAAGGCCGGAGATATTCCGAAGACTGCTTTCAGGACGAGGTATGGGCATTATGAGTTTCTAGTTATGTCTTTCGGGTTGACCAATGCTCCAGCGTCATTCATGGAACTGATGAACCGAGTGTTTCATGATATGTTGGACACTTCGGTCATCGTATTCATCGATGACATATTGATCTACTCAAAGGACATGGAGACTCATACAACACATTTGAGGGCAGCCCTACAACGGCTAAGACAAGAAAAGCTTTATGCTAAGTTCAAGAAGTGTGAGTTTTGGCTGAAGGAAGTAGCTTTCTTGGGCTATGTAGTATCTGAAGACGGTATCAAGGTTGATCCAAGTAAGATAGCTGTTATAGTAGGATGGGAAGCACCAAAATCTGTTGCGGAGATTCGTAGTTTCCTTGGGTTGGCTGGTTATTATAGAAGATTCGTGAAAGATTACTCCAGGATCGCTGTTCCACTCACCAGATTGACCAAAAAGGGAGAGAAATTCATATGGACAGATGAGTGCAAGAAGTGCTTTCAAACTTTGAAGTCAAGACTAGTCTCTGCACCTATCTTGACCATCCCAGAACTAAGCGTACCATTCACCTTATATACGGATGCTTCAGGGTTGGGTGTCGGGTGTCTATTGATGCAAGGAGAACAGGTGATTGGTTACGCATCAAGATAGTTACAAAAGCATGAAAAAAACTATCCTACGCATGACTTGGAGCTAGCAGCGGTTATACATGCAATCAAGACTTGGAGACACTACTTGTACGGTGAGAAGTTTCAGATTAAGTCAGATCACAAGAGCTTAACTTATCTTTTCACTCAGAAGGATCTGAATATGAGACAGAGGAGATGGCTGGAATTGTTGAAAGATTATGATTTTGACATCCAGTACCATCCGGGCAAAGCAAATGTTGTGGCTGACGCCTTAAGCAGAAAGTGGGCATCGAAACCTGAGGCCGGGCCAAGTACAAATGTTGCATTATGTGCCGCAGCCTCAAGTTCAATTGAAGGCGATGAAGAGTATATTATAGAGATTGCAGAAGATCCAGTTGAGCAAGGCTTAATTCATAAGTTCACCATGATGTTCGCAGCTTTGAAGATCTCACCGGATCTAGTTGATGAAGTCAAGGTAGCAATCCTACAAGATCCACATCTCAAGACAGTACAAGAAGACTTAGAGAAGGGTACGGGCAATCCTGACTTTACCTTGGATTCAGACAAGGTACTCAGGTATCGTGAACGGTTGTGTATACCTGAGAGTGAAGACTGCAATATCAGAGATCGAGTTATGACTGAAGCTCATTACATTCCATATTCGGTACATCCAGGAAGTACCAAAATGTACCATGATTTAAGAAAACTTTTTTGGTGGAGGGGTATGAAAGCAGATATAGCTCGTTTCGTGTTCCAATGTTTGAATTGTCAACAAGTTAAAGCGGAAAGGCAGAGACCCGCAGGTTTACTACAGCCATTACCAGAACCTGCATGGAAGTGGGATTGCATTACCATGGATTTCGTCACTGGCCTACCTTTGACACCAAGGTCAGTGGATGCAGTTTGGGTAATAGTCGATCGACTCACCAAGACAGCTCGATTTATTGCAGTCAGACCTCAGTATACCATGGAGAAACTGGCCAAGTTATATGTTGATCATATAGTCAGACTTCATGGCGTCCCAGAGAGTATAGTATCTGACAGAGATCCTCGTTTTACATCAAAGTTCTGGGAAGGATTACAGAAAGCTATGGGAACAAAGTTGAAGTTCAGTACAGCTTTTCACCCTCAGACGGATGGACAGTCAGAATGAACTATTCAAATTTTAGAAGATATGCTCCGAGCTTGTGTATTAGACTTCAAGGGAGCTTGGGATGAGAAGCTATCACTTATCGAGTTCACTTACAACAACAGTTATCGGGCTATAATTTAGATGGCCCCATATGAAGCACTCTATGGGAAGAAGTGTCGTACACCTCTGTTATGGAACAAGGTGGGAGAAAGAAGAATTGTAGGACCGGAGTTTGTTGAAGAAACTTGCCGAGTGATTGATCAGATCAAGGGGAGAGTAAAGACAGCTCAAGTTCGGTAGAAGCACTATGCGGATAATCGACGTCGAGAT
This sequence comes from Protea cynaroides, assembly GCA_028583415.1. Lineage (NCBI taxonomy): Eukaryota > Viridiplantae > Streptophyta > Magnoliopsida > Proteales > Proteaceae > Protea > Protea cynaroides. Next base: position 11,840,264 of record CM053269.1, read on the forward strand.
CTGGAGTTTGCAGTGGGTGACAAAGTATTCTTGAAGGTATCACCGGTGCGAGGTTTGAAACGGTTTGGTAAGAAGGGGAAGCTATGCCCCAGGTATGTGGGACCATATGAGATATTGACCCGACGTGGTAATGTAGCATGTCAATTGGCTCTACCACCATCTATGTCGAGTATTCATGATGTGTTCCATGTATCATTGTTGAAGAAGTATGTCAGAGACTCATCGCACATCTTGACCGCTGATCCCCCAGACTTGACTGAAGACTTAACATTCGAAGTGGTGCCTGTGATGCTCTCAAGTCGAAAGGTACCGAAACTTCGAACCAAGGATATCCATTATGTGAAGGTGCATTGGAGAAGTCAAAATGTCGAAGAAATTACTTGGGAAGAGGAGAGCGCGATGAGGAAGGACTACCCTAACCTTTTTTACGATCAAGGTACGTTCAAATTTTGAGGCCAAAATTTCTTTTAAGGGTGGGGGAGTTGGGAGACCTACATGCAAATTTCGGGACGAAATTTCTTTTAAGGGTGGGGGAGTTGTAAGACCTGCACTCCGTAAACCCGGTCTAAACCTTGGTTTTGTGTCGTAGTAGGTCTTCCGATCATCACCGGGCTAGACGAGACGAGTGGATGACAAACAGATACGAAATCGGATCATAGACGATCAAATATTCATCATTTTATGTTGACCGGTCGATGGTACCGGTCGACCGGTCAGCTCTGTGCAGCTGAGTACGGAGATCCTGAAATTGACTTATGAGGGTCCCACTTTCCTGATTTCGAATCCTAAGACTTTCCTAATCCTAATAGGGTTACTAAACCCTAATTCGAGCCTATAAATACACCCTTAAACCTCCTCAAATCCTTTCCATTATCTCTCACAAACCCTAAAGAAGAGAAGGAGGTTGGAAAGGAGAAGGAGCCAGGAAGAAGAAGGAGGTGCCGCCATTACCGTTTGACGACGCTCACTTTACGCCAGTCGACGGTAAGTGTTTTAACTATTCTTCTTACTCTATGACTTTAGGATGGTTGTGTGGGTGGATAAATACCATGCAAAGCAGGTATTGATCTAAAACCCTAAATTGGATATTAAACCCTAAGTTGTCATCAAACCCTAGATTCGAGTTCCAAGATGATATTCATCGAAATAAGACTTGAATGAGTTGGGGATAACTCTAACTCCAAGATTAGACTTAGAATGGATAGGAGAAACCTTGAAAATCCAAGGAAATCGATCGACGGCAGTCGAAAAACCAAGTGCATGGTCTTCCGGAGACATACCGGTCGACCATACCGGTTGCTAGTTTGCTCACAGAGCTGCAACCGGTATGTTGCGACCGGTCAGCTCTGAAAGGCTGGTTTTGGACTTTGTTGGTTTCCGACCAACATGAAACCCTAAGGAAAACTATTCTAATGAAACCCTAATAATATTGTAGGACTTTGTGACTTCCGTTTGGATCTTGCGACGTGGAGCAAGCTAACAAACGAGCGTCAGGTAAGGGAATCTGACCTAAATCTAATAATTAATGGATAGTAAGTCGATGTTAATCACCTGATTATATATGATGTGATGTTTGTGCATATTCACATGCCATCTTTTAATTTCAGTTATTATTACTGTTCATGCATTGTTAGGATGTGATTGTTAAGCATGTGATTGTTTTCGTTAGTGTGTGGAGTGGGGCATGGGCCTGGGATCGCTCCTCACACTAGCACTTTTGTAGTATTCTATTTCAACATGCTTGGTACGGGTGGGGCATCAGGGGAAGGTCGTGGTACGGTGGTCTCCGATGTTGATGCTGGCCAGGCCATGGTTATGTGGCACTGTGGTCTCCGAGGTCGACGCTGGCTTGTCCACGATGCTTTAGCTCTATCTCTATGTCGTAGGGGGTTATGTTGTGATAGGGTTTACCTGCGTTATGTATCTATCCTAGTGGGTTAGTTGCGGATAGGGCATCAGGGGAGGTGTGGGAATGCCTTAGCTCTATCTCTATGTCGTAGACGGCTGTGCTGGGATAGAGCATACATTGATGACATATAGGATTGGTTAGTTGCGAGCCCAGTTGCGAGCCCTGGCCAGTAGGGGCTTAGGTACTGGTATGGGTAGAGCATCAGGGGAGATACCGGGGTATCTTAGCTCTATCTCTATTCCATGATGGGTGCATGTGGGCAGATGGGGGTGTGATCCATGCTGTGCCACACACTCGTGTACAGAGGTGCGGGGGCCACCAAACCTTTCTATAGAACATTGCAAACATAAACCAGACCACAACATAAAATGATTGTTACTCATCCATAATATTGTGAAACTGTCTGGTTGTCTTGCTGAGCTAACTTGTGAGCTCACCCTTTGTATATATACATGTTTTTAGATGTTGATGCAGGTTACACTGTGGATGATTACATGAACGCTCCGGCGTATGGTGGTGTTGCTGCGCTTGATGTGCAGGCAGGAGAGGACAAGCATGACGCTTCATGCGAGTGCCCTTTCTGCGTGTGCCTTTGATTGGATTTTTGTTTATTTTCATTATTTTCGATTGGATTAAAGAGAGGTAATGATATTATATTATTTGTTTGGATTTGAATAATTGGATATTTTATTTAAAGTTATCAATAGATTCTCAGTTCATTTATTTAAAGACTTCCGCTATATTATTTATATTCTGATTGTGGTTATGTGTATGGGTTTGTACGAGTGGACACGGCCTATTCGAGATCCTGGTGTGAACCATTAGTTCAATGACGGTTCACTCACACCATTCTGGTTGGATCAGAATTGGGGTTTGACACTTATCCTACAAACTTGCCAGCCCCACCTATAGATTTGGCTACGTCGGTAATGAACCTAGCACAACAGCTGCAGCAAATACAGCAGGTGCAAGCCAATATGCAAGCTACTATGGGAATGGCTTTTCCAGCTGTACATACTACACCTATACTAGCCAGACAAGCAAGCACAGTACCAGGGGGTAGCAATACGGTACCCCAAGCACCTCAAATGCCAGTTATACAAGCTCAAGTACAAAACCCTGAGGTAGCCGAAGGCAGTTACCAGTATCAGCCACCTATGTATGGGGCCTATGCTCAGTATTAGTTGGACCATTCTCGACTGATCGAGCATTTTCTAAAAATGAATCCTAAGGAATATAATGGCAAGCCAGCGGACCCTTTGTGGCCAGCTCATTGGATTGATAAAATGGAAAGGAATTTAATGATGATGACTGTTAATGAGGAGGAAAAAGTACTGTGTGCAACATTTATGTTGAAAGGTGATGCACACCACTGGTGGAAGTCTACTCGGAGTTATCTGTTAACCAAGCATGTCCAATTGACCTGGGCTATCTATAAAGAGGCATTCTTTGAGAAATATTTTCCCAGAAGTTTCAGAGATGCTATGGAAAGAGAGTTCCTGAGTTTGTATCAGGGATAGATGATTGTGGATGCATATCAACAGCGTTATGAAGAGCTGTTTTTCTTTGCTCCCTCTAGCATGTAGGAGGAAAATACTTAAACCCGAAGGTTCGTAATGAGACTTAGGGGAAGCATTCGGGAACATGTTTTGGGGCTAGAAAAGAAAGTTTATAATGAAGCAATACAGATTGCTCGAGTGCTAGAATCGAGCCAGAGGGAGAGCTACTTTGCTCAGAATAGAGGTATCAAAAGGCCGAGTGAAAATTCTTATAACGAAGGGAACACAAAGACATTTAAACCCTTCCGTACTCAAGGCTTTAATGCTGCAGCCAAGACTACTCCAATAATCCAACCTCAACAGAAGCAAAACAATGAAGGAGTAAAATGCTATAACTGTAATCAAATGGGACATTATTCAAGGGAGTGTCCTAAGCCTAGGCAGCAGCTACGGCAAGGAAAGGTTTATGCAGTTAAATCTGAGGATGCTGCTGCATCACCTGATGTGGTCACAGGTATGACTTAAACCTTTCATTTGTATTACCTTGTGTGAGCATGTAGACTAAATTAAAACAAATCATAGGTATCGTACCTATTAACGCCATACCCGCCAGAGTACTCTTTGATTCTGGAGCTACTCATTCTTTTATATCTGTGTCATTTGGAAAGAAGCTAAATCTACCCCTCAGATCTTTAGACTATAAATTGCTTGTACAATGGCCTATGGGATTAGAAGTGGAACTAGAAAAAGGTTATGGACCATGTCCAGTTCTTATTTGCGAGAAGATTTTGGATGCAACCTTAATTCAACTTGAGATGGCAGACTTTGACGTTATCTTGGGAATGGATTGGTTAGCTCGGCATTCTACAAACCTATTATGTACAGAAAAAAAATTGACATTTAAAGACAAGGAAGGAGTAGAGTTTAATTTTACGGGAACCAAGCTTCCCCGTAGACAAAAACTCATCCTCTCAGCATTAAAGTCTAGAAAATACCTCGAGAAATGAGGAGCTGGGTATCTAGTATCCGTGGTTGATCTCACTAAGGAAGCACCATGAATGGAGGATATTGATGTTGTGCGTGACTTTTCAGATGTATTTCTGAGGAACTACCAGGACTACCACCCGACCGAGCGACAGAGTTAATTATAGATCTGATACCCGGAGCCGCACCAGTATATATAGCACCCTATCGAATGGCTCCTACTGAACTGAAGGAACTAAAGGTACAGTTACAGGAATTACTGGACAAGGGTTATATCAGACCCAGCATATCACCGTGGGGAGCGCCAATATTGTTTGTAAAGAAGAAGTACGATAGTGTTTGTCTGTGTATCGACTATCATGAATTGAATAAGCTTACAATCAAGAATCAGTACCCATTGCCTCGGATCGATGACTTGTTCGATCAGTTGCAAGGTGCCAAGGTCTTCTCCAAGATTGATTTTCGGTCAGGATATCATCAGCTGAAGATTAAAGAAGGTGATATTCCAAAGATAGCATTTAGAACAAGATATGGACATTATGAATTTTTAGTCATGTCTTTTGGATTGACTAACACACCCGTAACTTTTATGGAACTCATGAATCGGGTATTCCATGATATGTTGGATATGTCAGTCATTATATTTATTGACGATATATTGGTCTACTCCAAGGACAAGGAAACTCACATCATGAATCTAAGAGCCGCTCTACAGCGACTAAGAAAAGAGAAGCTTTACGCCAAATTTACAAAGTGTGAGTTTTGGCTGGATGAGGTCGCTTTCTTAGGCCATGTTGTATCCGCTGAAGGAATTAAAGTGGATCCTAGCAAGATTGAAGCCATTGTAAAATGGGAAGCACCTAAGAGTATTGCAGAAATCAGAAGTTTCCTAGGTTTAGCTGGGTATTACCGACGATTCGTGGAAGATTACTCTAGAATCGCCATACCTTTCACCAGTTTAACTAAGAAAGGAGAAAAGTTTGTTTGGACCGATAAATGTGAAGAAGGTTTTCAAACATTGAAAGCTAGATTGATATATACTCCCATCTTGACTATTCCTATTCCAGGACAACCATTTACCTTGTACACTGATGCATCTGGGTTGGGTTTAGGATGTGTGCTTATGCAAGGAGAACAAGTAGTTGCGTGTGCCTCAAGACAACTAAAGACACATGAAAAGAACTATCCCACTCATGACTTGGAATTAGCGGTAGTAGTACATGCTGTCAAGATATGGAGACATTATTTATATGGAGAGAAATTTCAGATTAAGTCAGATCACAAGAGTCTCACTTATCTTTTTAATCAGGAGTTAAACATGAGACAAAGAAGATGGCTGCAATTATTGAAAGATTATGATTGCGATATCCAGTATCATCCTGGGAAGGCTAATGTAGTTGCTGATGCGCTAAGTAGAAAAGCAGTAATAAAATCCCAAGGAGAGGTTAACACGACTGCGGCAATGTGTGTTACAGGAAAAGTATTCAATCATGGTAATGAGCAGTTCGTGATAGATGCACCGGGTGGATCAACCAACCAAGGGTTTATTCATCAGTTTTCAAATATGTTCGCAACATTGAAGATTGTATGTGGTATATTAGATGAAGTAAAAGTCATTATTAGATCAGACCCTTATCTGAAAGAACGGTGCAAGAAGACATCGAAAAAGGTAGGACTATTCCTGAGTTCACCTTGGACGTTGAAAAGGTAATGAAGTACAAAGGAAGAACATGTGTTCTTGAAATGGAAAACTTGGACATTAGACATAGACTAATGAAGGAAGCTCACACCACTGATTATTCGGTATATCCTGGAAGTACAACGATGTATCATGCTCTAAAGAAATTATATTGGTGGAGAGGAATGAAAGCAGATGTAGCTAAATTTGCATCTCAATGTCTAAATTGTCAGAGGGTAAAGGGTGAAAGGAAAAAACCTGCAGGATTGTTGCAGCCACTACCAGAACCAACATGGAAATGGGACTGCATCACTATGGACTTCGTTACTGGGTTACCATTGACTCCCCGAGTAGTTAACGCAGTCTGGGTGATTGTATATCGTCTGACTAAGACAGCTCGCTTCATAGCTATACGACCTCAGTATACCCTAGAGAGGTTAGCCAAGCTATATGTGGATCATATTGTCAGATTACATGGTGTACCTAAAAGCATTGTGTCCGACAGAGACCCACGCTTTACCTTCAAGTTTTGGGAAGGATTACCGAAGGCTATGGGTACAACGTTGAAGTTTAGTACTGCATTCCATCCTTAGACAGACAGACAATCGGAGCGTACCATTCAGATTTTAGAATACATGCTTCAAGCTTGTATTATTGATTTCAAAGGATCATGGGATGAGAAACAACCATTGATCGAGTTCGCCTATAACAACAACTATTAGGCTACTATACAGATGTCACCATATGAAGCACTGTATGGTAGCAAGTATCAAACTCCTTTGTTTTGGAATGAAGTTGGTGAACGGAGTATTGTTGGACTAGAATTTGTTGAAGAGACTTGTCGAGTAGTCGACATTATCAAGGAAAGAGTTAGAACAGCTTAGAACTACAAAAACAGTATGTGGATACTCGACGTCGAGACCTTGAATTCATTGTAGGTGATAAGGTATTCTTGAAAGTATCACCTATGCGAGGTTTAAAATGATTCGGACAGAAAGGGAAGTTAAGTCCAAGATATGTTGGGCCATATGAGATTCTAGCCAAACGTAGGAAAGTGGCGTATTAGTTAGCACTACCCCCATCTATGTCAAGTGTGCATGATGTATTTCATATCTCATTACTGAAGAAGTATGTCAGAGATCCAACACACATTATAACAGTGGATCCACCGGGTCTAACTGATGATTTGACATTCGAAGTAGCACCAACTAAAATCACCAGCCGAAAGGTTCAACGAATACACAACCGTGACATTTATTATGTTAAGGTTACTTGGAGGAGCCAAGATATAGAAGAAATCACATGGGAAGAAGATAATGCTATGCAAAAGCAATATCCTCACCTTTTCGACTCGAAAGGTATGTGTAAATTTTGTAGATGAAAATTTTAATAAGAGGGGGAGTGGTAAGACCCGTATCGAACTAACCGGTCTTACCACCTTGTATCAGGTCATCTTATCATGGTCGACCCAAGTAGACCAAGTGCATGAAGAAACCACAACCACAGGTATGAAATTTAACTCAAAAACAGTCAATTATGAGCGTGTGGTCGCATACCTAAACAGGTGTGATCGACCACACCTCAAAATAGTGCAAACATATGAATTTTGGTCATGTGGTCGCACGTTTCAGAAGGTGTGGTCGACGGATTCTGCGACCCCACCTCCGACCACACGAACCCAGTCAGAAATTGAAATTAGGAAACCTTCCTAATCTGAAGGGGGTTCTTTCCTAAACTCAGTAGGGCCCTCTATAAATAGGATGTCCCTTAGCCTCATTTACCCTTTTAGAACTCAAACTGAAAGTGGGAGAAAGAGGAGAGAAGAAAGAGAAGGAGAATTAAAGAGGAAGACTAAGGAGGAAGAAAATTCAGAGAAAAATCTGAATCTTCAACAAGCTTATGGTATGAAAACATTCCCCATGTTAAATTGAGAGCCTAGAATAGTTCATGAAAGAGATAGGATTTAGGTAAAACCCAAATCATCAATCCATGGATAAATTTCAAGTGAATCCATGGAAGAAAATTATGTGGACAATGGATTCTATATAAAATACTAGTTCTGAGCCATAGAACAATCATAGGAAGGACCATGATGATAAGCCAAGGGATCCAAACATGAAGAAATGAAGTTGGGCATGAAAAGTTGACCATCACACGTGTGGTCGCACGTGTGGTAGCATGATGTGCGACCACACAAAACACACATGTTCGACCACATTCCCTCGGGAAGTTTCCAGGGAGGGTGTGGTCGCACGTGTGGTTATAGGATATGTGACCACACCTTACGACCACACACCCTGTGGTCGCAGAAACTGAGACTGCAGGTGCTGCCACACCTACGACCCCTCAGTTCTGTTAGTCTAAATTCATGGGAATTAGTTCTAATTTAAAATCTATAAATTTGTTAGGTTTCTAAGTGGTTTAAGAGTGAATTACAAAGCTTGAACGAGGATCTATTATCGACCAAAGGTGAGGAAACAAGACCTAAACTAATTGGCTAATAATAAATTATTTTTATTTATTGAGTCCAATGCCATGAATGATTCCATGCTTGTATGCATGTATTGTGCATTTCACATGTCATCCAATATTCCTGTTAGTACAGTTCATGCATATTTAATTCAGTTTATTTATAACATGATGATGATGATGCTAGGAATAGGCATGTGAATGTTTGTGTGTGGTTAGTATACTTGTTGCGAGTGGGGCATCAGGGGAAGGACGTGACACTATGGTTCATCCTGGTCACCAGACTCTAGCTCTATCTCTACTCAAGTCTTGTCCACTGACATCGTCGTATCGCCATTACCTTGGCAGAACTATTACGTCGTAAGGCATCAGGGGAGGTGGTCTCGGACCGTGTAGTCTATGACTCTGCCAGGGGGCCTTAGCTCTATCTATATGGACGTATTGTGTCACACCCTAATTCTACACCAACCAGAATGGTGTGATGAACCGTCTATAAACCAACGGTTCAACCAGGATCTCGAATACGCTATCCCCACCTTTGATAAACCAAAACGCATTCCACATTAATCAGAGATAATAAAGTAACTAGCGAAAGTCTTACTGATAATGAACTGAGGTCTAGTTATGAAACATAATTAATATTCCATTTATCTCTAAGTAACCAAAACATAATTTAAAACATTTTACAAATATCTAAATACGAAAATTAAACACTAAGCTAAGCGTTTTCATAGCTGAAACGCTAGCTTGACAGGTCATATTCGTCCTCCACAGCTTGCTCATCATAGCCGCCACCCATTTATATGTTGGCGTGTCGACATAATCTTCAACCGTAAAACCTGTAAAATTAGAAAATAAAAAGAATTGTGCGCGCGAGGGTCAGCTCTCCAACTTGAGCTCAGTGAGTAAACAAAAAAATGCAACAAACATATGCATGCATTCAATTCATATCTTTGGTCTGGTTCATAAGTTTGCAATGTGCAATGGAAAGGTTCGGTGGCCGCCTCACCTCTATACACAGGGTGTGTAAGCCCACCCAACTGATCAAACACCATTGTCGTCCACATCCACCCCACCATGGAATAGAGATAGAGCTAAAGTGCTTAGCACCGCACCGCATCACACTTCCCCTGATGCTCTACCCATACCAACACGTAAGCCCCTGTTGGCGAGGGCTTGCAAACTAGGCTCGCAACTAACCAATCCTAATGTCAAATAGTGTATCCAAGGCCTCACCTCAGCATTCCTCAATACGTCCAAAGAGATAGAGCTAAGGCCCCCCGACAGAGTCAGAGACTACACGGTCCGAGACCACCTCCCCTGATGCCCTACAACATAATAGTTCTGCTAAGGTAATGGTGATACAACGATGTTAGTGGACAAGACTTGAGTAGAGATAGAGCTAGAGTCTGGTGACCAGGATGAACCATAGTGTCACGTCCTCCCCCTGATGCTCCACTCGCATCAAGCACACTAGCAACATACATACATTCACATGCCTATTCCTAGCATCATAATCATCATCATGTTATAAATAAACTGAAATAAATATGCATGAACAGTAATAACAGGAATAGTAGGACATGTGATATGCACATTACAATCATACAATCAAAGAATCATACATGGTATTGGACTCAATAAACAAAAATAGTTTATTATTAGCGAATTAGTTTAGGTCTTGTTCCCTCACCTTTGATTGATCGTATATCCTCGTTCAAGCTTTATGAATCACTTTTAAATCAGAAGAAAGGCCTAACAAGTCGATAAATTTTAATTAAAATTAATTCCAATAGATTTAGACTAACTGAAATCGTAAGGTTGCACCTAGGGTAGCAGTTTCTACGACCCTAAGGTGTAGGGTCGGACGTGGGGTCAATACCAATCGACCCTACGTGCGACCACACCCTCCCTGGGACTTCCCGAGGGCATGTGATCGATCCTGTGGTCTCATAGGTCCATTCTAAGATTGTCCAATGGCTCATAACTATGATTTTTTATACACTTTTCATTGCCTATGATGATTACTTCTATGGATTCCTTTGAAACTCATCCATGGATGGATGATTTGGGGTTTCTCTTAATCCTAACTTCTTCATAATCTATTCTAGGCTCTTACTTTATGAAGGGAATTAGGTTCATACCTAAGGTTGGCTGAGATTCAAAGGTTTCTCTGAACTTCCTCCTCTTCGTTAGTCTTTTCTTCAATTTTCCTTCCCTTCTTCTTTTCCTTCTCTTTCTCTTTTCTCACTTTCAATTAGGGTTCTAAAAGAAGTGAATGAGGCTAAGGGATGTCCTATTTATAGAGAAAAACCCTCCAAAATAAGTCCCATTGAGTTTAGGAAAGAACCCCTTGGAATTAGGAAAGTTTTTTAATTTATGGTTTCTGTCTGTTATCGTAGGGTCGGACGTAGGGTCGCAGGATCCATCGACCCTACATTTTTCTAGTCATGCGACCCTACGACATAGGTTGGACTTCTGTTGAGGTGGGGTCGACCCTACCTGTTTAGGGATGCGATCCTACCCTCACATTTACTATTTTTTGGGTCAGACTCATACCTGGTCTTGGGTTTCTTCACGCACTTGGTCCACTTGGCTTGACCATGATATGTAGACTAGTCACAACATGAAATGTAAGGTTAGACTGGGTTCGTGGTGTGCGGGTCTTACAACTCCACCACCCTTAAAGAAATTTTATCCTCAAAATTTGAACGTACGGATCTTACAACTCCCCCATCCTTAAAATAAATTTTATCCACAAATTTGGAATTTAGGTGGGAATTCTATTTCCGCATTGCATCTTCTTCTTTCCATCCAATCTTCTCCACATCTTGTCTTCGCCGGATTATCTTCATATAATAATTATCCCAGTTTTTGAGATGTTGTACCTTCCAACTAGTGAACTAGGCTGGTACCACTTCAATAGTTAAATCTTTTATCTACTCCAGTGGATCAGTGGTCAATACCTTTGATATGGATCTCCAATGTACTTCTTCAATAGAGACACGCAAAATTCGTCATGCACACTAGACACGGACAATGGTAATGCTAATTGATATGCAACTTTTCTATATCTCTCCAAAATTTATAAGGTCCAACACATATATAGGATACCACTTTCCCTTCTTGCTGAACTGCTTCAAACCATACATAAGTGATACCTTCAAGAACACTTTGTCACTTATGGCGAACTCAAGGTCTTGGAATCTCTTCTAACAATCCTGAGCTGCCTTGGCCCTTTTTCTTTGATCTTGTCTGCCACTCGACAGGTTTCTACAATAGACTCAGGTCTTAAAATTCTTCATTCACCAATTTTATTCCAAAATAGAGGAATTTGACATTTCTACCGTACCATGCTTTATAGGTAACATTTACATGGTACCTTGGTAGTAAATTCAATCCACGTATAGCTTAATTAGCCGCTCCAAAGCATACCGAGGTCGTATAGCAATGGAATGAGTTATCTTCCTAAGGCGATCAACAATCACCCAAACTGCGTTAACCGTTCTAGGAGTCAGTGGCAAATCAGTAACATAGTTCATTGTAATGCAGTTTCATTTCCAGACTGGCTCTGATGGTTGTTGTAGTAAGCCATGTTGGTCTTTGCCTTTCAGCCTTTACTTGCTGATAATTCAAACACTAGAACACGCACGAAGCCACATTTGTTATCATTCCTCTTTACCAGTACATTCTCTTCAGGTCATGATACATATTGATACTTCAGGATGTCCTGAATATTGAGTACAATGGGCTCTTATCATTATCCTCTTCATGATATCTGAGTCTTTATCTTCAGGTATTCAGAATCTACCTCTGCATCTGAGTACCGTCTCTGCATCCAAAGTAAGTCAAGGTTAGGTTTTTCCTTCTCTAAATCTTCTTACCCCGCTCTTAAATATAGATCTAACAAAATTACTACCTTTACTTCGTCTATCAATTCAAAGATGATCTTTAATGTTGTGAACGCAAGCGAGGAACTATTGCTCCATAAGTTCATCCATAAGTTCTCGCTCAATTAGATCATCACGAGTTTCTATTATATGTTACTCTCCTTCCAAATCTGAATTTATTGCTGCGAAACATAAGACAGCATTTATCCTTGGACTTCATAATTCCCTTTTTCTTTAAGGCCTTAGCTACTACATTAACCTTTCTCGAGTGACACTCAATATCACAGTCTTAATCCTTGGGCAATTCCAACTATTTTTATCCTCATGTTCAACTCTTTCTGGTGAAGATATAAATAAAACTCTTGTATTCCCATTTAATCTAAATTTTTCTCCGTGTAGATAATGTCTCCAAGTCTTGATTGCATAATTCATCACCGTTAATTCCAAGTCATGAGTAGGTAATTGTTTTAATGCTCCTTCAGTTTTCTTGAAGCATATGCAATCACTTATTTACCTTGCATCAATCCGCATCCTAGATCCAATCCAAAAGCTTTGATGTATAGGGTAAAAGGTTTCCCTAGTACCGAAAAGCTCAAGATGGAAGCTGATATCAACCTTGTTTTTAGAGTTTGGAAACATTCTTCACACTTGTCAGTCCAATGAAACTCCTCTCCCTTCCTAGTTAGCTTGGTAAGAGGTTTTGTGATCTTAGAGTGGTCCTCTACGAATCGTCTATAATAACCAGCTAAACCCAAGAAACTTCTGATCTTTACAATGTTCTTTAGATGTTTCTCACCATAAGATTCCTTCTATCTTAATAGGGTCCACTTTAATCCCTTTTTATGATGCAACATGATCTAAGAAGATCACTTTGTTTAATTAGGTCTCATATTTCTTGGACTTGGCATAAAGTTTTTCCCTTCTCAACTGTTGTAAAGCTGTTCCAAGATCTGTTGTATGAGTTGCTTTATTCTTGGAATAAACCAAAATATCATCTATGAAACTATGACCGATGTGTCCCACATGTCATGAAACACCCAGTTCATCAGCTCCATAAAAGATGTAAGGGCATTGGTTAATCCAAACGTCATAATCGGAGCTCACAATGTCCACTCTCGATTCTAAAAACTATCTTCGAGATATCGCTGTCCAAATTATTCAGCTGATTATATCTTGACTGAAAATCAATCTTAGAAAATACCTTTGCTCCTTGCAACTGTTTAAACAAGTCATCGATCTGAGGTAGTAATTATCGATTCTTGATCGTGAGCTTGTTTAGTTCCCGGTAGTCTATACATAATCTGACCCTACCGCCATTCTTCTTCACGAATTGGCGCTCCCCATGATGCAATACTTAGTCGATTAGAACCCTTGTCTAATAACTCCCGTAGTTGAGTCTCAATCCCTTCAACTACATAGGAACTACTCTATAGGTGCCTTTGACATAAGTATCGTCCTTGGTAACAAGTCGATGACGAACTCGGTCGTATGATCAGATGGTAACCCAGGTAAGTCTCCTGGAAACACATTGGAAATTTATACATCACATCAATATCTTCCATCTGTGGTGGTTCTTTGATAACGTATACCACAGATACCATATATCCAACTTCTTTCTCTTCAAAGCATCTCTTCGCCTTTAGCATAGAGAGGATCAGCTTTCACTTCTTAGGCAACATGCTTCCAATAAAACTAAATTTATGCCGTCTTTACTCTTGAATGATAAGATGACCACTTCTATGCACATAACAACTTGTAAAGTGTTGAGACAACCAGTTTATTCCCAAGATGATGTCAAAGTCTGCCATCTCAAGTCGATTTAGGTTGTATCCAAATTCTGTCCATTCATATGATTCGAACATTGTTCATAACACTCATCCAATACAATATCTAGTCCAAAAGGGTTTAAAATAGCAAATCAGGTATAAAGGTCTTAAGAGCTTGTCTAGTTCCTTCATCTCTTAGTTTTTCAAAGACTATCGTCAAAATTTCATATCTTGAAAGAAACTCATTATCTTATCCTTGATGTTCTACCCTGATCTCTCTTTCATATACCTCAAAAAATATCTTGTGATTGTTACTTACTTTCTTGCTCATGCACTCTTTTATAGACATGACTCATATCCTTCCATTTAGTAATCTCGAAACAAATCCTCCATTACTTTATCTGAGGTTCATTGGCTATAGCATTTAATCTGAATCCAATCATCTTTCTTCCAATAATTCCATTATCACTAAACATCTTTTTAATGGATGTCGAGAAATATAAGAATCAAATGTTTATCCAAAAGCAATTCATTTCTTTCTTTCAATTTAGTATAATGACGAATACTTGCTTTATCTAGTGAACTTAGGTTTAAAAGATCAGGCGTAAATCTGTGGTAATCTAACCAGCATCAAAAGGTCGTTAAGTTGCACGGTGGTCCAAATACATGGAAATAGAGGTTTTACAGTTCTTAACCTCATGGTTACAAGTTCTATCGAGTATATAATGTCATTAGTCGAGGCACTATCAGAATAAATCTGGAGAAAGATTTGGTACATCAATAAATCAGGTATAATCGAAAAGATGTACGCTCAACATGATTAAACATTTATTGTTCATTTAGCTCATATCTCTGTTCATGTTGTCGATCATGAGAGTAGCTTAGATTGGTATAATCAGGACTAATTCTAAGAAAATAACATCTATAACTCCAATTGACAGGTTGAATCAAGAACAAGAAGGTATCCTATCAAGACACAAAAATTTAAAATCAGGTATGTGCATCCTCTATAATCATAAGAGTAAATCAATAATGCACCGCATCCTATATAACCTATCTAGTTATATGGCCACAATAGATTTGATCCTTTGCTGAAGATATATGAGGCTACATCATCAGAAAACATTTATTCAATCCTTGTCGGATCATTTGGTAAGGATGTAGTTATCCCCTACATCGGTGGTTGATAAGGGTAACCACCTTGATACACTGCTTGTTGTGCACCAAGCTTCTACACTGGGGTGTGCATTACTGGGACTTGCTGTATGGTAGGCACTGTGTTATAGCTAACAGGTGCTGGGGTACAGTGTTGCTATCAATTGGTACCGTACTTGGTTTGACCCGGAGGTGTTGATGTAGCATTGGCAACTTGGGTAGTGATTCACATAGCAACTTGCATAGTCGGTCTCATCTGTTGTTGCTCATGTATTTTGTCTAGCTAAATTTATTACACCCATGGCCAAGGTACTTGGAAGTCCAGGTGATTGGCTGGAGTGGGCTGGTTGTTCACCTCCTTTGATTTGCTTCAATCTGATTATCATTATTTAGCATCTGCTCAGATGAGTTTTCACTACCCGTTCTCGACCCTGATAGAAGTAGGGTCGAGTTGCAACATCTTCTTAATGCTCAACGGGCAATGGATCAGCTTGTGCTGGATCTCACTCTGAGTCTCCACGTCACCCAAGAGTACAGCTTTATCTTCTTGTAGTTACTCTTATTCTTAATGTATGACCATTATTCTTCTATTTCTGTTGAATTTATCCCAAGATCTTTCCCTTGACCTCTACAGGGATTTAGGCGTTACTAGCCATTTTTCTTCTTCTTCTGTCATACATCGAGTTTCACATCTTGTGAGTATTAACTCGGTATTTTAATTTTCTACTTTTCAGATGCTCCCTTCTTGCTACTGTACTATATCCTTTGTATACTTAGGAAACTGCCCGACTTATAGATAGTACCCTATATTATTTGTTTATTAGGATAAGTTTTGAATTTTCTCTTTCTGTTTGTGTATATACATGGTTCCACCTTTTATATGTACATTATTCTCTTGTTTAAGTTCTGTCTCAACCAACACAGGTGCTTATGATGTATTTGTATTAAAGCTTTTAACTTATCCTAACTCAGTTCATGGACTCCAGTGGAAGTATTCAAGTTTAATAGGCAAGGCCTGAGAGCTCTGATACCAAGTTGTCACATCCCAATTCTGCACCAACCAGAATGGTGTGATGAACCATCTATAAACCAATGGTTCAACTAGGATCTCGAATAGGCTATCCCCACCTTTGATAAACCAAAACACATTCCACATTAATCAAAGATAATAAAGTAAATAGGAAAGTCTTACAGATAATGAACTGAGGTCTAGTCATGATACATAATTAATATTCCATTTATCTCCAAGTAACCAAAACATAATTTAATACATATTACAATTATCCAAATACGGAAATTAAACACTAAGCGTTTCCATAGCTGAAACGCTAGCTTGACGAGTCATATTCGTCCTCCACAGCTTGCTCAACATAGCCACCACCCGTTTATATGTTGGCGTGTCGACATAATCTTCAACCGTAAAACCTACAACATCAGAAACTAAAAAAAATTACGCGCGTGAGGGTCAGCTCTCCAACTTGAGCTTAGTGAGTAAACAAAACAATGCAACAAACATATGCATGCATTCAATTCATATCTTTGCTCTGGTTCATAAGTTTGTAATGTGCAATAGAAAGGTTCGGCGGCCGCTTACCGCTATACACAGGGTATGTAATTCCACCCAACGGATCAAACACCATTGTCGTCCACATCCACCCCACCATGGAATAGAGATAGAGCTAAAGTGCTTAGGACCGCACCGCATCACACTTCCCCTGATGTCCTACCCATACCAACACGTAAGCCTTTGTTGGCGAGGGCCTGCAAACTGGGCTCGCAACTAACCAATCCAAATGTCAAACAGTGTATCCAAGGCCTCACCCCAGCATCCCTCAATACGTCCATAAAGATAGAGCTAAGGCCCCCCGACAGAGTCAGAGACTACACGGTCCGAGACCACCTCCCCTGATGCCCTACGACGTAATAGTTCTGCCAAGGTAATGGCGATACGACGATGTTATTGGACAAGACTTGAGTAGAGATAGAGCTAAAGTCTGGTGACCAGGATGAACCACAATGTCACGTCCTCCCCCTGATGCTCCACTCGCATCAAGCACACTAACCACACACTTACATTCACATGCCTATTCCTAGCATCATAATCATCATCATGTTATAAATAAACTGAATTAAATATGCATGAACAGTAATAACAGCAATAGTAGATGACATGTGATATGCACATTACAATCGTAAAATCATAGAATCATACATGATATTAGACTCAATAAACGAAAACAGTTTATTATTAGCCAAATAGTTTAGGTCGTGTTCCCTCACCTTTGATTGATCGTAGATCTTCGTTCAAGCTTTATGAATCACTTTTAAATCAGTAGAAAGGCCTAACAAGTCGAAAGATTTTAATTAGAATTAATTCCAATAGATTTAGACTAACTGAAATCGTAAGTTCGCAGGTAGGGTCGCACCTAGGGTAGCAGTTTCTGTGACCCTAGGGTGTAGGGTCGGTCGTGGGGTTGGTTACCAATCGACCCTACGTGGGATCACACCCTCCCTGGGACTTCCCGAGGGCATGTGATCGATCCTGTGGTCTCGTAGGTCCATTCTAAGATTGTTCTATGGCTCATAACTATGATTTTTACACACTTTCCATTGCCTATGATGATTACTTCCATGGATTCCTTTGGAACTCATCCATGGATGGATGATTTGGGGTTTCTCTTAATCCTAACTTCTTCATAATCTATTCAAGGCTCTTGCTTTATAAAGGGAATTAGTTTCATACCTGAGGTTGGCTGAGATTCAGAGCTTTCTCTGAACTTCCTCCTCTTCCTTAGTCTTTTCGTCAAGTTTCCTTCTCTTCTTCTTTTCCTTCTCTTTCTCTTTTCTCACTTTCAATTAGGGTTCTAAAAGGAGTGAAAGAGGCAAAGGGATGTCCTATTTATAGAGGAAAACCCTCCAAAATAAGTCCCATTGAGTTTAGGAAAGAACCCCTTGGAATTAGGAAAGTTTCCTAATTTAGGATTTCTGTATGTCAACATAGGGTCGGACGTAGGGTCGCAAGATCCGTAGACCCTAGATTTTTCTAGTCATGCGACCCTACGACTAGAAAATCATAGGTTGGACTTCTATTGAGGTGGGGTCAACCCTGTCACACCTCAATTCTGAACCAACCAGAATGGTGTAAGTGAACCGTCACTGAACCAACGGTTTACACCAGGATCTCAAATAGACCGTGTCCACTCATACAAACCATTGCACATAAACACAATCAGAATATAATAAATACAGCGAAAGTCTTTAAATAAATGAACTGTGTATTCTACTGATAAATTTAAATAAGTATTCCATTATCCAAATTCCAAACGTAGTTAAATATCCTTACATCACTTTAATAAAATAACTGAAACAAATAAAATAAAGTCCAAGGTACACGTAGAAAGGGCACTCGCATGAAGCATCATGCTCGTCCTCTCCTACCTGCACATCCATAGCAGCAATACTTCCATACGACGGTGCGTTCATATAGTCGTCCACCGTGTAACCTGCATAAACATTTAAAAACATGTATATATACAAGGGGTGAGCTCACAACTTAGCTCAGTAAGACAATCGGACAGTTTCACAATATTATGCATGACTAACAATCAATTTATGTTGTGGTCTGGTTTAAGTTTGCAATAAGCTATGGAAAGGTTCAGAGGCCACCTCACCTCTATACACGAGAGTGTAGCATCGCACAGTAGACCACACTATCATCGACCCACATGCACCCATCATGGAATAGAGATAGAGCTAAGGCATCCACTACCTACCCTGATACTCCACCCATACCAATACATAAGCCCCTACATGCAAGGGCTTGCAAACTGGGCACGCAACTAACCAATCCTATATGTCATCACCGTAGGCTCCATCCTAGTACAGCTCACTACGGCATAGAGATAGAGCTAGAGCGTGATGGCCGGGCTGGAGACCACAATGCCACACCTCCCCCTGATGCCCTACCCGCATCAAGCCTACTAAGACAGAACAATACGCAAATAGACCCTATCCTAACATAACTCCCTACAGCATAGAGATAGAGCTAAAGCCGTGGCCAGGCAAGAGACCACATGACAGAGACCATAGTGCCACAATATCGTGGCCAGGCCAGCGACCACAAGCCAGAGACCACAGTACCACAACCCTCCCCTGATGCCCTACCCGCACCAAGCATGCTAAGATAGAATACTACAAAAAGGTGCCAGTGTGAGAAATGATCCCAGGGCCCAGGCCCTTCCCACTCCACACACCAACGAAAACAACCACATGCCTAACAATCACAACCTATCATATGGAATATGCATGAACAATAATAATAACTAGAAATAAAAGATGACATGTGAATATGCACAACCATCACATCATATAGTCAGGGTTATTATTAACAACATTTTACTGTCCTTTATTTATTAGGGTTTAGGTCAGATTCCCTTACCTGACGCTCGTTTGATAGCTTTCTCCACGTCGCAAGATCCAAACGTGCTTTTACAAAGTCCTACATAATATTAGGGTTCAATTAGAATACTTTCTTAGGGTTTCACGTTGGTTAAAAAACCAATGAAGTTACTAAAATACACTCACAAAGCTGACCGGTTGCATTACCCGTCACAGCACTGTGGGGAAAATCAACGACCGGTATGGTCATCCGGTCCCCACAGACCAGCCCCCCGGAAGGTACCGGTTGCAACATACCGGTCGCACAGGGTGCAACCGGTATAGTCGACCGGTATCTCCGGAAGACCATACACTTGGTTTTTCGACGGTTGTCGATCATTCTCTATTGATTCCAGGGTTTCTCCTATCCATTCTAAGTCTGAGCTTTGAGTTAGAGTTATCACCAACTCATTCAAGTCTAGTTTTGATGATAATCATCCTAGAACTCGAATATAGGGTTTCACGGCAAATTAGGGTTTAGTGGTCAATTAGGGTTTAGATCAATACCTACTTTGCATGGTATTTATCCAACCAAACTAACTATCCTAGAGTCACAATGTAAGAAGAATGATTGAAAACATTTACCGTCAACTGGCGTAAGGTGAGCGTCGTCGAACGGCAATGGTGGCACTTCCTTCTTCTTCCTAGCTCCTTCTCTTTCTCCAATCTCCTTCTCCTCTCTAGGGTTTGTGAGGATCAATGGAAGGGATTCTAGGAGGCTTAGAGGGGTTTAATAGGCTAGGAATTAGGTTTAGGAAGCTTCTTAGGATTAGGAAAGTCTTAGGATTCGGAATTGGGAAAGTGGGATCTGTAGAGATCCAATTCTGGATCTTGGTAGTCTGCTGTGCAGACCATACCGGTCAACCGGTACCAAGACCGGTACCATCGACCGGTATGAGTAAAATCAAACTTATTTTGGTCTGTTTGGTACGATTTCATACCCGATTGTCATCCGCTGATCCCGTCTGGCCCGGTGATGATCGGAAGACCTGTTACGACATGAAATCAAGGTTTAGATCGGGTTCACGGAGTGCGGGTCTTACAACTCCCCCACCCTTAAAAGAAATTTCGTCCCCGAAATTTACATGTAGGTCTCACAACTTGATACCAAGTTGTCACACCCCAGTTCTGAACCAACCAGAATGGTGTGAGTGAACCGTCATTGAACCAACGGTTCACACCAGGATCTGAAATAAATCGTGTCCACTCATACAAACCATTGCACATAACCACAATTAGAATATAATAAATACAGCGGAAGTCTTTAAATAAATGAACTGAGTATTCTATTGATAAATTTAAATAAGTATTCAATTATCAAAATTCCAAACGTAGTTAAATATCCTTACATCACTTTAATAAAATATCTGAAACAAATAAAATAAAGTAAAAGGTACTCGCAGAAAGGGTACTCGCACGAAGTGTCATGCTCGTCCTCTCGTGCCTGCACGTCCAGAGCAGCAACACCTCCATACGTCGGGGCATTCATATAGTCGTCCACCATGTAACCTGCATCAACATCTAAAAACATGTATATATATATAAGGGGTGAGCTCACAACTTAGCTCAGTAAGACAATCAGACAGTTTCACAATATTATGCATGAGTAACAATCATTTTATGTTGTGGTCTGGTATAAGTTTGCAATGTGCTCTAGAAAGGTTCGGAGGCCGCCTCACCTCTATACACGAGTGTGTAGCATCGCACAGTAGGCCAGACTACCACCGACCCACATGCACCCATCATGGAATAGAGATAGAGCTAAGGCATCCACTACCTCCCCTGATACTCCACCCATACCAATACACAAGCCCATACAGGCTAGGGCTTGCAAACTGGGCTCGCAACTAACCAATCCTATATGTCATCATTGTAGGCTCCATCCTAGTACAGCTCACTACGGCATAGAGATAGAGCTAGAGCGTGATGGCCGGGCTGGAGACCACAATGCCACACCTCCCCCTGATGCCCTACCCGCATCAAGCCTACTAAGACAGAATAATACACAAGTAAACCCTATCCTAACATAACTCCCTACAGCATAGAGACAGAGCTAAAGCATTGTGGCCAGGCCAGAGACCACATGTCAGAGACCACAGTGCCACAACATCGTGGCCAGGCCAGCGACCACATGCCAGAGACCACAGTACCATGACCTTCCCCTGATGCCCTACCCGCACCAAGCATGCTAAGATAGAATACTACAAAAAGGTGCCAGTGTGAGGAATGATCCCAGGCCCCAGGACCTTCCCACTCCACAAACCAATGAAAACAATCACATGCCTTACAATCACATCCTATCATATGGAATATGCGTAAACAATAATAATAACTGGAAATAAAAGATGACATGTGAATATGCACAATCATCACATCATATAGTCACGGTTATTATTAACAACGTTTTACTGTCCTTTATTTATTAGGGTTTAGGTCAGATTCCCTTACCTGACATTCATTTGATACCTTGCTCCACATTGCAAGATCAAAACGTGCTATCACAAAGTCCTACATAATATTAAGGTTCAATTAGAATAGTTTCTTAGGATTTCACGTTGGTCAAAAAACCAACGAGATTACAAAAATGCACTCACAGAGTTGACCGGTTGCATGTACCGTTCGCAGCACTGTGGGAAAAACTAGCGACCGGTATGGTCATCCGGTCCCCACAGACCAGCCCCCCGGAAGGTACCGGTCGCAACATACCTGTCGCACAAGGTGCAACCGGTATGTCTCCGGAAGACCATACACTTGGTTTTTCGACTGCCGTCGATCATTTTCTATTGATTCCAGGGTTTCTCCTATCCGTTCTATGTCTGAGCTTTGAGTTAGAGTTATCTCCAACTCATTCAAGTCTAGTTTTGATGATAATCATCCTAGAACTAGAATCTAGGGTTTCACGGCAAATTAGGGTTTAATGGCCAATTAGGGTTTAGATCAATACCTGCTTTGCATGGTATTGTTCCAACCATACTAACTATCCTAGAGTCACAATGTAAGAGGAATGATTCAAAACACTTACCGTCGATTGGCGTAAGGTGAGCGTTGTCGAATGGCAATGGCGGCACTTCCTTCGTCTTCCTAGCTCCTTCTCTTTCTCCAATCTCCTTCTCCTCTCTAGGGTTTGTGAGGATCAATGGAAGGGATTCTAGGAGGCTTAGAGTGTTTAAATAGGCTAGGAATTAGGTTTAGGAAGCCTCTTAGGATTAGGAAAATCTTAGAATTCAGAATTGGGAAAGTGGGACCCGCAGAGATCCAATTCTGGATCTTGGTAGTCTGCTGCGCAGACCATACCTGTCGAGCGGTGCCAAGACCGGTACCATCGACCGGTATGAGTAAAATCCTACTTATTTTGGTCTGTTTGGTCCGATTTCGTACCTGATTGTCATCCGCTCGTCCCCTCTGGCCCGGTGATGATCGGAAGACCTGTTACGACATGAAATAAAGGTTTAGATCGGGTTGACGGAGTGCGGGTCTTACAACTCCCCCACCCTTAAAAGAAATTTCATCCCAAAAATTTGCATGTAGGTCTCACAACTTGATACCAAGTTGTCACACCCCAATTCTGAACCAACCAGAATAGTGTGAGTGAACTGTCATTGAACCAACGGTTCACACCAGGATCTGAAATAGACCGTATCCACTCATACAAACCATTGCACATAACCACAATCAGAATATAATAAATACAGCGGAAGTCTTTAAATAAATAAACTGAGTATTCTATTGATAAATTTAAATAAGTATTCAATTATCCAAATTCCAAACGTAGTTAAATATCCTTACATCACTTTACTAAAATAACTGAAACAAATTAAATAAAGTCAAAGGTACACGTTGAAAGAGCACTAGCATGAAGCGTCATGCTCGTCCTCTCCTGCCTGCACATCCATAGCAGCAATTCTTCCATATGCCGGAGCGTTCATATAGTCGTCCACCGTGTAACCTCCATCAACATCTAAAAACATGTATATATACAAGGGGTGAGCTCACAACTTAGCTCAATAAGACAATCAGACAGTTTCACAACATTATGCATGAGTAACAATCATTTTATGTTGTGGTCTGGCTTAAGTTTGCAATATGCTATAGAAAGGTTTGGAGGCCGCCTCACCTCTATACACGAGTGTGTAACATCGCACAGTAGACCACACTCCCATCGACCCACATGCACCCATCAAGGAATAGAGATAGAGCCAAGACATCCACTACCTCCCCTGATACTCCACCCATACCAATACATAAGCCCCTACTGGCTAGGGCTTGCAAACTGGGCTCGCAACTAACCAATCTTATATGTCATCACTGTATGCTCCATCCTAGTACAGCTCACTACAGCATAGAGATAGAGCTAGAGCGTGATGGCCGGGCTAGAGACCACAAGCCACACCTCCCCCAGATGCCCTACCCGCATCAAGCCTACTATGACCGAACAATACGCAAGTAGACCTTATCCTAACATAACTCCCTACAGCATAGAGATAGAGCTAAAGCATCATGGCCAGGTCAGAGACCACATGTCAGAGACCACAGTGCCACAACATCGTGGCCAGGCCAGCGACCACATGCCAGAGACCACAGTACCATGACCTTCCCCTGATGCCCTACCCGCACCAAGCATGCTAATAATACTACAAAAAGGTGCCAGTGTGAGGAATGATCCCAGGCCCCAGGCCCTTCCCACTCCACACACCAACGAAAACAACCACATGCCTTACAATCACAACCTATCATATGGAATATGCGTGAACAATAATAATAACTGGAAATAAAAGATGACATGTGAATATGCACAACCATCACATCATATAGTCAGGGTTATTATTAACAACGTTTTACTGTCCTTTATTTATTAGGGTTTAGGTCAGATTCCCTTACCTGACGTTCATTTGATACCTTGCTCCACATTGCAAGATCTAAACGTGCTATCACAAAGTCCTACATAATATTAGGGTTCAATTAGAATAGTTTCTTAGGATTTCACGTTGGTCGAAAAACCAACGAGGTTACAAAAATACACTCACAGCTGACCGGTTGCATGTACCGTTCGCAGCACTGTGGGGAAAACCAGTGACCGGTATGGTCAGCCGGTCCCCACAGACCAGCACCCCGGAAGGTACCGGTCGCAACATACCTGTCGCACAGGGTGCAACCGGTATGTCTCCGGAAGACCATACACTTGGTTTTTCGACTGCCATCGATCATTTTCTATTGATTCCAGGGTTTCTCCTACCCGTTCTAAGTCTGAGCTTTGAGTTAGAGTTATCTCCAACTCATTTAAGTCTAGTTTTGTTGATAATCATCCTAGAACTCGAATCTAGGGTTTCACGGCAAATTAGGGTTTAATGGCCAATTAGGGTTTAGATTAATACCTGCTTTGCATGGTATTGATCCAACCATACTCACTATCCTAGAGTCACAATGTAAGAAGAATGATTGAAAACACTAATCGTCGACTGACGTAAGGTGAGCGTCGTCGAACAGCAATGGCGGCACTTCCTTCTTCTTCCTAGCTCCTTCTCTTTCTCCAATCTCCTTCTCCTCTCTAGGGTTTGTGAGGATCAATGGAAGGGATTCTAGGAGGCTTAGAGTGTTTCAATAGCTAGGAATTTGGTTTAGGAAGCCTCTTAGGATTAGGAAAATCTTAGGATTTAGAATTGGGAAAGTGGGACCCGCAAAGATCCAATTCTGGATCTTGGTAGTCTGCTGCGCAGACCATACCGGTCGAGCGGTGCCAAGACCGGTACCATCGACCCGTATGAGTAAAATCCTACTTATTTTGGTCTGTTTGGTCCAATTTTGTACCTGATTGTCATCCGCTCGTCCCCTCTGGCCCGGTGATGATCGGAAGACCTGTTACGACATGAAATCAAGGTTTAGATCGGGTTCACGGAGTGCGGGTCTTACAACTCCCCCACCCTTAAAAGAAATTTCATCCCCAGAATTTGCATGTAGGTCTCACAACTTGATACCAAGTTGTCACACCCCAATTCTGAACCAACCAGAATAGTGTGAGTGAACTGTCATTGAACCAACGGTTCACACCAGGATCTGAAATAGACCGTATTCACTCATACAAACCATTGCATAAAACCACAATCAGAATATAATAAATACAATGGAAGTCTTTAAATAAATGAACTGAGTATTCTATTGATAAATTTAAATAAGTATTCAATTATCCAAATTCTAAACGTAGTTAAATATCCTTACATCACTTTACTAAAATAACTGAAACAAATTAAATAAAGTCAAAGGTACACGTTAAAAGGGCACTCGCATGAAGCATCATGCTCGTCCTCTTCTGCCTGCAAATCCATAGCAGCAATACTTCCATATGCCGGAGCATTCATATAGTCGTCCACCGTGTATCCTGCATCAACAACTAAAAACATGTATATATACAAGGGGTGAGCTCACAACTTATCTCAGTAAGACAATCAGACAGTTTCACAATATTATGCATGAGAAACAATCATTTTATGTTGTGGTCTGGCTTAAGTTTGTAATATGCTATAGAAAGGTTCGGAGGCCGCCTCACCTCTATACACGAGTGTGTAGCATCGCACAGTAGACCACACTCCCATCGACCCACATGCACCCATCATGGAATAGAGATAGAGCTAAGGCATCCACTACCTCCCCTGATACTCCACCCATACCAATACATAAGCCCCTACTGGCTAGGGCTTGCAAACTGGGCTCGCAACTAACCAATCTTATATGTCATCACTGTAAGCTCCATCCTAGTACAGCTCACTATAGCATAGAGATAGAGCTTGAGCGTGATGGCCGGGATGGAGACCACAATGCCACACCTCCCCCGGATGCCCTACCCGCATCATGCCTACTATGACCGAACAATACGCAAGTAGACCCTATCCTAACATAACTCCTTACAGCATAGAGATAGAGCTAAAGCATCATGGCCAGGTCAGAGACCACATGTCAGAAACTACAGTGCCACAACATCGTGGCCAGGCCAGCGACCACATGCTAGAGACCATAGTACCACGACCTTCCCTTGATGCCCTACCCGCACCAAGCATGCTAAGATAGAATACTACAAAAAGATGCCAGTGTGAGGAATGATCCCAGGCCCCAGGCCCTTCCCACTCCACACACCAACGAAAATAACCACATACCTAACAATCACATCCTATCATATGGAATATACATGAACAATAATAATAACTGGAAATAAAAGATGACATGTGAATATGCACATCCATCACATCATATAGTCAGGGTTATTATTAACAACGTTTTACTATCCTTTATTTATTAAGGTTTAGGTCATATTCCCTTACCTGACGCTCGTTTGATAGCTTGCTCCACGTCGCAAGATCCAAACATGTTATCACAAAGTCCTACAAAATATTAGGGTTCAATTAGAATAGTTTCTTAGGGTTTCACATTGGTCGAAAAACCAACGAGGTTACAAAAATACACTCACATAGCTGACCGATTGCATGTACTAGTCGCAGCACTGTGGGGAAAACCAGCGACCGGTATGGTCAGCCGGTCCCCACAGATCAGCCCCTCGGAAGGTACCGGTCGCAACATACCGATCGCACAGGGTGCAACCGGTATAGTCGACCGGTATGTCTCCGGAAGACCATACACTTGGTTTTTCGACTGTCGTCGATCGTTCTCTATTGATTCCAGGGTTTCTCCTATCCATTCTAAGTCTGAGCTTTGAGTTAGAGTTATCTCCAACTCATTCAAGTCTAGTTTTGATGATAATCATCCTAGAACTCGAATCTAGGGTTTCACGGCAAATTAGGTTTTAATGTCCAATTAGGGTTTAGATTAATACCTGCTTTGCATGGTATTGATCCAACCATACTCACTATCCTAGAGTCACAATGTAAGAAGAATGATTGAAAACACTTATCGTCGACTGACGTAAGGTGAGCGTCGTCGAACAGCAATGGCGGCACTTCCTTCTTCTTCCTAGCTCCTTCTCTTTCTCCAATCTCCTTCTCCTCTCTAGGGTTTGTGAGGATCAATGGAAGGGATTCAAGGAGGCTTTGAGGGGTTTAAATAGGATAGGAATTAGGTTTAGGAAGCCTCTTAGGATTAGGAAAGTCTTAGGATTCAGAATTGAGATAGTGGGACCCGTAGATATCCAATTCCGGATCTTGGTAGTCTACTGCACAGAACATACCGGTCGACCGGTACCAAGACCGGTACCATCGACCAGTATGAGTAAAATCATACTTATTTTGGTCTGTTTGGTCCGATTTCGTACCTGATTGTCATCCGCTCTTCCCGTCTGGCCCAGTGATGATCGAAAGACCTGTTACGACATGAAATCAAGGTTTAGATCGGGTTCATGGAGTGCGGGTCTAACAACTTCCCCACCCTTAAAAGAAATTTCTTCCCTGAAATTTGTATGTAGGTCTCACAACTTGATACCAAGTTGTCACACCCCAATTCTGAACCAACCAGAATGGTGTGAGTGAACCGTCATTGAACCAACGGTTCACACCAGGATCTCAAATAGACCGTGTCCACTCATACAAACCATTGCACATAACCACAATCAGAATATAATAAATCCTGTGAAATTCAATAAATAAATGAACTGAGTATTCTATTGATAAATTTAAATAAGTATTCAATTATCCAAATTCCAAACGTAGATAAATATCCTTACATCACTTTAATAAAATAATTGAAACAAATAAAATAAAGTCAAAGGTATATGCAGAAAGGGCACTCACATGAAGTGTCATGCTCGTCCTCTCCTGCCTATACGTCCAGAGCAGCAACGCCTCCATACGCCAGAGCGTTCATAAAGTCGTCCACCTTGTAACCTGCATCAACATCTAAAAACATGTATATATCCAAGGGGTGAGCTCACAACTTAACTCATTAAGACAATCAGACAGTTTCACAATATTATGCATGAGTAACAATCATTTTATGATGTGGTATGGTTTAAGTTTGCAATGTGCTATAGAAAGGTTCGGAGGCCGCCTCACCTCTATACACGAGTGTGTAGCATCGCACAGTAGACCACACTACCACCGACCCACATGCACCCATCATGGAATAGAGATAGAGCTAAGGCATCCACTACCTCCCCTGATACTCCACCCATGCAAATACATAAGCCCCTACTGGCTAGGGCTTGCAAACTGGGTTCGCAACTAACCAATCTTATGTCATCACTGTAGGCTCCATCCTAGTACAGCTCACCACGGCATAGATATAAAGCTAGAGCGTGATGGCCGGGCTGGAGACCACAATGCCACACCTCCCCTTGATGCCCTACCCGCATCAAGCCTACTAAGACAGAAAAATACGCAAGGAGACCCTATCTTAACATAACTCCCTACAGCATAGAGATAGAGCTAAAGCATCGTGGCCAGGCCAGAGACCACATGTTAGAGACCACAGTGCCACAACATCGTGGCCAGGCCAGCGACCACATGCCAGAGACCTCAGTACCACGACCTTCCCCTGATGCCCTACCCGCACCAAGCATGCTAAGATAGAATACTACAAAAAGGTGCCAGTGTGAGGAATGATCCCAGGCCCCAGGCCCTTCCCACTCCACACACCAATGAAAACAACCACAAGCCTAACAATCACATCCTTTCATATGGAATATGCATGAACAATAATAATAACTAGAAATAAAAGATGACATGTGAATATGCACAACCATCACATCATATAGTCAGGATTATTATTAACAACATTTTACTGTCCTTTATTTATTAGGGTTTAGGTCAGATTCCCTTACCTGACGCTCATTTGATAGCTTGCTCCACGTTGCAAGATCCAAACGTGCTTTCACAAAGTCCTACATAATATTAGGGTTCAATTAGAATAGTTTCTTAGGGTTTCACATTGGTCGAAAAACCAACGAGGTTACAAAAATACACTCACAGAGCTGACCGATTGCATGTACCGGTAGCAGCACTGTGGGGAAAACCAGCGACCGGTATGGTCAGCCGGTCCCCACAGACCAGCCCCCTGAAAGGTACCGGTCGCAACATACCGGTCGCACAGGGTGTAACCGGTATAGTCGACTGGTATGTCTCTGGAAGATCATACACTTGGTTTTTCGACTATCGTCGATCATTCTCTATTGATTTCAGGGTTTCTCCTATCCATTCTATGTCTGAGCTTTGAGTTAGAGTTATCTCCAACTCATTCAAGTCTAGTTTTGATGATAATGATCCTAGAACTCAAATCTAGGGTTTCACGGAAAATTAGGGTTTAATGGCCAATTAGGGTTTAGATCGATACCTGCTTTGCATGGTATTAATCCAACCATACTAACTATCCTAGAGTCACAATGTAAGAGGAATGATTCAAAACACTTACCGTCGATTGGCGTAAGCTGAGCATCGTCGAACGGCAATGGCGGCACTTCCTTCTTCTTTCTAGCTCCTTCTCTTTCTCCAATCTCCTTCTCCTCTTTTGGGTTTGTGAGGATCAATGGAAGGGATTCTAGGAGGCTTAGAGGGGTTTTAAATAGGTTAGGAATTAGTTTAGGATGCCTCTTAGGATTAGGAAAGTCTTAGGATTCGGAATTGGGAAAGTGGGACCCACAGATATCCAATTCCAGATCTTGGTAGTCTTCTGTGCAGACCATACCGGTCGAGCGGTACCAAGACCGGTACCATCGATCGGTATGAGTAAAAGCATAATTATTTTGGTCTGTTTGGTCCAATTTTGTACCTGATTGTCATCCACTCGTCCCGTCTGGCCCGGTGATGATCGGAAGACCTGTTACGACATGAAATCAAGGTTTAGATCAGGTTCACAGAGTGCGGGTCTTACAACTCCCCCACCATAAAAAGAAATTTCATCCCCAAAATTTACATGTAGGTCTCACAACTCCCCCACCCTTAAAAGAAATTTTGGCCTCGAAATTTGAACGTACCTTGATCGTCGAAAAGGTTAGGGTACTCCTTTTTCATCGCGTTCTCCTCCTCCCTAGTAATTTCTTCAACATCTTGGCTTTTCCAATGCACCTTCACATAATGGATATCCTTGCTTCAAAGTTGCCATACCTTTCGGCTTGAGAGCATCACAGGTACCACTTCAAATGTTATGAACTCTGTCAAGTCTGGGGGGTCTGCTGTCAAGATGTGTGATGGATCCCTGACATATTTCTTCAATAATGATACATGAAACACATCATGGACACTTGACATAGATGGTGGTAGGGCCAATTGATATGCCACATTACCACGTCTGGTCAATATCTCATATGGTCCCACATACCTAGGGCATAGCTTCCCCTTCTTATCAACCGTTTCAGAGCTTGCACCGGTGATATCTTCAGGAATACCTTGTCACCCACTGCAAACTCCAGATCTTGATGTCAGTTATCCGCATAGTGCTTCTGTCGTACTTGAGTTGTCTTCACTCTTTCCTTGATCTGTTCAATCACTCGGTAAGTTTCTTCGATGAAATCCGGTCCTACAATTCTTCTTTCTCCCACCTCATTCCATAACAGAGGTGTACGACACTTTTTCCCATAGAGTGCTTCATATGGAGCCATTTGGATTGTACCCTGGTAGCTGTTGTTATAAGCAAACTCGATAAGCGATAGCTTCTCGTCCCAAGCTCCCTTGAAATCTAGGGCACAAGCTCGGAGCATATCTTCTAAAATTTGAATAGTTCATTCTGACTGCCCGTCCGTCTAAGGGTGAAAAGCTGTATTGAACTTCAACTTTGTTCCCATAGCTTTCTGTAATCCTTTCCAGAACTTTGATGTAAAATGGGGATCTCTATCAGATACTATACCCTCTGGGACACCATGAAGTCTGACTATATTATCTACATATAGCTTGGCCAGTTTCTCCATGGTATACTGAGGTCTGACTGCAATGAATCGAGCTGTCTTGGTAAGTCGATCGACTATAACCCAAACTGCATCCGCCGACCTTGGTGTCAAGGGTAGGCTAGTGACGAAATCCATTGTGATACAATCCCACTTCCATGCAGGTTCCGGTAATGGCTGTAGTAAACCTGTGGGTCTCTGCCTCTCCGCTTTAACTTGCTGGCAATTCAGACATTGGAATACGAAACGAGCTATATTTATTTTCATACCCCTCTACCAATATAATCTTCTTAAATCATGGTACATTTTGGTGCTTCCTGGATGTACCGAGTATGGAGTGTAATGAGCTTCTGTCATAACTCGATCTCTGATATTTAAGTTCTCACTCTCAGGTATACATAATCGCCCACGATACCTGAGTACCTTGTCTGAATCCAAGGTAAAGTCAGGATTGCTGTTACCCTTCTCTAAGTCTTCTTGTACAGTCTTGAGGTGTGGATCTTGTAGGATTGCTACTTTGACCTCATCTATGAGATCCGATGAGATCTTCAAAGCTGCAAACATCAATGTGAACTTATGAATTAAGCCCTATTCCACTGGATCTCTTGCAGTCTCTATTATATACTCTTCGTCATTCTCTATTGAGCTTGAAGCTGCAGCACATAATGTAGCATTTATACTTGGTCCTGCCTCCGGTTTCAATGCCCACTTTCTACTTAAGGTGTCAACCACAACATTTGCCTTACCCAGATGGTACTGGATGTCACAATCATAATCTTTTAATAACTCCAGCCATCTCCTCTGTCTCATATTCAGGTCCTTCTGAGTGAAAAGATAGGTTAAGCTCTTGTGATCTGACTTAATTTGAAACTTCTCACTATAAAGGTAGTGTCTCCAAGTTTTGATTGCATGTATCACCGTTACTAAATCCAAATCATGTGTAGGATAATTCTTCTCATGCTCTTTCAACTGTCTTGATCCGTAAGCAATCACTTGTTCTCCTTGCATCAATATACATCCAATACCCAACCTAGAAGCGTCTGTATATAAGGTAAACGGTAAGCTTGGTGCTTGGATGGTCAAGATAGGTGCAGAGACTAGTCTTGACTTCAAAGTTTGAAAGCATTTCTCACACTCATCTGACCATATAAATTTCTCTCCCTTCTCGGTCAGTCGGGTAAGTGGAACGGCGATCCTTGAGTAGTCTTCCACGAATTTTCTATAGTAACCAGCTAATCCAAGGAAACTACGAATCTCCGCAACTGATTTTGGTGCTTCCCATCCTACTATAGCAGCTATCTTACTTGGATCTACCTTGATACCATCTTCAGGTACTACGTGGCCCAAGAAAGCCACCTCCTTCAGCCAAAATTTGCACTTCTTGAACTTCGCATAAAGCTTCTCCCTTCTCAGCCGTTGTAGGGCTGCTCTCAAATGTGTTGTATGAGCCTCCCTGTCTTTTGAGTAGACAAATATGTCATCGATGAATACGATGACCGAAGTGTCCAACATGTCATAAAACACTCGGTTCATTAGTTCCATGAACGACACTGGGGCATTGGTCAACCCGAAGACATAACTAGAAACTTATAATGCCCATACCTTGTCCTGAAAGCAGTCTTTGGAATATCTCCGGCCTTGATCTTCAGTTGGTGATACCCTGATCTGAGATCAATCTTCGAGAAAACCTTTGCACCCTGTAACTGATCGAACAGATCATCGATCCTTGGCAAAGGATATCGATTCTTGATGGTTAACTTGTTCAGCTCTCGGTAGTCGATACATAGCTGTACACTACCGTCCTTCTTCTTGATTAACAATACAGGTGCTCCCCATGGCGATATGCTTGGTCGTATGAAACCCTTATCTAGTAGTTCTTGTAGTTGGGTCTTCAACTCCTTTAATTCTATAGGGGCCATCCTGTACGGTGCTTTAGACACTGGCGCCGATCCTGGCATCAGGTCTATCACGAACTCTGTAGTCCTGTCTAGAGGTAGACCTAGGAGATCTTCTCGAAATATGTCTGGAAACTCTCGCACCACATCTAGATCTTCCATCTTTGGCACCTCAGCAATGATATCGACTACAGACACTAAATACCCCACTCCTCCCTTCTCTAAGCATCTCTTAGCTTTTTAGCTTCTGCTTCCTAGGTAACTTGGTCCCAGTGAAGCTAAACTCTTTTCCTTTCTCGACTTTAAGCACAAGCTTCTTTTCACCACATAATAAACTGGCCGAATGCTGGCCTAACCAATCCATTCCCAAGATGGCATCAAAGTCTACCATCTCGAGTTGAACCAGATTAGCTTCTAGATCTCGGCCGTCAATGCTAACTGTACATGGTCTGAAATATTTGTTCAATGCCACTTCGACTCCTAGCGGAGAGTGAACTATCAAGCTTGGGTTAAATGCTTGATCAGTAATTCCATTCGCTTCCCAAAAGAAACAGAAACGAAGGAGTGCGTGGCTCCAGAGTCAAAGAGTACTCTGGCAAGTATACCAGCTACATTTACAGCTTTTGAAATTCAATTATCCCTTAGTTCTACATGCTCACACACAATAATGTTGTAAGTTAAATAGTAAGGGGTAAAATCATACCAGTGACCACATCAGGTGATGCGGCTGCCTCTTCAGTAGTTACTGCAAATACCTTTCCTTGTTGTGGAAGTGTTTTCCTAGGTAGAGTGCAGTTTCTTGCAACATGACCCAGCTGCTGGCAGTTATAGCATTTGATCTTTGGATTTTGTCTAGCGAACTGCGGCATAGATGGTGCAGTGTTGTTCCTTGCAGGCACTGTAGTGTACTGAGCCCTATATGGGTGAAATGGTTTATTATTACCGCCACTTGAAGTCTCAGTAGCCGGTCTCTTCAGTCCCCTATTCTGAGCAAAGAAGCTATCCTTTTAACTTGATTCTATCACTCTCGCAACCTGTACAGCTTCATTATAAACCTTCTTTTCCAGACCCAAGATGTGCTCTCTAATGCTTCCACGTAGTCCCATGGTGAACCTACGTGTCTTGGTTTTTTCTTCTTGTATGCTTGCCGGTGCAAAGAAAAATAGCTCTTTGTACCTCTGCTGGTAAGCATCCACAGTTGATTGAGACTGCTGTAGGTTGAGAAATCTTTCTCCATCTGATCCCTGAAACTCTTCGGGAAATATTTATCGAAGAAGGCTCCCTTAAACACTGCCCAGTCAATATGCGTATGCTTGGTCTCCTGGTATGCCCATGTAGAATTCCACCAAGCATTCGCCTCCTCCTTTAACATATGCGTGGAGAACAGTACCTTTTCATCCTCAGAACACGTCATCAGATGGAAGTTTTTCTCCATTTCTGCCACCCATTGTGCTGGCCACAATGGTTTCCCTGTCTTACTTGTGAATGTAGGAGGCTTCAACTTTAAGAATCTATCCACCGCCCGACTCAGATCGTGTTGCCCCTGTGTATTCATTCCGTACCATGGTGGTGGATACGGGTAGGCTCCCTGATAAGGAGATGACGATGGAAACTGATGCAGTGATTGTAAATTATGTCCTTGGCCCATCAGTCCTGGGCTACCATCCATCGGCAGAGTAGTATTATTTCTTCCAGACTCAGGCGTACCTTCAGTGGGAACATAACCCGGTGGCCTGAACATCTTCAACATCTCGCTCAGGAATGCTTTTTGCTGAGCTTCGATTTGATATACCAGATTAGTCACTATCGTTTCAGAGTTCATGTGAGGAGGGTCGGGCAAATTTCTCGGTGCCCTAGGAACCTACCCTTCTTCAATAGCTGGGTTTGGCTCTTCAACATAGCCAGTTTCTACATTTTCCTCTGCCCGACGCACCCTGGACTGGTGACGCTTTCTAGCACCCCTACGACCGTTCCCACCTACCATCTCAGATTAGTCTTGTCTGGATCTAAGAAGAAGACATAACACATGAGATACAGTCGAATAATCACAATAGTGTTAGTCTTTAGCAATTGCAAGTGGATAGTCGAAATGGAAACTTAATAATAATTTTTTTTCCAAAGAACAAAGTCTTCTGAACCCTTTTTTTTCTGACCGGTCGCGACATACCCATCGCGACACGGTAGAGGGTTGGGCGACCGGTATGTCAACCGGTCAGAATTTTATTCTGACTGAGACATATCGGTCGCGACCCTCTAGGGGTACCGGTCGACCGGTATGGGTCAAATCGTCGACCGGTATGCCCCAAATTGGCTTAAAGTCGTGAAAAGTGAGAATTTTTCTCACTTTTCTCTTCTTCTTCTCTCCGATGGCGATTTCTCTCTGGCTTCTGAGTTGCTACAGTCCGACCGGTGATCCTAGAAGTCATTTTCTTCCGCTCAAGACCTAGAATATCGCCTCCAAGTAAGTTCTCTCCTTCCATTCACCATTTTCATATCGTCTTTTCATGGTTTTATACCCAAAAACTAGGTTTTTCTTTGATTGGGAGATTCTAACCATAGGAACTCTTTTCCTTCGGTTTAGAAAGGGTTTAGGGACCCCTAAGAGAAAAAGCCCTTAACTAATTTGAGGTTCCACCGAACGGTTTTTGGAAAAATTGAATTTTTCTAGTTTTGACCTAGGTTTTGTCAAAAAAATCGATTTTTCTTAAATTTCTAAATTTCTTGTTGTTTGTTCTATGTTTGGCTTCCATGAAGTTTTGGGGGTTACGTAAGTCCTCCTCCCATGTTTTTGGGTGAGTTCGAGGCTTTTTCTTGATTTACTATCGTTATGCTGTCGAAATTTTGACAATTTCTAACCATTTTTACTTGTTTTTCCTTGTTTTGCAGCTCTAATGGATCCATGCAGAGGTGTTGGCAAGCGCTCCTATGGTCTAGGCATGCACCTTCCCCGCCCGCCTGTACCACAGCTTGATGAGCGGTGGTTCCATTCTGAGGCGGCACAAGCCCGCTTCCCTTGGTTTGATAGGAAGAACATTGAGTCTAGGCGGTGTGTAAATTTGGAGCAGCTGCAGCAGTTCGATGTGGAACCCGCTTTTGGCAGACTGAGTTGGTTGGCGGTCATCACATACACTATAACTATCTGTCCCAACCTTGTCAAACACTTTTATGCTAACTTGGAGATAGATGGGGACGTCGATGACTTCGATCAATGTCGAGCGCTCTGCATTACCAGTTACGTCAAAGGTGTTCCCATATCCTTCGACACCCATCAGCTTGCTGATCTTTCGGGGATTCCCAATGATGGGGATTTATTCTACTGTGCCCCTAAGATGAAGGGCTTTCTCACTGACGATCTACGCCAGGAGATCTCAGAGCAACTTCTCAACCTTGGGGCACCCATGAAGGCTGCTAGTCTGAAGCCCCTGGCTCGAGTTTATAGCCGCATCATCCAGCACAACATTGTGCCCCAGAGCGGCCACTATAGTGAGTTATCTCAGCTCACTCAGTACCTGACTTACTGCGTTTGCACTGGAGAGCAGGTTTGCCTTCCCTATATCATCATCAGGACCATGCATCAGGCTACACTACCCGGTCAGTCCAGTAACCTTCCCTATGGCCGGCTCATCACCACTCTTCTACAGCGGCTACGAGTGAACATGAGGGGTGAGATTGCTGTGGAGGAAAC
This sequence comes from Protea cynaroides, assembly GCA_028583415.1. Lineage (NCBI taxonomy): Eukaryota > Viridiplantae > Streptophyta > Magnoliopsida > Proteales > Proteaceae > Protea > Protea cynaroides. The sequence continues at coordinate 11,877,443 of CM053269.1, forward strand.
TATGACTTCTGACATCGACTGGGATGCCATCTTGCGGATGCAGATTGATAATCTGCCACTCAGCGATGAGGATTTAGAGGCTCGTCCTCGCCCACTCAGGAGGGTAGCAGCCACGGCAGCAGCAGCAGCAGCCAATGCTGCTCATGCAGCAGAGGCAGCGGGTGATGACGAGGGTGGCGATGATCATTTGGAGGATGTTCTAGTAACAGCACCACAGCCCACTTATGCAGCGGGACCATCCCAGTCGCCTCCCGACACCGTGATGGGTATGTTCACGGAGCTCAGGGACGCTCAGCGTGAGATGAGCCGTGACTTGGGGCACTTGGCTCGCAGCCTCAGAGTTACTCAGGATCAGGTGCATTGGCTTAGGGTCGCTTACGAACGGGATTATGACATAGCAGACCCTATTACTCCTAGGCCCCCTACCCCATGATTGTCCTCTTATTTTCTCTCTCTTGACAGTTTATATAACAGGGTAACTGTCCAATTTGTGGACCGTACCCCGTAGCACTATTAACTTATCACTCTTTTAACATTTTAATAGAAATTTTATGGTTTTTCCTATCTAGAGCATGGGAATTTATTAATTCTATAATTAATATAATATATTATGCTCTTTCATATTTAGTCTCACGCATCAAACAATGCTTAAAATGTGTTCTTATTAAAGCTTTTAATTTTTCCTATCTCAGTTCAACGACTTAATTTAGTGCAATATGGTCAGTTGGACAGAGCCCGAGGGCTCTGATACCAATTTGTCACACCCCAATTCTGAACCAACCAGAATGGTGTGAGTGAACTGTCACTGAACCAATGGTTCACATCAGGATCTCAAATAGACCGTATCCATTCATACAAACCATTGCACATAACCATAATCAGAATATAATAAATACAGTGGAAGTCTTTAAATAAATAAACTGAGTATCCTATTGATAAATTTAAATAAGTATTCCATTATCCAAATTCCAAACGTAGTTAAATATCCTTACATCACTTTAATAAAATAACTGAAACAAATAAAATAAAATCAAAGGTACACGCAGAAAGGGCACTCGCATGAAGCGTCATACTCGTCCTCTCCTGCCTGCACATTCATAGCAGCAATACTTCCATACGCCGGAGCGTTCATATAGTCGTCCACCGTATAACCTGCATCAACATCTAAAAACATGTATATATACAAGGGGTGAGCTCACAACTTAGCTCAGTAAGACAATCAGACAGTTTCACAATATTATGCATGAGTAACAATCATTTTATGTTGTGGTCGGGTTTAAGTTTGCAATGTGCTATAGAAAGGTTTGGAGGCTGCCTCACCTCTATACACGAGTGTGTAGCATCGCACAGTAGACCACACTACCACCGACCCATATGTACCCATCATGGAATAGAGATAGAGCTAAGGCATCCACTACCTCCCCTGATACTCCACCCAAACCAATACATAAGCCCCTACTGGCTAGGGCTTGCAAACTGGGCTCGCAACTAACCAATCCTATATGTCATCACTGTAGGCTCCATCCTAGTACAGCTCACTACGGCATAGAGATAGAGCTAGAGCGTGATGGCCGGGCTAGAGACCACAATGCCATACCTCCCCCTGATACCCTACCCGCATCAAGCCTACTAAGATAGAACAATACGCAAGTAGACCCTATCCTAACATAACTCCCTACAGCATAGAGACAGAGCTAAACCATCGTTGCCAGGCCAGAGACCACATGTCAGAGACCACAGTGCCGCAACATCGTGGCCAGGCTAGCGACCACATGCCAGAGACCACAGTACCATAACCTTCCCCTGATGCCCTACCCGCACCAAGCATGCTAAGATAGAATACTACAAAAAGGTGCCAGTGTGAGGAATGATCCCAGGCCCCAGGCCCTTCCCACCCCACACACCAACGAAAACAACCACATGCCTAACAATCACATCCTATCATATTGAATATGCATGAACAATAATAATAACTGGAAATAAAAGATGACATGTGAATATGCACAACCATCACATCATATAGTCAGGATTATTATTAACAACGTTTTACTATCCTTTATTTATTAGGGTTTAGGTCAGATTCCCTTACCTGACGCTCGTTTGATAGCTTTCTCCACGTTGCAAAAATCCAAAAGTGTTATCACAAAGTCCTACATAATATTAGGGTTCAATTAGAATAGTTTCTTAGGGTTTTACGTTGGTCGAAAAACCAACGAGGTTACAAAAATACACTCACAGAGCTGACCGGTTGCATGTACCAGTCGTAGCACTGTGGGGAAAACCAGCGACCGGTATGGTTAGCCGATCCCCACCGACCAGCCCCCCGGACGGTATCGGTCGCAACTTAGCGGTCGCACAGCGTGCAACCAGGATAGTCGACCGGTATGTCTTCGGAAGACCATACACTTGGTTTTTCGACTGCCGTCGATCATTATCTATTGATTCCAAGGTTTCTCCTATCCATTCTAAGTCTGAGCTTTGAGTTAGAGTTATCTCCAACTCATTCAAGTCTAGTTTTGATGATAATCATCCTAGAACTCGAATCTAGGGTTTGACGGAAAATTAGGGTTTAATGGCCAATTAGGGTTTAGATCAATACCTGCTTTGCATGGTATTGATCTAACCATAATAACTATCCTAGAGTCACAATGTAAGAGGAATGATTCAAAACACTTACCGTCGACTGGCGTAAGGTGAGCGTCGTCGAACGGCAATGGCGGCACTTCCTTCTTCTTCCTAGCTCCTTCTCTTTCTCTAATCTCCTTCTCCTCTCTAGGGTTTGTGAGGATCAAGGGAAGGGATTCTAGGAGGCTTAGAGGGGTTTAAATAGGCTAGGAATTAGGTTTAGGAAGCCTCTTAGGATTAGGAAAGTCTTAGGATTCAGAATTGGGAAAGTGAGACCCGCAGAGATCCAATTCTGGATCTCGGTAGTTTGCTGCGCAGACCATACCGGTCGACTGGTATGAGTAAAATCATACTTATTTTGGTCTGTTTGATCCGATTTCATACCTGATTGTCATCCGCTCGTCCCGTCTGGCCCGGTGATGATCGGAAGACCTGTTACGACATGAAATCAAGGTTTAGATCGGGTTCACAGAGTGCGGGTCTTACAGACCCTACCTGTTTAGGCATGCGACCCTACCCACACATTTACTATTTTTGGGTCAGACTAATACCTAGTCTTGGGTTTCTTCACGCACTTGGTCCACTTGGCTCGACCATGATATGTAGATTGGTCACGATACAAAATGTAAGGTTAGACCGGGTTCGTGGCGTGCGGGTCTTACATATTGAGGGATGCTGGGGTGAGGCCTTGGATACACTGTTTGTGTAAGACCCGTGTCAATCTAACCCGGTCTTACCACCTTGAACCAGGTTCACCCATCATGGTCGAGTTAAATGGACCAAGGGCGTAAAGGAGATCGAGATCCCAGGTATCAAATCGACCCTAAAACATTTAATTTAAGGGGAGGGTCGCGTACCCAGCCAAGGAGGGTCGGACCCCCCAAAACAAAAAGTCAGACCCTCAGTTTTTAAGGGAGGGTCGGACAACTTAGAAACCTAGGGTCGACAGGATCATCGACCCTCCCATCGACCCTCAGTTGCAGCCGAAACTAAAATTAGGAAATTTCTTAAATTTCTATTTGGATTCTTTCCTAATCTCAAAGGGACTTAATTTAGGATGTTCCTACTCTATTTAAAGGACGTCCCTAAGCTTCTTTCACTCCTTTTACAACCCTAATTGAATTGAGAGAAAGAGAAGAGAAGGAAAAGAAGAAGAAGAGAAGCAAGGGAGAGAATTTAGCCAAAAGGAGAAGAGTTGCAGAGAAGGAGTAATCTTCTCAGGTATGGATACTAACTCCATGAGTTTCTACAGACCTTAGGTTAGATAATGGTGAGAGTATGATCTCGGAGAAACCCAAACCATCAATCTATGGTTAGGTTTTCATGGAAAACCTAGGGAGAATACATGAAAGCTATTAGGTGGTTGATTCATGGTTCTAGACCATGGAATGAATGTTGAATGGACTGTATGAGCAGGTCATAGGACCCCAAACATGAAGAATGGACTAAAAAGAGGGAATTAGACCAAAATACACCGAGGGTCGCACAGAGGATCGATGACCATCCGACCCTAGGTGATCCTGAGTATGGACCCTCAGTGTACAGGAAGTCCAGATTGGGGAGGGTCGCACCCAGGGTCGATCAGGACTCCGACCCTACCTCCGACCCTCTGTTAACAGAATGGTTTTTAAATTCTGAATAAATTCTAATTAAATTTTATCGACTTTGTTAGGTCTTTTAGCAATATAATAACATTATAAAGGTGATTCTAAAGCTTGGAAAAGTATCTATTAGCAAGCTAAGGTGAGGGAACAAGACCTAAACTAACTGGTTAATAATAAACTATTTTACTTCTTGAGTCCATGCCATATTGATTCTATGCGTGTATGCTTGTATGTGCATTTAACATGTCATTCAATATTTCTATTATTTGTTCATGCATATTTACTTTATTGTTTATGACATGATGATTAAGATGATGATAGGAATAGGCATGTGAATGTTTATGTTTGGCCAGTGTATATGGTGAGGGTAGGAATGGTATCAACCGGTACAACCATGACCGTTCTTCATGGGGTGTATATTGTGTTATGGTCTACTCAAGTCATGTCCACTGATGTTGTCGTATCACCATTACTTTAGCAGAACTATTATGTCGTAGAGCATCAAGGGAGGTGGTCTCGGTCCTTGTAGTCTCTGACTCTACCGGGGGGCCTTAGCTCTATCTCTATGGATGTTCTGAGGGATGCTGGGGTGAGGCCTTGGATACACTGTTTGGCATTAGGATTGGTTAGTTGTGAGCCCAGTTTGCAACCCTAGCCAGCAAGGGTTTATTTGTTGGTATGGTATCAACCGGTACAGCCATGCCGTTTTCATGGGGTGTATATTGTGTCATTTTGGGTGTTGTGGGCGACAGTGCAGGAGTCATTGGGCGTATCCACACACTTGTGTATAAAGGTGCGGTGGCCACCTATCCTTTCTATAGCACAGTGCAAACTATAAACCGGACCAAAGATATGAATTGATTACATGCATATGTATTGTTGCATTGTTTTGTTTGCTCACTGAGCCATGATGTGTGCTCACCCCTCGACGTCGAATATTTTTAGTTGATGATGCAGGTTTTATCGTTGAAGACTATGTAAATGCTCCAGCGTACGGGAACGTAGCGGCGATGGAAGCTAAAGATGAAGTGGATAGATACACATGACGTCTCTTGCGAGTGCAACTCATGTGTATTCAATTAGATTTTTGGTTTATTTATTTGGATTCATTAAAGACATGTATTTGGTATTTAATTAATTATGTCTCAGTTGATACAGAATAATTTGTTATTTAAATTTTAATATCACATAGATTCTCAGTTTATTTTGTTATAAGACTTCCGCTATTGTGTATTTACTCTGATTATGAATGTGGATGTATGGAGTTTAGATAACACGGATATAGCCTATTCAAGATCCTGGTTAAACCGTTGGTTTGCTAGCGGTTCATCACACCATTCTGAATAGTACGAAATTGGGGTGTGACAACTTGGTATCAGAGCATCTCAGGCCTTGTCTGCTTAACTAGCATACATTCAAGAAAATTGTGAACTAAGATAGGATAAAAGTAAAAACAGTAATATTAACACACTGTAAGCACAAGTGATGGTTGAGAATGCACCTATTAAAGGGGAAACAAGTTTACATACAATGAGAGAGAAACAAAATGTATATACATAACTAAAGCATAGTACAGTCTACAACCCGGACAGTTACTCTGTTGTACAAGGAAAATAAAAACAATCAAGAAGCTGGAGGTGAAGGAGGAGGCGGTGCCTCACGATCTCTGTCATAGTCCTCAGCATAAACTCTAGTCAACCAGGCTATCTGAGTTTGGGTCGTCTGTAGACTAGCTGTGAGATCGGCTACCCTCCGGTCAGTCGCACGCTGAACCTCTATGAGCTCTCCCATCCGCGTGTCTAATATGTGTTGGGCAGCTAACAGCTCATCCACTCTCACACGCTGAGCGTCTAGTAACTTCTCCAACCTCAGATTAGATTTGCGTTGAGCCTCCCTAATCTCCTGCAACATCTCCATCAGGTCAGAAGGTGGGCGTGAAGGACCAACCGCATGAGAAGGACCAATCTCAGGTACAGGATCCGCCACAGAAGAAGTACCAACTCCAGCCGCATGCGTAGGTGAAGACGGTGGTATCGAGTCGACATCCATATACATATGGTCATCATCATCGACAGGATCCACATGAGCTCTAGCAGTGGCAGCAGCAGCCTCAGCGTCAGCCATCTCGATGCGAGTGTGAGGGCGTACCATCTCATTCCTCTCCTCATCACTGACTTGGGCATCCCGCAGGCCCATCTTGCAGATAGCCTCCCAATCTAGAGGCGACGATAAGGTCTTCTCCTGAATCTTCTCATCCACTAAGTCAACCCCCAGGCGGGTCAGTAGAACAGTAATCATACGTCCATAGGGTAGATTACCTCTATGACCGGACAATGTAGCACTAATCATGGTCCACATGATGATGTAGGGAAGGCAGATTGACTGTCTAGTGCAGATACTATATATCAGAAACTGGGTCAGCTGAGAAACCCTCTCGTAGTGCCCACTCTACGGAATCAGATTATGCTGGATAATCTTGCAGAAGACCCGTGGAGCTGGACGCATGTAACAAGCTCTCATCTGCCAGCGATCAGGTCGTAGTAGCTGATTATCGATCTCTGCCCTCATCTCCATGGAAACAAACTAGGGCTCTCCAAGCGCACAGTACACCATGGGGCCATCATAAGGAATCCCCAGTAGGTCGGCCAATTGTCGATAGTCAAATGAAATGTGCACCCCTTTAACATAGCTGGTGATGCGCAACTCTTGACCACTCTCAACGTCATTGTAATTCCCCACCACCTGGAGATTACAATAGAACTGGCGCACCAAATCCGGGCGTGTGCACGCGTCGTAAGTGATGACAGGGAGCCACCCCATATCACCGAATGCTCTCTCTACGTTGAACAAGGCAAGCTCAGCCAAGTTCACCATACGACCACCCTCCACTTTCTTACGAACATAGTGGGCATACTGTGCCTCGGTTTCATTGGAGCGAAAGCGAAGCGGATCACGAACTCTTGGTACCTTGGTATGAGCCATGGTATCTGCAAATAAGAAATAAAGAGGGAGATAAGGAGTTAATAGGTTAAAAATCTAAAAATTAGCATTTTAACGACGTAAGTTGGCCAAAAGCCTCACTTTTCATCCATACACGTGGGCAGGAGGACTTACGTAGGTCCCAACATATCCTATAACACTCAGACAGTAGAATTTTAACTAATGGGGTCCAATTTGAGGAAATTTCAAGAAATCAAAAATTTCGACAAATTAGGGCAAAAAGAGCAAAACTTCAAGTTTCTCGATAACCAACCGATGGAACTCAAAAAATTTTGAGGGCTTTCGTTCCTCGAAACACCAATAACAAAAGCCCCCAATAAAAATCAAATTTTTACGGTTGGAAAAAGTTTAATTTGAAAAATACAAGTTAAATGGGTAAAAACCTAGGAATGGAAACCTAAAAACAGGTAAAAATGAGAAAACATACCTGAAGGGATGATGTGGATGACGAAACCCGGATCCAAACCGACCAATATAGTGAAGTGGCACTGTAGCAACTCAGAGGGGAGAGACGAGTCGAAACAGGAGGGAAATAACCAAGAATAAACCCAGAATCGGATCTTAAAAATCTGATTTTTGGTCTAAGGGTCGGACAATTCGACCAGAACCATCGACCCTCCCATCGACCCTCGGCTCTCGGGAATCTGATAGAAAACTAAGGGTCGGATACTAAGGGTCGGACACCCATCGACCCTCACATCGACCCTCAGCTCTCGTGAAGAATAGGTCATTCCCAGGGTCTGATACTAAGGGTCGGACATACCATCGACCCTCACCATCGACCCTGCATAGAAAAGACAGTAATTTTTACAGAATGATCTAAAAATTTTGAAATTTTACATCAGTTAACGTGCCTACATGAAGTTTCAATGATTTTCTGACTCTTTTTTTTGATGATTTTCAGGCACCATCAATCTCAGAAGAAATTATGTCTGGACGAAGAGTGACCAGATAGAGCCGAAATGCAGTTCCACCACCACCACCTGTGGAGGAAACTAGCCAGGAGAATGTATATGTACAAGGAAATCCTGATCAGGCAAACCCTACAAATTTGCCACCTCCACTACCGTAGTGATGAATTTGGCACAGCAGCTACAACAGATGCAATATGCGCAGGCTCAAATGCAAGTTGCAATGGGAATCATGTTCCAAGCTGCTCATGCTACACCCTTGCAGACGGGACAAGCCAGTGCCGCACCGGTAGGTAACCACCCAGCACCTCAAACACCTCAACCACCAGCTGCACAGATTCCAGTACCAAGTCCGGAAGCAGCCCAGGTTAATTATCAGTATCCACCACCTATGTTTGGGGCATACCCCCAAAATCAAATGGATCACTCTCGACTAGTTGAGAGATTTCTGAAGATAAAGCCCAGGGAATTTAACGGTAAACCGTCAGATCCGTTATGACCAGCACATTGGATCGACGAAATGGAGAGAAACTTTCTTATGATGACTATCACCGAAGAAGAGAAAGTACTATGTGCCACCTTCATGCTAAAGGGTGACGCACATCATTGGTGGAAATCTACCCGGGCCTATTTACTGACCAAACACGCCCTATTGACTTGGGCTATTTATAAAGAAGCTTTCTTTGAGATGTATTTTCCACGAAGCTTCATAGATTCTATGGACAAGGAGTTCCTGAGTTTATATTAGGGACAGATGTCAGTGGATGCATATCAACAGCGTTATGAGGAGCTGTTTTTCATTGCACCGCTCAGTATGCAAGAAGAGGACACCAAAACTCGTAGGTTTGTCACGGGACTCAGGGGAAGCATTAGAGAACATGTACTGGGTTTAGAGAAGAAGATATATAATGAAGCTGTCCAAATCGCTCGAGTTATCGAATCGAGCCAGGAGGAAAGTTACTTTACACAGAACAGAGGCGTGAAAAGGCCAGCTGGGAATTCTTACAACGGAGGTAATAACAAGACATACAAACCTTTTCGTACTCAGAATTTCACCGCTGCACCCAAGACCACTCAAGCAGCTCAGCAGCAACCGAAGCCAAATTTTGAAGGTCCGAGATGTTACAACTGCAACCAAGTGGGACATATGATAAGGGAGTGACCTAAGCCCAAGAAGCAAGTACATCAAGGACGAGTATATGCTGTTACATCCGAGGATGCTGCCGTATCACCCGATGTGGTCACAGGTATGACCGAAACCTTTTAAGTTGTAATTACATTGTATGAGCATGTAGACTAAGTAAAATAAATCACAGGTATCGTACCTATAAGTGGCATACCCGCCAAAGTACTCTTTGATTCAGGAGCTACTCATTCCTTTATATCTGTGTCATTCGGAATAAAGATGAATTTACCCATAAAAACATTGGACTACAAACTACTTGTACGATCACCAATGGGGTTAGAAGTGGAATTAGAGAAAGGTTATGGACCATGTCCAATTCTCATTGGCGAGAAAACCTTAGATGCAACCTTGATACAACTTGAGATGGCAGACTTTGACGTCATCTTGGAAATGGACTGGTTAGCTCGGCATTCTGCAAATCTATTATGCGCCGAAAAAAAGCTAACATTTAAAGACAAAGAAGGAGCAGAATTCAGTTTTTCGGGAATCAAACTTCCCCGTAAACGTAAGCTTATACTCTCAGCACTGAAGGCTAAGAAGTGCCTTGAGAAGGGGGCAGTCGGGTATCTAGTATCAGTGGTCGACCTAAACAAGGAGGCACCACGAATGGAAGATATTGATGTCGTGCGGGACTATCCCGATGTATTTTCAGAGGAACTACCAGGATTACCACCCGACCGAGCCACAAAGTTTGTGATAGACCTTATACCTAGAGCCGCACCAGTATCAAAAGCACCTTATAGAATGGCTCTTACTGAACTAAAGGAACTGAAAGTGCAACTACAGGAACTGTTGGACAAGGGTTATATTCGACCCAGTATATCACCATGGGGAGCCCCGGTATTATTCGTGAAGAAGAAGGACGGTAGCGTTCAATTATGCATCGACTATCGGGAGTTGAATAAACTGACCATCAAGAATCGATATCCACTACCTCGGATCGATGACTTGTTCGATCAGTTGCAAGGAGCAAAGGTATTTTCTAAGATCGATCTTCGGTCAGGCTATCATCAGTTGAAGATTAAAGAAGGTGATATTCCTAAGACAGCTTTCAGGACCAGATACGGACATTATGAGTTCTTGGTCATGTCTTTTGGATTAACAAACGCACCGAAAACTTTCATGGAACTTATGAACCGGGTTTTCCACGATATGTTGGATACGTCGGTTATTGTATTCATTGATGATATATTGGTATATTCCAAGGACAAAGAAACCCATATCAAGAACCTAAACGCCGCCCTACAGCGTTTAAGGAAAGAGAAGCTGTATGCCAAATTTTCAAAGTGTGAGTTTTGGCTAAGTGAAGTCGCCTTCCTAGGCCATGTAGTATCCGCTAAAGGAATCAAAGTGGATCCCAGCAAGATTGAGGCTATTGTAAAGTGAGAAGCACCAAAGAGCGTGTCAGAAATTAGAAGTTTTATGGGTCTCGCTGGTTATTATCGAAGATTCATAGAAGACTATTCCCGGATTGTTGTACCTCTCACCAGTCTGACTAAGAAAGGTGAAAAGTTTGTGTGGATGGATAAATGTGAGAAGAGTTTCCAGACATTGAAAACCAGATTGATATCCGCCCCGATTTTGACTATTCCTATTCCAGGACAGACATTTACCTTATACACTGATGCATCAGGACTGGGATTAGGATGTGTGCTTATGCAAGGAGAGAAAGTAATTACTTATGCCTCGAGATAGTTGAAGATACATGAGAAAAATTACCCCACTCATGATTTGGAGTTAGCAGCAGTAGTACATGCTGTCAAGATATGGAGACATTACCTATACGGAGAGAAATTTCAGATTAAGTCGGACCATAAAAGTCTTACTTATTTATTTAATTAGAAAGAATTGAATATGAGACAAAAAAGATGGCTGGAACTATTGAAGGACTATGATTGTGATATCCAGTATCATCCGGGGAAAGCTAATGTAGTAGCGGATGCGTTGAGCAGAAAGGCAATGATAAAATCTCAAGGAGAGGTTAGTACGACCGCAGCAATGTGTATTATCGGAATGGTATTCAATCACGGCAATGAGCAATATGTGATAGACGCAACGGATGAATCAGCCAACCAAGGGTTTATTCATCGGTTTTCAAATATGTTCGCTGCTTTGAAGATTATACCGGATATAATGGATGAAGTGAAGATAGCTATTAAATCAGATCCTTATCTGAGAACAGTACAATAAGATATCGAGAAAGGTAGGACTAATCCTGAGTTCACCTTGGACGAAGAGAAAGTATTGAAATACAAAGGAAGAATATGTGTACCTAAAACAGAAAGTGTGGACATTAGACACCGACTGATGAAAAAAGCCCATACCACCATCTATTCGATACATCCTGGAAGTACAAAAATGTATCATGATCTAAAGAAACTATATTGGTGGAGAGGAATGAAAACAGATGTAGCTAAGTTCGTATCTCAATGCCTAAATTGTCAGAAAGTAAAGGCTGAACGACAAAGACCCGCAGGACTGTTACAGCCGTTACCGGAACCAGTATGGAAATGGGACTGCATCACTATGGACTTCGTCACGGGATTACCACTGACTCCTCAAGTAGTTGACGCAGTTTGGGTGATTGTAAACCGTCTGACTAAAACAGCTCGCTTTATACCAATACGACCTCAGTATACACTGGAAAGGTTAGCAAAGTTGTATGTGGATAATATTGTACGGTTACACGGTGTACCAGAGAGCATTGTATCCGATAGAGATCCTCGATTTACTTTCAAGTTTTGGGAAGGATTACAAAAGGCTATGGGAACAACATTGAAGTTCAGTACTGCATTCCACCTACAGACAGACAGACAGTCAGAGCGTACAATCCAGATTTTAGAAGATATGCTACGAGCATGTGTAATTGATTTCAAAGGATCATGGGATGAAAAGTTACCATTGATCGAGTTTGCATATAACAATAGCTATCAGGCTACTATACAGATGTCACCTTATGAAGCACTGTATGGCAGGAAGTGTCGAACTCCTTTATTTTGGAATGAAGTTGGAGAACGTAGTATTGTTGGACCGAAATTTGTTGAAGAGACTTGTCGAGTGGTCAACATTATCAAGGAAAGAATGAGAACAGCTTAGAACCGTCAGAAGCAATATGCAGATACTCGACGCAGAGATCTGGAGTTCGTTGTAGGTGATAAAGTATTTTTGAAGGTATCGCCTATGCAAGGATTGAAAAGGTTCGGACAGAAAGGGAAACTAAGTCCAAGATATGTCGGGCCGTATGAAATTCTAGCTAAGCATGGGAAAGTGGCTTATCAGTTAGCACTACCACCATCTATGTCAAGTGTGCATGACGTATTTCACATTTCCCTATTGAAAAAGTATGTCAATCCAACGCACGTGTTGACAGTAGATTTACCGGATTTGACTGATGATTTGACATTTGAAGTAACACCAACTGAAATCACCAGCCGCAAAGTTCAACGGCTATGCAACCGAGATATCTATTATGTTAAGGTCACATGGAAAAGTAGAGACATGGAAGAAATTACATGGGAAGAAGAAAATGCTATGCGAATGTAATACCCTCACTTATTTGATTCAGAAGGTACGTATAATTTCGAGGACAAAATTTTTATAAGTAGGGGGGAGTTGTAAGACCCGTGTCAATCTAACCCGGTCTTATCACCTTGAACCAGGTTCACCCATCGTGGCCGAGTCAAATGGACCAAGGGCGTAAAGGAGATCGAGATCCCAAGTATCAAATCGACCCTAAAACACTTAATTTAAGGGGAGGGTCGCATAGCCAGCCAAGGAGGGTCGAACCCCCCAAAACAGAAAGTCAAACCCTCAGTTTTGAAGGGAGGGTTGGACAACTTAGAAACCTAGGGTCGACGGGATCATCGACCCTCCCATCGACCCTCAGTTGCCGCCGAAACTAAAATTAGGAAATTTCCTAAATTTCGATTTGGATTCTTTCCTAATCTCAAAGGGACTTAATTTAGGATGTTCCTACTCTATTTAAAGGATGTCCCTAAGCCTCTCTCACTCCTTTTACAACCCTAATTGAATTGAGAGAAAGAAAAGAGAAGGAAAAGAAGAAGAAGAAAAGCAAGGGAGAGAATTTAGCCAAAAGGAGAAGAGTTACAGAGAAGGAGTAATCTTCTCAGGTATGGATACTAACTCCATGAGTTTCTACAGACCTTAGGTTAGATAATGGTGAGAGTATGATCTCGGAGAAATCCAAACCATCAATCTATGGTTAGGTTTTCATGGAAAATCAAGGGAGAATACATGAAAGCTATTAGGTGGTTGATTCATGGTTCTAGACCATGGAATGAATGTTGAATGGACTGTATGAGCAAGTCATAGGACCCCGAACACGAAGAATGGACTAAAAAGAGGGAATTGGACCAAAATACACCGAGGGTCGCACAGAGGGTCGATGACCATCCGACCCTAGGTGATCCTGAGTATCGACCCTCAGTGTTCGGGAAGTCCAGATTGGGGAGGGTCGCACCCAGGGTCGATAAGGACTATGACCCTACCTCCGACCCTCAGTTAACAGAATGGTTTTCAAATTCTGAATAAATTCTAATTAAATTTTATCGACTTTGTTAGGTCTTCTAGCAATATAATAACATTATAAAGGTGATTCTAAAGCTTGGAAAAGTATCTATTAGCAAGCTAAGGTGAGGGAACAAGACCTAAACTAACTGGTTAATAATAAACTGTTTTACTTCTTGAGTCCAATGTCATATTGATTCTATGCGTGTATGCTTGTATGTGCATTTAACATGTCATCCAATATTTTTATTATTTGTTCATGCATATTTATTTTATTATTTATAACATGATGATGATGATGATGATGATGATGATAGGAATATGCATGTGAATGTTTGTGTTTGGCCAGTGTTTATGGTGAGGGTAGGAATGGTATCAACTGGTACAACCATGACCGTTCTTCATGGGGTGTATATTGTACTATGGTCTACTCAAGTCATGTCCACTGATGTCGTCATATCGCCATTACCTTAGCAGAACTATTATGTCGTAGAGCATCAGGGGGGGTGGTCTCGATCTTTGTAGTCTCTGACTCTACCAGGGGGCCTTAGCTCTATCTCTATGGATGTTCTGAGGGATGCTGGGGTGAGGCCTTGGATACTCTGTTTGGCATTAGGATTGGTTAGTTGCGAGCCCAGTTTGCAACCCTAGCCAGCAGGGGTTTATTTGTTGGTATGGTATCAACCGGTACAGCCATGCCGTTTTCATGGGGTGTATATTATGCCATTTTGGATGTTGTGGGCGCCAGTGCAGGAGTCATTGGGCGTATCCATACACTTGTGTATAGAGGTACGGCGGCCACCTATCCTTTCTATAGCACTGTGCAAACTATAAATCGGACCAAAGATATGAATTGATTGCATGCATATGTATTGTTGCATTGTTTTGTTTGCTCACTGAGCCATGATGTGTGCTCACCCCTCGACGTTGAATATTTTTAATTGATGATACAGGTTTTACCGTTGAAGACTGTATAAATGCTCCAGCGTACGGGAACGTAGCGACGATGGAAGCTGAAGATGAAGTAGATACACATGACGTCTCTTGCGAGTGAAAATCATGTGTATTCAATTAGATTTTTTATTTATTTATTTGGATTCATTAAAGACATGTATTTGGTATTTAATTAATTATGTCTCAATTGATACAGAATAATTTGTTACTTAAATTTTAATATCACATAGATTCTCAGTTTATTTTATTATAAGACTTCCGCTATTGTGTATTTACTCTGATTATGAATGTGGATGTATGGAGTTTAGATAACACAGATATAACCTATTCGAGATCCTGGTTGAACCGTTGGTTTGCTAGCGGTTCATCACACCATTCTGAATAGTGCGGAATTGGGGTGTGACAGTTTGACATTAGGATTGGTTAGTTGCGAGCCCAGTTTGCAAGGCCTTGCCAATAGGGACTTACGTGTTGGTATGGGTAGGGCATCAGGGGAAATGTTATGTGGTGTTTGATCCAGGCACTTTAGCTCTATCTCTATTCCATGATGGGTGCATGTGGGACGGCAATGGTGTTTGATCCATTGGGCTGCTTTACACACTCATGTATAGAGGTGCGGCGGCCACCAATCATTTCTATTGCACATTGCAAACTTATGAATCAGACCAAAGATATGAATTAAATGCATGCATATATTTATTCCATTGTTTTGTTTGCTTACTAAGCCATGATGTGTGCTCACCCTTTCGACGTCGAATATTTTTAATTGATGATGCAGGTCCTACAGTAGAAGATTATATGAATGCTCCAATGTTCGGGTATGTTGCGACGATAGATGTAGAAGCTATGATGGAGTCGCATGAATCGTCGTGCTAGTGCAATTCATGTGTCATTGATTAGATTTATTTGTCGGATTATTCAGAACATGTAATTGATTAATTTATTTTATTTTATGTCTTCAGTTATTTGAGATAATTAGATATTTTATTTATTATATCATTGTTAGATGCTCAGTTCATTAATATTAAATTATTTATTTACTCTGATTATGGTTATGGATGTGTACGATTTAAGCAAAAGGATACAGCCTATTCGAGATCCTGATTGAACTGTTGGATCATAGACGATTCATCACACCATTCTGGTTGATACATAATTGGGGTGTGACACTTATAATATGTATTAATTATGTTTTGGTTACTTAGAGATAATTGAAGTATTTAATTATTTGTCATGTAGACCTCAGTTCATTATTAATAAGACTTTCGCTAGTTAATTATTTACTCTGATTATTATTGTGGAATGTATTTGGTTTAATCGGGTGAGCACAGCTTATACGAGATCTTAGTTTGAACCGTTGGTTCTCATGATGGTTCATCACACCACTGGTTAGTCTAGAATTGGGGGGCGACATAACCTCCCAAAAATGTGTGTGATAAGATGGGTCCTACCCTAGGCTTTTAGTTTGAATATCCTTCAAACTGACTCTCTGGGTTCTACCTGATCTGGCACCATAACCCTGACCACGTTGGTCTGTCAGGTTGCTGGGTCCGGTAACAGACTCTGACTTAACAGGGTGAGTCTAGACATGCTCTACTGGCCAAGTCAGCTGAGTTGTTATAGAATGGAATATTTATGATGCTAAAGGTGTGCACACTTACCGTTATGCACTTGACATCGTCTATTTCGGGTTTGTGTCCATCACATCATTGGCGGGAAGACCTATCACGTGTCGAAATTCAAATTAGTCCAGGATTTTGGGATGCAAGTCTTTCATGTAGTGTAGTACCAGTCGAGTTTCCATGGAACATGAGGCCAGGATTTTCCACAAATAATCGAACAATAGCAGTGCAGCAAGGGCCTTAGAGTTATCGACCTTCGCTTCTGTGGCGAAATCACTCTTTTCTCTTCTGTGACATCTTTGGAAGTTTCAATAGCTGGCGGAGTCAGCGGCACAGGTGGGAAGGGTTCTAAAGGCATAGATAAGCTTAACTATTTTGAAATTGAGGGGACAAATTGCAAAGAATTGCAAAGAATCAAAGAGTATAAACCAGTGTGGAACAGCACAAGATCTAACTGCCGATTTGTACCAGAGAAACTTAGTAGATGCATATCGAAATCTCCATTAGAGATAGGAAACAAATTAGTTCGTTGTCACAGGAATACCCCAAATCATAAAAAAAAAAACAAATAGGTTGCAGACAAAAGAGCTACCACCGGAGCTCATTGATGAACAAAACTCCGTACGGAGGGTAAAACAATCACTTTACGCCTCAATGGGTGAGGGAGAGGGGTGTTTGGGGGGAGGGGGGTTAGTTTGACCCTTATAAAATTAATGACCATTTTACTTGAGCATCTAACGGAAGATGCTTAATGGATTGGTTTTATTTGCAATTTGATCTGATTGTAGGGGAAGGAGCTATAATTGTTTGAAATCGTTGGGAGAAAGTTGGAATTTAGATAAAAACATCATAAATTTTTCCTTCTTATATTTATTGAAAATTTCTTCTAACTAATCACTTTCCTTGACACAAAATGTTTCCCCTCTCTCTTTTTCTTAAAATGTTCCTCCCATTTTATTTGATAATGAAATTCATGATCACCAATGTTAATGTTTGCAGGACAATAATACCTTTTAAATTGTGCCAAAAAAAAAAAAAAAAAAAAAAAAAAACATTAAGTCGGCCTTCGCCTCTTCCTCTTCCGATTCAATCCTCTCCCTCCCGTTGAGTCCGGATCCGCCTTCGTTACGTCTCTGGAGAGTTGCAGAGGTTGTTTGCTTGCGTTCCATGCTGTCACAGTTCTATCGAGTTGCCGGATGAGGAATTTGTAGAACCATCATCAACGTTCTGGATGCCGGAGATGACTTAATCCCTTGCAATGAAGGAAGAAGAGTTTGGGAGTCGAAAGTCGCGGAATGAAGTCTCCAGAGTCGAGAACGTAGACGTATAAATCGGTTTAAACTGTCGATTTTTCTGTTCAAAACCTAATCGAAGCAATTTTAATTATCCAAGCCAGAACTAAACAAAATCATTAATGATTCGATTCAATTTTAGACGGTCGGTTTTGCTTATGTTCAACGGTTTCAGTTCATCAACACATATGGGTTTTGTTGCGGAAGCCACGCCAACGCAGCCATTTCTCTTTGCTAGCATTTACTCTGTTTGATTCTTTGAAATTCTAAGGTTTTATTGCAGAAATGGTGCTTTTGAATGCCGTTTCGGATCTGTGAGCTATTGAGCCCATCTCAGTTTGCCGAGAATCAACCTCTGTTCTGAAACATGGCTAATGGATGTTTCCTTGCTTTCTTGGTTCAAAGAAGACGTTGGTTTCAGTGGTTCATAGCTTCCATGTTTCTGCCACAAACCTCAACACAGTAACTAATTGACAAATTTAAACGAAACATACTTTTTGAAAGGGTGCCATTACTAAACTCTGCTAAGAGAAAGTGCTCAACAGTTCTAAATTGATCTTTTAGATGATGGATGATGACTGAAGTAAAATAAAAAAATAGAAAGAAACTAAACCGCATGAACTTATCAATTAAGATCGAACCATTTGACGTTGATCAAGCAAAACTCACTTGAGAAACTCAGTCAAACGACTTGAACTTGTTGAAAACGGTTGGTTCATGATCTAAATGTGTTTTTTTTTTTTATTTTGTAATTTATTTTCTTAAATTATTTTATAGACATTTTGAATTTTTTTTTTTTTTTTAATTTAAAAGTTCTAAAATATTGGTGATGATGAATCTCAAAGAGGACTCATGGGAGACATTGTATATCAAGTCGAAGGTGATCGATCGCCTTTAGATATCCTGGAGGGGAGCTATTTTTTATGCTACACGAAGGCCCTTTGACTTGTTCTTTATTTTTTTTGTAAACGACCTTTTGACTTGTTCGGTTCAAGTTGCTTTTATCCAATTTCATATTAGCTCTGAATCTCTTTTACTATTTATTGCCCATCGAAATACGGCGTTCAGTTGCTTCTTGCACGCAAGCAGGGTCTTCCTGATAATCCGCCATGGGTTTTTGGAGGCATGAATTAGGCTTTGAAATTCTAAACCAGTAAGTACGCAGTCCTGTTCAAAAGTAAAACCCAAAATTTAAATTTCGATGTGGGACCTGCTTTTGAATTTGGCTGTCGTTCTTTTCTTCATGGAAATTTCGACCTTGACTGTTTTCTGTTTTCCCATCCAACGTAGACTTGCATCTAGAGTCGCATCTGCTTGGTCCATGAAGATATCTCCTCTATTTTCCCTTAATAGAGTCTCAAGGTTCTCCCTTTTGCTGTCATCGTTGATAGTGTGTGAGAAGGGTTGTGAACATATCCATGGGAAATTGCTGCCGGCGATCTGTAAGACTTGCGCATGCTTCTTATTCTACTCCTTCATCAGGCAAGCTTATTGATTCTTTTACTATTTCCAATTTTAATATTTTAGTATTTAGTTTAATTGTTTTATGAAGATTTCATTTCTTCTTTAGCTATTTTTGTAGTTTAATTGAGGAAGGCAAGTTTTCAGAAAGTTGTACCTTGGTAATTGCATGTCCCTGTTTTATGTTGTACTTCATGCATTTCATATGCTTGCAGTACTTGAAGGTATCGATTTTGACAATTTTGAACTGTGCTTCTGGGGGTTAAGAAACCTGGTTTTTGGGGGTCACTTGAAATTCTCTGGATTTTTAGGCCTCTGTGCTGTTTACTGTTCTTTATTAATTTTGGCTTTTGTTTCCAAGCGGAGGAAGATTTGAGAATTTGAAGCTTATGGTGCTGTTGCAATTTTGTTCATGTCCTCCTTGTTTTCTTTTGCTGGGTGGTTGGGTGGGAGGTGGTTAAGAATTCATAGACTCCATTAGCTTGGCGGTTGTTAATGTGTCGGTGAACTAATGGGTTCATTTCAATTGTAATATAGAAAATGAACTCTTGGTTTTCTTGTCATGTTTACTCTTCGACAATGAAGTTGTGTTCAAAGAGACAGAGGACCTGAGAATGTCCATAGATTTTATTTTATTTTTAATAAGAAAGGGGAGTTTCAAATATCAAACCAAATTCAACCCTGGCCTTGAATCTCATCTTTTTGTTTAAGTGGAAGGATTTTTTGGTAAAGGACCAAAGCGGCAGTTCAATATATTAATACTAGAAACGAGTTCTTAGTTATACGTTAATCATCCAGTGGCCGGTTTCTAATTCAAATAGTCTCTTGGGATAACAGAACTGGTTAGTTGTTACTTTTATCTGGTGAAAAAAACATGCTTTCCACAGTAAGAGTTTGTTTCACTGAATCAACTTGCCAATCACAATTTAAACCTATCCCCCAGCACATAAAACCCCAAAAGAGAAAAAAGTGTAGAGAGGAAAAAGAAATGAACTTAAACCTCATAATTTCTGGCGGGAACATATACTAGAATCACTAAGTTTAAATTGGACCTGTATTATAAGTCCAGAAAAGCCTTTTGGATCAATGTTCAGATTGTTTCCATTTAATTGCTTCTTATCCACTTCAGGAAATTGTTTTATAATCCGCAGTGGTAGATGTTTTACACAGGAAACTCCATTTAGTCCAGTATATGCCATATGTTCCTTCTTTTCTTTTCCCTTTGAGTGCCCTGATCCGTAGGAGTATTCTTCTCTGCTTTCTCCAACATTCTTCCAACAGGCAACTAAAAGATCATAGTAATGCCTCCAACTATGATGGTTTTGTGACATGCACTTCACCCATTGAGACAGTAGGAGCTCATGCTTTTGATAAGGAACTCTGCTATTAACATGTCTTTTATTCTATTTTTTGCTTTTATTTTATTTATTTTTTTTATTTTCTGGTTTTCATTTCAGAGGCTGCAAATCCACCAACAACATTGTATTCAACTCCTTCCAGCCAGGAAACATCATCTGCCAGTTTTGGCATAAACTCTCTCACGACTTCTTCTAGTGATGCATCATTCTCTGTCAGTGTCAAGCCCTTTAGCTTCAATGATCTCAAGAGCGCCACAAAGAACTTCCGCTCAGAAAGTCTTCTTGGGGAAGGAGGATTTGGATTTGTCTTCAAAGGATGGATTGATGAGAGTACTCTCACTCCCACCAAACCAGGCACTGGGATTGTTGTGGCCATCAAGAAACTCAAGATGGAAAGCTACCAAGGCCACAAAGAATGGCTTGTATGTATCGTAAGAATCACATTTTTTATTTTATTTTTCCCCTTTGAGCATTGCCAATCAGTATATGAACTTTATTCTAATTTGACCATTTTGACACTGTAGGCAGAGGTTAACTACTTGGGTCAACTTCGCCATGAGAATCTGGTGAAACTTATTGGATACTGCTCAGAGTCTGAAAATAGGCTTTTAGTTTATGAATACATGTCAAGAGGAAGTTTGGAAAATCATCTGTTTAGAAGTAAGTGAACTGACTCCTCTTATATTCAATTTGACAACTGTCCATGATGATTCTCATTCTCTGTTTTTAATATTTATTATCATAATATGTACTTCAAAAATTCAAATTAAGATAGAGTTACTGAGTACAACAGTCCCAAAAATACATGATTTAATAATCAGCTAATGGGATATGATTCCTAATGCATCTTGGTTGCATTTGTTGAATTTCTTGTTTGCCTAGTTTTGTTTGGTTAAGTAAACTAGTATTCTACTGATAATTTATGATGACTTGGTCTGGTTTTAAATGTTTGAGCAGATTCACATCCTGACAGTTACTCTCTAACTTACCAATATACAGTGGCTGATGATTCCCATTTGCTGGTCTATATTAAATTAACTTTGTACGAGTAATTTTTAGCATATATGCATTGCATGAGGGTAAGATTTCGTCTGTGATTCTGAAGCCAGTGTTACCTGTAGACTACCACTGGAGTGGTAATCCGGTGTATACATCGGCTTCTGACTTAAAAACCATGGATTCAACGTCCTATAGGAATACTATTTATCATTAAAATTTATCACTTCTGTAGCTAAATTGAAATGATTTTTCGACCTTGAAACTTTCTATCATTTATCCCAAACAAAAAAGGAGAAAGACAGTAATAGAAACTTGTAAAGTTTTGCCCAAGAAGTCACCAAACATAGAATAATATACCAATACCATGTGGAATAAGATGGCAACTTTAAGTTTGTTATTTCATCCTATTAATATTAGGTTCGAATCTAGAAACAGCTTCTGCGTGAAACGGGGGTAAGGATGCGTACATAAGCCCCCCCTCAGACCTCAAAATGGCGAGAACCTCGTGCACTGGGTAATCCCTAATTGGTTTTTCATTCTTAGTCAGTTTAGGATTGCAATTGTTCTCCTTCTGGTCTATTAGTGGGCAATTAAGTCGTGGCTTCGGTTGTTTTAGGATTAGTCAAGCTCTAGATGTAGTAGAATTCTTTTTTTTGATAATTGTATGTCAGCATATGTACCCGAACTGATGCGAATACGGGTTGGGAAAGACTTTAATAAACAATTAAGAATGTACCCACCCAAGCATTAAACAACTCAATTTTTAGGTCTTGTGGCAGACTAGTAGTAGTAAACCAGAATTTCTGAGGGGCTACTAGGTAAGTAAAAAAAAAAAAGGAATATGAAGGGGATTGGATTTATAAAGGAGGGGTAATCTTGAAGCAAATGTAAGGAGAGGTAGGACAGAAGTAAGGTGGAAAAGAAGGGGTATTTAATATCTAAGGAGAAAGACTTTAATAAACAATTAAGAATAGCAGTCTTCGTCTAGCTCACAAAACCAGAAATCCTCACTGTGTAGTCCAGGTTAAGAAATCGAATTTCAGTCCTTATCTGATTCAATCAAACTGAAACTCCAAAGTTCGAGTTGGCTAGGCCTCCTGAAGGAATCCAAGTCCATAAACCTCAACTAAACAGGAATCTGATGATTCTTCTTGGACCGTTCAGCAACTATTACAGAAAGAGGGTAGGTCTGAAACTTGGTTTGCCGATCATAACTACACTAGTGATTAGGGTTCAGAATCTGCAGTTAAGGTCTCCCACAGGGAAGGGTATTGTTCCCCAAGTTTGAAGATGGGAAAGATGGAGATGAGGGAGATTCGAACAAAACCCTCTCAACTTTAGGTTCGGTAATGGCAACCAGAAGCAAATTAGCAATAACCAGTAACAGAGAAGGAGTAAAGGTATGGAAGAATAAGAAGGAAGAAAGAAGGGGGAGTGGGGTTGGATGATGAAGAAATGAGGTGTGACAGCATTAAATAATGTGGCTATATGAAGTCTAGGAGCATATAAAATAAAGCATCAAATCATTAATGGATACATGGTGGTTGGATGACGAAGCTCAAGCATTCCTTTTTTAAAAATCTTGTTTTAGAACTTAGCAAAAGACTAAGAGCAGTTGGTGCGGTCTCTGCTTGTACAACACAATTTTGAATACAACTCAAAGTAATAGGGATAGTTGCAGTCTTTTAATTAACCATAACACTTGGAACCTCTTTTGGGTAGGGAATCAGGTTACAGGACATGGAAGGGATTAGATTTGAAGAGTTAGGGACATTCTAGTAAGGAGATTCAAAGATAGGATGAAGTAGAATTAAATTTTAAAGAGGGAAAAGCTGGAAGATTTAATTCCTTCTTCGACCTCTCGTTAACCTAGTTTTCGAAACCAGCATAGAGGGTGGTAAACAAACCTGCTTTCAGGCAAGAGAACTCAGCAACAGTTCCAATCGTGCTGAAACATTAGGGAAGGGGAATCTTGAAGACCTACTGGTTAGTGGTTGCACACAATAAGCAATCAAATATGAAGCCAAGAGAATCAAATCGAGCTCTGCAGACACTATCTGGCTGTATTTGCAGGTTCAGCAATGGTTTCAGGCTTGATTTTCTCAGCAGGAGTATTTTCAGCAGCCAGCAATCCAGGAATAGAGTTTCCTAGTGTAAATAAGTTCATGCCCAAGATGTGAGGAAGAAAAGAGGACGGATGAGACAGATCAGTCACACAGTGTGGGACTGTAATGTTTTCTTGGAACAGGGTATCACATATAGAAGACTGAAACAGGAAAGAGAAGAAGATAGAAGAAGGGAAAGGAAAAGCAAAGGACCCGGGGGGGGACATCCGTAGTTGTCAAGGCGTCAAGGCGTCAAGGCAAACCAAAGCGTTGGAGTCTTGACAGACGCCCGGGAACACATCCGTAGTTGTCAAGGCGTCAAGGCAAACCAAAGCGTTGGAGGCCTGACGGACGCCCAAGGCGACCAAGGTGGCCTATTTTCCAAGGTTCCTAGATACCTGGGCAATGCCTTGACAACTATGAACACACCTGCAGGGAGGAGTTCTAGGTCGCTAGGAAGAGGAGAAGAGAGAAAAAGAGAGGGAGAGATGCAGCTACGCTGCCTAGGTCATGCAGGCAACAGTCAAACCAAACTCAACTCTTACCAAAAATAAATAAATAAACCAAACTCAACTCAAATTTTCGTTCTTTAATCTCTTAAGTAATTGATAGTTACAACTTGTATAAAAAGAAGCTAAATCCAACTAAATCCTACTGGAAATCTAAAAAGTCAGAAAAGAATATATAATTAACTAGAACTCTAACTGGACTTCCTATGTTATCTAAACTTTCCCAATATAAGAGATTACAAGATAAACCCAAATACAAAAAAAAAAATCTCTAAATAAATCCCTAGATATCCTAATAGACCCAAACAATATTAGGATCCGGTTCTTCAAGTTTTGGGTTTCCAAACTGGCCCAAGTTTATCCAATTACAGAGCCGTAGCTGCATCAGCAGTCTTAATGGTTTTGAAATCTTGTTTTATAACTTAGCAAAAGTCTGAGATCGAAAAAGAATAAGAACTTATAAAATTGCAAGAAATGAAAGTACTAGGTAGTAGGGAAAGAAAGGACTATAAATACGATCTTTATAGCAAATTAGGTACCAAATAGGGTGGTGATTTAGATTGGAGAAGCTGAAAGGGCAAAGGTATGCGTAAAATGACTTTTAGAGAAGTTTTGAGAAAATACATGCTTGAATTAGGTTTAGTTGAAGGGCCAAATAGATTCTGTGTAGATGACCATATTTAGTTGGGATAAGGCTTAGGTGAGTTGGGCAGTTGTTACTCGTGGCATGTTGGAAACTGAAACTTCTAGTGAAGACTGAATGAGTCCATGTAGCACTGGTTTATATGCCATGGGGCCACATTAAAAAGAGTGGCATTGTACAATCTGAAGACCAGGCAAATGCATGCTTAAAGTCATCAAAGAGTCTAAAAATGGCCCAACCAAATTTTTTATCCTTTTCTCCATCCTAAGAGTTCATTCTAGATCCATGTGAAGGACTCTTTTAGTCTCGTTATTGCCCATTGGTGATGAATAATCATCCATCCCTATATCATTGAATCTTCTTGGGTTTCCTTGATGCTTTAGAGGTTAGAGCCTTATGTCCATCCATGTTTTTTATTTTTGGGTAATTCTGTCCATCCATGTTGCAGACAGTTAATGCTAAAATTAGATACTTAGCTATAGAAATTTCTTGTTTGCCTGGAAGAGATTATTAGAAGACCAAGTACTAGAAGAGTTACGTAAAATAATGAGAATGAATTAATCTTCATGTTAGTCTCTATTTGAGATTGGGAAAATACAGCCAACCAACTTGTCTTTGAAGCAGCTAAGATTAATCACGTGAAACTTGCTGCAACCAGCTGGGTTTGGTAAAATTTGGTATTTATTTCGTCTATGAATGAAGGCTATATTTTGGTCAGATATATTCTGACCAAAAAATGAACCACAATTTGAACATGTTAAACCAATCTGATCCCTGGGAACCTGGGTTGATGGTTGGTCACTTCAAATTCTACTCCTTCAAATACATCTACTCTGGCTCCTATTCCGGCTTGATGTTAACATTCCTTCTACTCCTTATGTCCATCCCATGTTTGGCATGTTATCCTAATATCAATACCATGTGCATCATTCTTTTCTTAATGAATTTGTAAGGGTGAAAAAATTTCTTATCTGCAGAAGGCGTCCAACCTCTACCATGGCTCACACGTATGAACATTGCCATTCATGTTGCCCGGGGATTGTCTTTCTTACATAATTTAGAAACCCAAGTAATTTACCGCGATTTAAAAGCTTCCAACATTCTGCTTGATTCGGTATGACATTCTACTCACAGTTCGATATAATAGTTCTATCTTTTATTTAACACTTAATCCATTGTTAAATTGCCTAATCTCAGCTAATCCTTTTACGTACCTAATTCATCCTTTGTGCAATCAACAAGTAGGACTTCAATGCAAAACTTTCAGATTTTGGCTTGGCAAGGGATGGTCCAACTGGAGATAGAACACATGTTTCAACTCGAGTGGTGGGAACCCGTGGTTATGCTGCTCCGGAATATGTGGCAACAGGTTACATCTACCTCCATGACAAGATTTGGAAAAATAGTCCGTAATTTATTTCTTCACCTTGGTCAAGTTGGCATATCATTCTTTCCTTATCGACAAATTATCTAAAACAGGTCACTTAACCATCAAGAGCGATGTCTACAGCTACGGGGTTGTCTTGTTAGAGTTGTTATCCGGAAGGCAGGCCTTAACTGAAGAGACAGCTATGAGTGAAGAGAGCCTTCTAGATTGGGCAAAGCCATTTCTAAGTGACAACAGGAGAGTGCTAAGAATCATGGACACAAGGTTGGGAGGTCAATATTCCAAGAAAGGAGCCCAGGGGCTTGCTGCACTTGCTGTCAACTGCATCCATTCTGACCCCAAGAACAGACCTTTTATGGGAGATGTCGTTGCTACATTGGAGCAACTCCAGACTTCGAAGGATGTTAGAAGGACCCCACCTCCTAAGCTTAATCACCGTGGGATCAAGCGACCGAGTTATACTCACAAGACAACTGCAAATCGCTAAATCTATATTACCTATACTCTATGATGCCATTAAATACAGGTTTTCAAAGCCACGCTGGAATACTGTCACACCAAGCACTAGTGGTTTCACCAAGTGTAAAAGGCGTTCCAGTGTACGAGGTTCCTGTTCCTACAAGTTTTAAAATTTGAGTAGAATGTACTTCGTCTTATCCCTGTAATGCGGAGAGGTGGTTTCACCAAATGTAATTAATTGAAATGATCTGCGTCCATCGCTAGTGTATTTGAGTACAAAGTGAATGTATAATATATGCAATGATTCATTAATTATAGTGTTAAAGATTTAAGATTGAGTCCGAGTTGAAAAATTCCTTTTTATTTTTCGTTTGGTTATAAATTCTGCATCTTATTAGTTTGAAAACAGTTAACAGTATCGATCCACTTTTGTTGTAGCTGAACCCATCTAGGTGTGATGAGATTTATTAGACTTGAGTTATATATAGGCCATATGTTGGATGAATTAACTGTATGTATGTCTACAAAAGCTTTAGATTTCGTTGTTACAATTGTTAAGCGAATAAAACACCCATCGAGCCAGTAAAGGACACGTGTCTATATACATGGCCTGACCCCATAAAAAGCCATGTGGAAGCCCACACGCCAGGCTCCACTATGTGATTTCAGCGGACAAAGCCATGTGGAAGCTCGCGTGCTAGCCCCACTATACAAAGCTACATTTGTGAGAGCCAGAACACCCGCCTTAGCATGTGCTGCCACGGGGTTGAAAAAGAGACTCATAACCTCGCATGATCGACCACGTAGAGTCCAGCAATGCATCAAGCAAACTGTACTCAGCTACATGCCAACATCTTAGACCACCACCTCGGCATGTTGAAACACGTGGAGGATCTCAAAGCCACTCCAAACCTCTCATATAAATACCCCACAAATGGAAAGTAAACAGATGAAAACTTTTTTACGGTTACCCATTTTCTCTTAAATTTCCTCCAACAAAACCCACACTAAGGAACTTGAGGATTTATTCTTCTTATTCCAAATTCCGACTTGCTTGATCTCAGACTGATATAAACATCGGAGTGGCCTCAGATTATGAAACTCACGCAGACGTACTTGCTTGTTTACTTCCTATGCAGACTCGAGCTAATCAAGTAGAGACGGGCGTTATCTGACATCAACAGAACCATTCACCCGGTTGCTGTGTTTTTTTTCTAGGCATAGAATGACATAACTCGTTTCTACTGCAGTACAGATAACTTTGTTTTCAAGCCAAACTGGAATGACTTTTGAGTAGTACACAACATATTATTAGGAATTGGAGATATTAAAAACTTGGAACTGTTCCATACGTTGAAACGCTAACAGTTTGGTTAAATCATTTTTGCTCCTTTCAGTTATATTCTAAGTTATTTTGAGAGGAGTATATGTCCATTTTAAGGAGGTGTGATTCAATGTTACATCAAGGGAAATTTTTACAGTAAGTAGTTCGACATTGTCGGCATGTTACAGTCATGGCATCCATGAACTCTAATGTACATAAAAGGAGGAACTTGGGGGGTCAGCGCTGGAAGCTAAGTTTGATATTAGCTCTAGATGAACCAGGTCTTGAGGGTTTGATTTCAGACCGAGTCAATTTCCAAAATTGGTCTGGTATAAATATATCAAAGCCTAATCTAACTCAAATACTCGCTCACCTATTCTGCCACATGATGTGACAATTGAAAGTTGGATAGTATGACAACCATACGACCGGGGAGGAGCACTTCGAAAGGAAAGGGTTGTTTCAGGCGATCCAGCTGGGTTTCCGATGAGATTGAAATTGAATCTAATTGTTTAGAGATTATCAACCTGCTGTCTTAGAAATTTAACAAGACACTTGTTAGGATTGGAGATACGTAAATAAGAAGAAAACACAAAGAATGTGGTTCAGCATCCTATTGTGGGATATTTACGTCTATCAGAGAAAAGAGTGATCTCCTTCAATTTCAAGAACAGTCTACAAAAGTCTCTATCTAACAGGTTTATCTCATTTGTCAGTTTTATAGTGCCTTCAGCTCTACACTGTCAAAGGAGACAGTCTTATTTAGATTTTTCCACACAGAGACAATATATAAAGAAATCTAGAAATTCTAATTTCACTACAATTATAAATTTACTCCGTACATATAATAGATTCATACTCTAATACAAATACTATCCTTATAATTTCGTAGACTCCACAAAATACAAGACATCAATCCAACACAACATTTACGTTTCTTTCAATGGTTAGGGATTTTTTTTTTTTGTCTCATTCCACCAGTTGTATTTGTATTCTTTTTTTACATTCCAAAGGGGTCAATGTTAGCCCACATCTTTGCTAGGAAGGCACTAACGGTTAGATGGCCTATATGTACTCCATGGTTATCTTGAGGTGGCCTACATCTACTCCATGGCTATCTGACTCTATAGATAACTTTGCTATATCCCCTGTTATGAATGAATAGACATGCCTTTTACCAAATAAAAAATAAAAATAAAAATAAAAATAAAATAAGAATCTTTGCGTCACCACCAAGAATGGGGTTTATGATCCAAAATATGATTCCAAATTCCACTCCCAGATGGAACCTATCCAATAAGAGAAAACTGGGAATGTGTTAGGGTACGGTCTAAGAAATGTGCCAGGTACACATTGATCTTTCTGGTTAACTGGCCTTCTTTTGGCTTGGTATTTTTGTTTTGTGGTAATTAGCCATGTCCCTATGGAGTCTGATTTTTCAAAAAATCTCTGGATAAATCTTAAATCTAAACCATTCATTTTTACACATTTTTTTAATTTAAACCATTTAATGTACTATTAGACAAGCATTGACATACAATATTTTAATTTAATGCATGAACATACGTGGGATGTATCTAAAAGTAGGTATTTAATTGAATTAGATTTTTGAAATTTGATACATGGTTAATCTAGACCATGTTCTCTTTTTCCAATAATTAGAATGGACACATCATTTGTCTGCATGTGTGACAAAATGGATTATGTCGTATAGAATAACAATAGACCATTGTGACAATAATAATTTATTTTTTATAAAATAATAAATAAGATAAATTACTCATATCACCCTTGATCTATTGGTCAAACACATACATTATCTTTAAATTTCAAACTTTATAACATAGAGACCTACTCTGTTAGTTTTTTTTTTTTTTTGATAGATGCTGATGTTAATATGATTAAATTTTTTAATGTCTAAAATACCCTTATGGGTATTCTTAAAAAAAAAAAAAAGGTTCGCGTAATTGGTGAAATCCACCTTGCCAGAGGTCGAGCCCTTGATGTAGAATTGAAATGAATCATCGCCAATTTAACCCAAAAAAAAAAAAAAAAGAATCATCGCCTATGTTCGATTGAGTCATTATCCTCTTCAATTGTTGGATCCTCTAATCGAGATCCAGCGGTCTCTCTTTAACTCAGCGTGCCTACCAATACATCGGTAGGTGCGCCTGGTTAAAAGAGACTACTGGATCCTCCATCCAGCAATTGAAGACGATAATAACCCTGTTCAATTGGCCTCTGTAGCTAGAGAAGTTGTCTGTCGCAACGTTCCCACCTTCGCCGTAGCTTCTGAAATTGTTATTTGGGTCGTTGCCGTTGGATGCGTACGTCGTGAAGGAGTCGTTTACGCCATTTCTGGACTCACCGTAAGAAGTGAAGTTCGACTGAATAGCATTGGAGTCCTTACCATAAGTGGAGAAATCGGTTGGTAAACCATTACCGTTCTTGCCGTAGTTGACGAATGTCTCGCTTCTTGAGTTGGTCTCTTCAGTGTAAGAAGAGAAACTCTATTTCCGCCCGTTGGCATCTGTCTCATAAGTAACGAACCTGAGGTTTGGAACATTAACTAATTCGTTGTAATTCTTGAAGTCGCCGGAGCCACCGATGGTGTGGGAACCGTAGGTATTGAAGCTCCGATCAACAACATTGCCCCCGGGGCGTAATTCGCGAACTTTTTGTCATGACCATTGGAGTCTCGGCTGTAGTGCCTGAAGGAATTTACTGGCAGATTGACATTATCGGAGTAATTCTTGAACGAATCGGAGCTGCCAAGTTTAGAGGTTCCGTAGTTGGTGAAGTTCTTATCCAAATATAAGGCGCAATTGACCGATGAGTTGTGGTTCTCCAAACTCGCCGCTAAGTCGGGGAAATAAAGCAGATTGGCTGAGGAATAGAAGGATTGGAGGCGAGAGGAGAGAGCATTGTCGTTGGCGGCTAGTTTAGTGAGGTAAGAGAAATCGACGGCATTCAAAGGGGCCTTGGAAAGAAGGAAAGAAGGTTTTGGTAGATTGTTGGTGATCTACCTGTTTCAGTAACAGTAACGAATCAGAGATGCTTTGGCAGTAAATGGGTTTTGT
Organism: Protea cynaroides; assembly: GCA_028583415.1. Taxonomy (NCBI): domain Eukaryota; kingdom Viridiplantae; phylum Streptophyta; class Magnoliopsida; order Proteales; family Proteaceae; genus Protea; species Protea cynaroides. The sequence goes on from CM053269.1 coordinate 11,908,489, forward strand.
CCCACGGATCCGCATCCTGTCCTCCCGGAACCTCTGGGAGTTTTCTGGGAGGACAGTGGCAACCTGCCCTCGATGGCCGCCACGTGGTTCTTGGTAAATCAAAGATCCACGTCCAAGCCGACACCCAGCCGACAAGCCGAGCCAACAGGGGTTGTCGGCTCAGACGTGGGTCTCGGATTCACCCGAGAGCCATGTGGCAGTCATCCGAGATAGGTTGCCGCGTCCTCCCAAAATCACTGGGAGGAGACGATGTGAATCCTTTGTCCCACCTATGATTTAGCGACGAAGAGCAATCTTTTGTTTTCTTTGCTTGATTTTTTTATTAATTAAAATTTTCAGGTTTCTTTTACTTGTCTGGTCTTTCTTTCGTTAATTGGACATTTGGAGAAAGACTATAATTGTTCAAACTTAACGAAGTTAGTCAAAGAGGTGAGTCTCTAATTGTTATCAACTTTAAGGTATCTTTGCATTAGAGTCATAGGTCAAGGGTGGTACAAATAATTTACTCTAATAAATATTATCTTCTACAATAAATGTGCACTAATCAAACCCTAAAAACATGATCACAAGCAATAAGCCCTACTTAACAGATTGAAAGCAAACCCTAAATTGATAAGTGAAAGTGTCACACCATGTTCCTGACGTATCGATACTATAGAATGCAACAAAATCTTTCCATTCTATCCGGGCACAAGAAAATCCCCTTCCAGAATCGAACAGTCGCGGTACTCCACAAATCAAACCGGGCATAATAATTACTAGAGTAAATTTACCTTCTTATTTTAAATTAGCAGAAGACTTACAAATTTAAAACGATTAATTTAATGTTGAAAACTTTACTAAATAAGTTATTACATTAAACGTTCAAAGGTCTCACTACTGCAATTCGTTGTTCAAGTATTTAAAACCAATTAATCCAAAATAATTAAACCAAATTAAATTGTTTCCAAACCAATACTATTGTTCAAAGTTTATTTGCTATGTAAACCCAAAATAAATAAGATAGTCCCCACTATAAGGAAAGAAAACATAGGCACGACCTAAGCCCATGCTCAGCTTTATGAAACCCTTCAAAAATCAGATAACTCCTCCTCAGGTTCAGAGTCCTCATCCCCCACACTAGACAGACTACAAGCTGACGAGTTGCGAGAAGTACCTGCAATATCTAAAAAGAGTTTGTGCGCACAGGATAAGCTCAACCACGGAGCTTAGTAAGAAAACCAAACGTGCAACAAACAATATATATGCAACTATCAATTATGATTTAGTATATAATTATAAGTGCCAGCTCAAGACAACCTACACATGGAGTCTCCGGGCTGTACGGGTCACTCCCATCAGAATGAATACTGTCCAACACATGGAACATAGCAACATTCCCCAAGTATGGATCCGTCGTTGGAATGCAAGTTTATTTTTCCATCGGTTGCCTGCACCCAACTCATCCCAAGTCCACAGTCCTTCGGGCACTTGAGGAGATGGTAATCCCACTAGTCGACTCGCCATCTTATCCCATCATGTTGGCCATGGAGAGCATCACAGCTATGTTCATGCCACCTTTTTAATGAACCCATGCCATTACTTAATCCCTTATAGGCTAGGGAAACAGTTATTAAGGTAATTTCAATTCAACTAACCAAGTTCACCTAATTAATCATTTTATTGGACCATAACTTCGCCTAGCTTTCGATCCCATCCTGTCCCCACTTAAGACATCGTGACTTGGCTAGGTTACCTATGGTCAATTGCAAAGCAACGCCAGTAAGAAGTGGTGCAAGCGTCCCATTCCACCCACCTTCCTCCTCACTGACTTAATCAAACATCAAGACCAGCTCTGTCACACCCCAATTCTGTACCAACTAGAATGGTGTGATAAATCGTCCATGATCCAATGGTTCAACCAGGATCTCGAATAGGCTGTGTCCTTTTGCTTAAACCATACACATCCACAACCATAATCAGAGTAAATAAACAATAACAAAAGTCTTTAATATTAATGAACTGAGTATCTAACAGTGATATCATAAATAAAGTACCCAATTATCTCAAATAACTGAAGACATAAAATAAAATAAATTAATCAATTACATGTTCTGAATAATCCGACAAATAAATCTAATCAAAGACACATGAGTTGCACTCGCACGACGATTCATGCGACTCCATCATAGCTTTTGCATCCATTGATGCAACATGTCCGTACATTGGAGCATTTATATAATCTTCTATTGTAGGACCTGCATCATCAACTAAAAATATTCGACGTCAAAAGGGTGAGCACGCATCATGGCTCAGTGAGCAAACAAAACAATGCAACAAATATATGCATGTATTCAATTCATATCTTTGGTCTGGTTCATAAGTTTGTAATGTGCAATAGAAAGGATTGGTGGCCGCCGCACCTCTATACACGAGTGTGTGAAGCCGCTCAATGGATCAAATATCATTGCCGTCCCACATGCACCCATCATGGAATAGAGATAGAGCTAAAGTGCCCGGATCAAACACCGCATGACACTTCCCCTGATGTCCTACCCATACCAATACGTAAGCCCCTATTGGTGAGGGCTTGCAAATTGGGCTCGCAACTAACCAGTCCTAATGTCAAACAGTGTATCCAAGGCCTCACCCCAGCATCCCTCAATACGTCCATAGAGATAGAGCTAAGGCCCCCTGACAGAGTCAGATACTACACGGTCCGAGACCACCTCCCCTGATGCCCTACGACGTAATAGTTCTGCTAAGGTAATAGCGATACAACGATGCCAGTGGACAAGACTTGAGCAGAGATAGAGCTAGAGTCTGGTGACCAGGATGAACCACAGTGTCACGTCCTCCCCCTGATGCTCCACTCGCATCAAGCACACTAACCACACACATACATTCACATGCCTATTTCTAGCATCATCATCATCATCATGTTATAAATAAACTGAATTAAATATGCATGAACAGTACTAATAGGAATATTGGATAACATGTGAAATGCACAATACAATCATACAAGCATGAAATCATTCATGTCATTAGACTCAATAAATAAAAATAGTTTATTATTAGCCAAATAATTTAGGTCTTGTTCCCTCACCTTTGGTCGATAATAGATCCTCGTTCAAGCTTTATAATTCACTCTTAGACCACTTGGAAACTTAACAAATTTATAGATTTCAAATTAGAACTAATTCCCATGAATTTAAACTAATAAAACTGAGGGGTCGCAGGTGTGGCAGCACCTATGGTCTCAGTTTCTGCGACCACAGGGTGTGTGGTCGCAGGGTGTGGTCGCATATCCTGCGACCATACGTGCGACCACACCCTCCCTAAAAACTTCCCGAGGGCATGTGGTTGGACATGTGTGTCTGGTGTGGTCGCACATCATGCGACCATACGTGCGACCACACGTGTGATGGTCAACTTTTCATCCCCAACTTCATTCCTTCATGTTTGGATCCCTTGGCTTATCATCATGGTCCTTTCTATGATTGTTCTATGGCTCAGAACTAGTATTTTATACAGAATCCATTGTCTATATAATTTCCTTCCATGGATTCACTTGGAATTTATCTATGGATTGATGATTTGGGTTTTACCTAAATCCTATCTCTTTCATGAACTATTCTAGGCTCTCAATTTAACATGGAGAATGTTTTCATACCTTAAGCTTGTTGAAGATTCAGAGTTTTCTCTAAATTTTCTTCCTCCTTAGTCTTCCTCTTCAATTCTCCTTCTCTTTCTTCTCTCCTCTTTCTCCCACTTTCAGTTTGAGTTCTAAAAGGGTGAAAGAGGCTAAGGGACATCCTATTTATAGAGAAAAACCCTCCATAATAAGCCCTACTGAGTTTAGAAAATAACCCCCTTTGGATTAGGAAGGTTTCTTAATTTTGGTTTCTGATTGGGTTCGTGTGGTCGGAGGTGGGGTTGCAGAATCCATCGACCGCACCTTCTGAAACGTACGATCATACGACCAAAATTCATGTGGTTGCACTATTTTGAGGTGTGGTCGCTCACACCTGTTTAGGTATGCGACCATACGCTCATAATTGACTATTTTTGGGTTGATTTCATACCTGGTCTTGTGGTTTCTTCACGCACTTGGTCCACTTGGTTCGACCATGATAGGAAGACCTGATACAAGGTGGTAAGACCGGTTAGTTCGATACGGGTCTTACAAGCTCTACCTCTCATGGGGAGGTTACGAGGTGTCCCATTCCACCTCGCTTTCAAACCATTATGGGCATCACTGATCGCATACAAGAGAATGCATATGCATGAGCAAATAATACAGTTTATTGGATGGCATGTTATCACACGCAAGACATGTTATCAATCACATACCATCACTCAATATAAGTTAAAAGAACTAATCTATTAAACAAATGTTTAGTTCCCTTACTATTACTTGGAGATAGTTCTCAGCAAGTCGTTCGAGACATAGTCTATCAGAGTTTTCATAGCTAAGGATTCAAAATTATAAACAATAATATTTGTTAATATATTATTTGATAGTATTAATTAAACTTCTCTTTTAGCTCACTTCTCAAGTGTTCATGGCTTAATAGCTCATCCAATGTTTAATATCTTTCATTTATTGTCTGCTTATCATGCTTTGGCATCTAGGGTTTCATTACTAAATTCACTTGTCATTATTCACAACTCTTGGGTACATCCATACTTGTAGTAAGCCCGCTGTCCCAAGGAAATCTAGTGCTATCCGCACCAATCCTTCTTGAGACGGCACATTTGCTGGCAAGGTTCTCCTTTTTAACACCTTAATACTAAGAAAGACTTCTTATCACGAAGTCAGGGGTTCTAGTTTTTCATTCTTCAAGTTTCCTTACATGATGTCTAAGGTTACTAACAATCGAAATATTAAACAACAAGTTGCATCATGGTGTAACAGGTTGAAACCTCTTACATAACACCATGAGCATCTGATTTTTAGACATTTAAACCTAGACATGCTCATGTTACTCCTATAGGGTTACTGACCAAAAATGGTCATTAATAGAGCTCGGTACCACGTGTGGCACGTAGTCCACTGCACGGTCACTGGCCAAAAGGTATGCGGGACTAGGTTGATCTCATGTCGAACCATGACAATTTGGCTCTGTCAACTTTACAAATACTTAGCTAACTTCTATAGGGTTGGTTCGTGGTCCTATCTTTTCATATAACTTCATGATTTACTCATTCAAGGCATACATCATCACGTATTTTTAATATTCATGGTGTGAGATATATTTCTCGCACTAACCAATCCTAATGCCAAACAGTATATCCAAGGCCTCACCCTAACATCCCTCAATACGTCCATAGAGATAGAGCTAAGACCTCCTGGGAGAGTCAGAGAACACAGGCTAAGAATACCTCCCCTGATGTCCTACTATGTAATAGTTATGCTAAGGTAATAGCTATACGACGATGTTAGTGAGCAAGACTTGAGTAGAGATAAAGCTAGAGTCTGGTGACGAGGTCAAAGACCACCATGCTACTTCCTCCCCCTGATGCTCCACTCGCATCCAACACACCAACCATACACATACATTCACATGCCTATTCCTAGCATCATCATCATCATCATGTTATAAATAAATATAATTAAATATGCATGAACAGTAATAGCAGGAATATTGGATGACATGTGAGATGCACATTACAAGCATACAAGAATAAAATCAATCATGGCATTGGACTCAATAAAGTAAATAGTTTATTATTATCCAATTAGTTTGGGTTTTGTTCCCTTACTTTTGATCGATGGTTGTTCCTCTTCCAAGCTTTGTAAATCACTTTTGGACAACTTAGAAACCTATTAAATTTATGGATTCTAAGTTAGAGTTCATATTCATTAATTACAGTGTTTAAATGTCCCATCTGGAATCAATCAAACCTCTAGAAGCTGAGTGGTCGTAGGTGTGGCTGCACCTGTGGTCTCAGTTTCTGCGACCACAGGGTGTGGGGTTGATACGTGTGGTCACATTTCATGCTACCACACATATACGACCACACCCTCCCTGGAACCTTCTCGAGGGTATGTGGACGAACATATGTACCTCGTGTGGTCGATCAAACTATGACCCCACGAGTGCTGATCGACTTTTCGCTCTTAATCCAATACTTTCATAGCTTGATTCTTTGGCCTATCATTATGATCCTTCCTATGATTGTTCTATGGCTTAAAATTTATACTTTTATATAATTCTTCACTTTAATCCATTCTCCAAGGATCCCTTAAAGTTTTGTCCATGGTCTTAGGATTTAGATCTTCCTTTGAATCACTATCTCCTCCATGATCTATTATAGGCATTCAACTGATGTAGGGGATATTTTCATACCTTAAACTTGTTGAAGAATCAAAGCTCTCTCTGAAATTCCTTCTCTTAGTCTTCCTCTTCAATTCTCCTTCTCTTCCTCCTCCTCTCTTTCTCTCTCTTTTAGTTTAAGTTCTAAAAGAATGAAAGAGGCTAAGGGACGTCCTATATATAGAGAGAAACCATCCATATAGAGTCTTACTTTGATTAGGAAAGAACCCCCTTCAGATTAGGAAGGTTTCTTAATCACAGAATCAGTTATAACATTGTGTGATCGCACATGGGGTCGCAGAACCCGTCGACCACACGTCCAAAAACTATGACCACAAGTCCCAGACTCCAGTGGTCTCATTATTCTGAGGTGTGGTTGATCCCACCTTTTTAGGTATGCGATCACACGCTCCTAATTAGATGATTTTGGGTTCAATTTCATACCTAGCCTTGTGATTTCTTTACGCACTTGGTCCGCTTGGTTCGACCATGATAGGAAGACCTGATACAAGGTGGTAAGACTGGGTTAGTACGATACGGGTCTTACACTGGTCCTTCAATAAAATCTAATAAGTTATCAGGGAGCCTTTGGTCGAGTTTGGTTGACTTCTGATGTCGGAATGATGTGCGACACGTGTAAGACCTCACGTCACTTTCGTCCAGGTCGTGTGGCACATCATAGACCATACGTCAGATCATTGCCATCTGGACTCCAAATCTCTTTTGACGTGTTTTTAACATTCTTAAGGGTCTATACACCGAGTTTGGTTTCAAAACTCTACTTCTATGTATAGTTATAGATATTGTTTCGATTTGACATACTGCCGAGATCCCAAATCTAGTTTTATTCCTCTCAGATCAGATTTTCTTCTTTCAGATCCGGTATCAAATCTTAGTCATGGGTCTCCTAAGGTCCTTTCATGGTTTCTAATATTCATGGATTGTCTTAACCACCAGTTAATCTCATGTGCACTATAGTTTATCACTCAAACTAAAAACAATAGTGCACACGTCCATACCTCCGTCATAGGTAGTGGTTATATCATATAATTTCTTACAAAAATCCTTTATTCATTTGATTATTGAGATAACTTCTTATTTCATCTCTCCCTCTCCATTCCACAGTTTTACAAATCAGGGTTGGGATCCAATACTTCCTCAGCCATGCTTTGCATTCTTTCCATTCATTCCCATTAATGAAAAAGATTTTTGAAGTAGGGAAAAATACTTACAGAGGGTATCCCTTCCAAGTTTTCCTGCAAACAGATTAGTGTAAGACCCCCATTTTGGCCTATTTCTTATCAAGGGAAATTTTGTCATTTTTTGGCCACATTAGAATTTCTTGTATTTTTAGGTTGTTAGGAAAAAAAAAAAAAATAGAAATCATTAAAAAGAAGAAAAACTTATAAAATTACAAAAAAATTTGAGTGAGTTTGGGTTTAGGATACTCTAACTAGGAATTTGAAGTATATTAGGATTCTGTTGGGGTTTTGTATTTTTAGGGGCATACTTTATTAATGGGCTTCATTAAAGAATGGGTTTAGACTGGGTTTAGTTTAGGTTGGTGTTTAGGACATAGAACAATGGGTTTGGGCTGGGTTTAAATTAGGTGTTAATAGGCATTAGGCTAATGGGCTTGGGTTTAGGCTTAGGATATCAATTGTGTGGTAGTTTAGTTTTTTTTCTATTCTCATTTTATCACATGTGTTGGGTTAAAAGGAAATCAAGTGGAAGGATCTTGGCCCTTGTATTAGGGGTTAGAGAAAAAACCCTAGACAATCAAAAGAAAGGGACTGTCGTGAGGGGGAGAAAAAAAGGGAGGAAGGCGGCAACAAAGGGGAGAAAAAGGAGGAGAAGGAAGAGAGAGGGAGATCTGGCCTTGACTATGGTGGCTGAAGGTAGAAGAGAGAGGTGATTATTTGAAGAAGATGGAGAGCAGCTGCGGCAAGGAGATGGAGATGAAATCGCCTGAAATAGGTTGAGTTGAGAGGAAGAAGAGTGTGAAATAGGGAGAGGATTGAGTCCCTACGCGTGAGAGAGTTGCAGCTACAAGAAGGAGAGTGAGAAGAAAGGGAGAGAACAGTGGGAGACGAGAGAAATAGACAGAGGCGGTAGAAGAAGAAAAGGGGAAAAGGAGAGGAGTGCTGGATTTTGGTTTTCAGAAGGAGCAGGGAGGAGGAAGGCTGTAGCCGCTGTCGCTATTGCAGCAAAAGAGAGATAGAGAGAGGCGGCAGAAGAAGAGAAAGCCAAAATGGAGAGGAAGGCGGCAGCAGAAGAGAAAGAAGCCAAGATGGAGTAGGAGAAGAAATGAAAAGAGAAGCCGTAGGGATGAGGGCTAGAGAGAATGTTGCTACCTTTGCCTGAATCCAAAGGGAAGAAGGAGGACCGTGGCTGCTATGTTTACATGACTTGAGTCGATTAATGCATAAATATGGTTTAGTCCAATGTTAAAACCAGACCAACCTCACATGCTCAAGTTGACCCATTTTTACTTGGTTTGGTTTAAGATATAACAGGTTTACTAATCCATGTTGGGTTTAACACATGCTTGAACTATTTCTTGTGCTTGATCTGAATGCATGACCCCCTCTCTCCTAGTGTTGTAGGATTTTTTATATGGTGACTCCAATGAGTCCAATTTTTCTGGAAAAAGAAAAATACAAAAAAAAGATGTCATGTTTGCATGTTTCCAGGCGGTGGGAATGATGTTGATCTCCAACCTAGCTATTACCTAGTTTTGTCTTCGGCCATAGGCAAATCATCTCCCATGTTTGGGAATCTGTGCGGACCAATCACTTTTAAAATGTTAGTTTGCCTTGCTGAGTGCAAGAAGTTGAGGTCTGAGTACCTCTTGAGTGATGCCTTGCCGAGTGCGAGAAGTCGAGGTCTGAGTACCTCTTGAGTGATGCCTTGTCAAGTGCGAGGAGCTGAAGTCCGAGTACCTCTTGAGTGATGCCTTGCCGAGTGCGAGGAGTCGAGATCCAAGTACCTCTTGAGTGATGCCTTGCCGAGCGCGAGAAGTCGAGGTCCGAGCACCTCCTCAGTAATGCCATGTGGGGTCCAACAGCCCATTAACTGTTGGGAACTACGTTTGACCTGATTCTCTAAAGAGATACGTAGGCAGCGGGAAGTGGAGAGAACTCTGAGTAGTTCACCCTTTGCGCACGGTCACACGTGCTTTCTTTGTCAAGGGAGCACCTTACACACAACCACAACCCCCAGCACGAACTACGTTTGGCCTGATTCCCGCCGCACAGGGATACGTAGGCGGCTTAATCTCAAGCTCGGTCATCCATTATCTGTTGTATTTTCTGTGTTATTCATTCTTTTAATTCATTATTTGTTTATTCATGATTATTTTAATTTTTTATTCCATTCATTTGTTCATTGATCCATTTATTGTCTGTTGACTTGTATTTTATTTTTTCAAGTCTATGTGGCGGCACCCTAAGTTAGAACAACTTAGAAACTTGGTCTAGGGTTCTCCATTTACCTAGTTAGGTTAAATTGAATGACCTGAACATACATAAGTTTCAAGAATGTAGGAAAGGATAGGACAGAAGGAGACCGGTCCATTGATCGGGCGAGTTGGGTGCCTAACACCTTCCCAACTCGTAACTTGACCCTTACCCTTCTCTGGTAAGACTAGAAGCCAATCCATTGAGCATGAGTCATAGTGTCTCTCCAAGTGAGAAACCATTTATAGGTCCTAGACCTTATCTAGGTGGCGACTCCACATTTTACTCCATCCATTGGCGTGGACAAAGTAACCAAGGCGAGAGCCTATTTTGATTTCTTGTAGGATATTGAAAATCCATTGTCCTCACAGTGGCGACTCCGCTGGGGAATCATGTCAGACTCTGAATTCTGTCCTTTCCTTTCCTTTCCCCTCTTGTATGTTTAGGTTGATGTGTTGTATGGTGATTGATGTAAATACTTTGAAGTTATCGTATTGTAGATATTTGTGTAGTTTCTTATAGATACCTGTTAGTTTCTTGTAAATACATGTATCTTGGTTTCTTGTAAATACATGTGGTTTAGTCTGTTGTAAGCACCTGTATATAGCATGTTGTAAATAACTGGTTTTAGTTTGTTGTAAATACTTGGATGTTAGGTGGTTGTAAATACTTGTTTGTTAATTTCTATTTTTGCTTCTTGCATTGCATTTGTGAGGATGAGATCAACCAAACCTCGTGATTAGTTGGAACGGACCCATTATGAATATTTTGGGCAGCCCTCCGACGATGCCACAACCTTGATCTAGTACCTTCGGGTATATAAAAGATGCCCGTACCTGCGACTCATTCCATTTATACGGGTGATAGGTATATTTTTCATCTCGTCAAGGTAGCCTACTGGTCCTATAACCATCTATCATGCATCATTTGACATAGAACCTACACTTAGGTCTCTATACACTGACATCATCTTGGGGTACAAGAAAGAATAATGCTATAAACTTATGTCGCCTATCACACCCAATTTGTGATAACCGAAACATGATTCGTTCTCCTTATTGATACACTTTCATAGATGGCACAACACGTGGGTATGCGAAACTATGCTGATCACTCGGTATATTTTCGTCATCCGTATGTCGTACCTTCTATGTTTGGAGTATCAACCTCGAGAGCAAACCAAGTAATTTATCATGAACTGATTATGTGATAGAAGAACTGTCCATAGTTTTGTCTCTTCTTGATGACCTCATGCTTGCTGATCACTTGTATTTATCTTTCAAATCAGCATATTTTGTTTGAATTTTTTAGGTCGAACCAGTTTTGCATCTTTGGATTATGGGACTAAAGTGTAACTTGGTAAAGGTGCATGCTGTCCATTATTCAAAGGGCACAACGTTGTTTGATTCGGAAAATCCGACCAAAATATATTTGATTTGACTCATACTACAAGTGAACTAACCATTGTTTGGTCAAATCATCCTTGCTTGTGTATGTTTGTATATTTTCCAATTCAACTTTTTTTTGTTCATTTATTTATTTTTATGAGTCATTCGGATCTGTGATCAATCAAGTTAATCAAGTCTCCATTCTTTAGAGTTGGTCAGTGTCACTTCTCTCAGTCAACTAATGTCTACATCCTTAAGAGTCGATTCAATGCTAGGATATTCGTCAGTTAAGGTCTCGATCACGAGCTAGCCAATGACTTGTCTCAAGTTAATTATTTTCTCCACTCCTCTGCATCATTGTTTTTCTAGATCAGAATTTTCTCTGTCCTCCTGAGTCAAGGATCCTTCCTCTAGGAGATTTCTCGGAGTCATTACTGTTATGCTAAGTATGATCTCAAATATTCCATTGATCAAGAAACCATGAACCTTTGAGGGGCATGAACCTTTGAGGGGCCAAGTGGCCAAGATGAATGATATCCCTGAATCTCTGACTATCAAAGTCGATCTCGGATTCCTAGGATTGACCCACCCACCTCCCGATATCTACGTTCAAGAGAACTTTGTGTTCCATCATGCCCAACAATGAGGCAATTCAATAATGAGCATTAATAGTCCCAACAGGGGCAAGGAATTGAATGATAAATACCAACATTTGTTAGGTGGACGTGATGATTCTTACTGGCGAAAACCGGAATAGAGACTAGGTCCCACAATAATTGTTTTTTCTTACTAGCAGTGTTGTATCCAATTGAGGTGCTTAGACGGATTCATTTTGTCCCAACTTGTTATCATCTGAAACTGATAGGTCAGCCATGTCTGGGCCTAAGTCCAATGTGTGTATAGAGAGTCCAGTTCAAATCTGCTATATCAAATGTCAAGTTTGTCCCAGTTAGGGTTTCATTGCTAAGCTAGCTTACTTCAAAAAATTTCCAATTGTTCCAAACTTGTTGCTTCTTCCTATTCCATTTCCCCTGTTAATTCTGATTCTAATGATGATTTAGATGATGAGCCATCACCTGAACTTCTACTCCACCTAGTCTTAAAAGAAAAGAAAGCCCAACTCGTCTGTGAAGACTTCAAATGATAAATTTTGGGACAGAAGAGTACCCACGTGCTCAAGCTTCTTACAAGAGTATTTTATTGACATTGGGGTGTCTTGTGAGTTGATCTTGGGTCAGGGGCAGCATGATTGGGGCAAAACACAGGAGTTGGATAACCATTTTTGGATTATCAGACATAGGTCTTGTCCTTACCATCCTCAGATGAATTGGGGCAATTGAAGCAACACAAAGAATGTGAAGGTTTAGGACTCCCACTGGGGCAACATCTCATTTCTTTGGTTTATGACATGGAGACAGTACTTCCTGTTGAATTAGAGATGCCATCTTTGAGAGTCTTCATTTCGAGCTAGCTTCTAGAAGCAGAGAGGTTTTGTTTCTAGTATGAAGAAGTGTTTGGTCAGTCTGGAGCAGTATTTTGTATAGCCCCCACATCCCAAAAAAAAAAAAAAAGAAGACAAAAAAAAAAAGGAAAGAAAGAAAGAAAGAAAAAAGGATAGAAAAAAAAACAAGAAAATAAATACAAAAAATACATAGGATGTTGGGAGGCATTTTCCCTTGGAGTCTGGAGGTGAGTGTGCTCATATTATTGTGCTTCACATGGAGGCATTGTTTGTAGAGTTGATGGTGAGCCTGCTCATTCTGTGAAGTGGCATTTGGGGTAATCTTTACATCCATTCCAAAAAAGAAAAAGAAAAAAAGAATAGAATGAAAATCAAGAGAAAATGTACAGAAGTGAGGATGTTGGGAGGTGCTTTCCTTTGAAGGCTGGTGACGAGCCTGCTCATCTTTTTGTGCCTTACAGTGGAGGCATTTCCCCCAGGAGTTTGTGGTGAGTCTATTTGTTTTGTGAAGTGGTACTCCGAGTAATAACCACATCCATTTAGGAAAAAAAAATGAAAAAAAAAGTAGAAATATTCAAAGTTAGGATGTTGGGTGGCATATCCCTTTGGAGCATGTTTGTAAGCCCAGTTATTTTTCGTGTTTCACGGCGTTGGTTGGTCTAGATTTTTTATTATGGTTGCTACATCCCGCCTCTCCAGGAGGTGGTCTCATCGCCTTATCATTATCAGAAGATGATTTTAATTCGGCTAATAGGCTATTTCTCCCGTCCATCAATTCGATGGATTTTCAAGAGCCTCCATCACAAAGCCCTTCTCTTCAATCATTTTTTTATGATGTTGTCTCTTGCGAGCATGTCACTCTTTTGCAATAACAGATGCGTCAATAATCTGGCTGGAATTTCTATCTGTCGTTCATCACTTCAGCGACGACTAAGAATTCCAAGAGCCCTTCTCTTCAAGCAGCCGTAAGTGGTGATTCTCCAGTGAGTTCATCATTCTATATTATAAACCCTCACTCTCCCAATGGTGGACCCATGTGGACAGTCTTCTCATCAGTCCATTTGGACCTTCTAATATCATGCTTGTCTATAGACCTAAGGGTTTTAGGCCCAGACATTGTCATGCCTGCTTTGGCATTAAGTTTATAGCTTGTTGGGATTTATTTTAATCTGAGCATCTCCAAAAGAAGTGATGTTGTTTGGTATTTTTCTTGACATTAGCGTGGGGCTGTGTCTCCTTAAGGTTGTCTTCAGTGAATGTTCAAAGATTCGCCTACTTGTCAAATTTTGTGCAGCTGTGAATTTAGACACTGGGACAAGGTAACACAGAAGCTTAAAGAATATATAGGCGGTAGCTCTTTGTGAGCTTTAGACCATACCCTTATGCCCAAGTCCATTGGTGACACACTCATAATATTGAGACCCAGTTAGTTATTTGATCAAGTGCGGAGACATTGAGATCTATTTAGCATTTGAGAATTCAAGACATTGTCTATATCTCTATTAGAGGAAGGAATCCCCTCTCCAAGTGAGTTTCATCCAAAAGCTGATCAATTCATTTTGTCTTGTATCCCCTCAAAATTCAAAGCATTATTTGTTTATAGAACAATCTGTTCAAACATTGTCATTCCCTTAGTGTAGGAAGGACCCCTCCTCATAATCCCGTGTTTAGTCTGACCGGATTCATCCAGCTGTTTGCTTCACTCGTGGTCTCGTTTTTGTAGTCCTTGTGATAATTTTAAGTCTTTGATTTAATGATCATCTCAAAGTTGTCAATGTCAAAATGTTGGATGATTTACTCTTTGAGAATTTTTTCTGTGCTGTAGTGAGTAAACGTTCTAGCCTGCAGTGGCTATCAAAGTTTTGTTGTCCACTGTCTTTGTGTTTGTCAGATACCTTGAGGGGTGATTCTGATCTCTGTTTACCATCGGTGCACTTAGTCGAGTGTTCTGATTGTGTTTGTCTTTATGTTTGTCAGATACTTTGAGGGGTGATTCCGATCTTTGTTTAGCGTCGGTGCACTTAGTCGAGTGTTTCCGATTGTGTCTGTCGATGTGTTTGTCAGAAACCTTGAGGGGTGATTCTGATCTCTGTTTACCGTCGATGCACTTAGTCAAGTGTTCCGATTGTGTTTGTCTTTGTGTCATCAGATACCTTGAGGGGTGATTCTGATCTCTATTTATCGTCGGTGCACTTAGTCGAGTGTTCCGATTGTGTTTGTCTTTGTGTTGTCAGATACCTTGAGGGGTGATTCTTATCTCTGTTTACCGTCGGTGCACTTAGTCGAGTGTTTCGATTGTGTTTGTCTTCGTGTCGTCAGATACCTTGAGGGGTGATTCTGATTTCTGTTTGTCGTCAAAACACTTGACTAAGTGTTTCGATTGTGTTTGTCAGATACCTTGAGGGGTGATTCTGATTCCTATTTACCGTCGGGACACTTAGTCAAGTGCTCCGATTGTGTTTGTCAGATACCTTGAGGGGTGATTCTAATTCCTATTTACCGACGTGACACTTAGTCAAGTGCTCCGATTGTGTTTGTCAGATACCTTGAGGGGTGATTCTAATTTTTATTTACCATCGGGACATTTAGTCAAGTGCTCCGATTGTGTTTGTCAGAAACCTTGAGGGGTGAGAGGTGATTCTGATTTTTATTTACCGTCGAGACACTTAGTCAAGTGCTCTGATTGTGTTTGTCAGATACCTTGAGGGGTGATTCTGATTTTTATTTACCGTTGGGACACTTAGTCAAGTGCTCCGATTGTGTTTGTCAGATACCTTGAGGGGTGATTTTGACTTTTTATTTTCTGTCGAAACACTTAGTCGAGTGTTCCGATTGTGTTTGTCAGATACCTTGAGGGGTGATTCTGATCTCTGTTTATCGTCGGTGCACTTAGTCGAGTGTTCTAATTGTGTTTGTCTTTGTGTTTGTCAGATACCTTGAGGGGTGATTCTGATCTCTGTTTACCGTCGGTGCACTTAGTCGAGTGTTACGATTGGGTTTGTCTTTGTGTTTGTCAGATACCTTGAGGGGTGATTCTGATTTCTGTTTGTCATCAAAACACTTGACTAAGTGTTTCGATTGTGTTTGTTAGATATCTTGAGGGGTGATTCTGATTTTTATTTGCCGTCGGGACACTTAGTCAAGTGCTCCGATTGTGTTTGTCAGATACCTTGAGGGGTGATTCTGATTTCTGTTTCCCGTCGGAGTACTTAGTCAAGTGATCCGATTGTGTTCGTCAGACGCCTTGGTGGGTGTTTTGATCAGTTATTGTCAGACACCTTGGCGGGTGATCTGGTCGTTTTTCTCGAATACCTTAGCAGGTGATTCGAGCTTGTCAAAATGTCTAATAAGATGTTTTGATTCCTATTAGAATGCTAAGTCAAGCGCTCTAATCTGATCTTTCTCTCGTCAGCGCCTAGTCAGGTATGCTGATTCTTTGATGGAACATCTAGTCAGAATGTTCTGTTTCTCATCGGAATGCTTAGTCAAGCACTCCATTTTTGCTCCTTTCTTTGCCGGAACGTTTAGTCAAGTGCTCCGATTAAATTCATTTTTCCTCGTCAGCGCCTAGTCAGGTATGCTGATTCCTTGATGGAAGATCTAGAATGTTCTGTTCCTCGTTGGAATGCTTAGTCAAGCGCTCCGATTAAATTCTTTTTTCCTCGTCAGCGCCTAGTCAGGTACGCTGATTCCTCAGACGGAACATCTAGTCAGAATGTTCTGTTTCCCCCTCTTTTCATTTTGTGCAATTTTCATGGACCAAAATGCGGTCTTTTCTTTTCTTCTCCTCATTCACTATGAAATTCTGCCGAACAGTGGCATTCTGTAAGACCCCCATTTTGGCCTATTTCTTATCAAGGGAAATTTTGTCATTTTTGGTCATATTAGAATTTCTTGTATTTTTAGGTTGTTAGGAAAAATATAAAAAAAATAAAAATCATTAAAAAGAAGAAAAAATTATAAAATTACAAAAAAATTTGAGTGAGTTTGGGTTTAGGATAGTCTAACTAGGAATTTGGAGTCTATTAGGATTATGTTGTGGTTTTGTATTTTTAGGGGCTTACTTTATTAATGGGCTTCATTAAAGAATGGGTTTAGGCTGGGTTTAGTTTAGGTTGGTGTTTAGGACATACAACAATGGATTTGGGCTGGGTTTAAATTAGGTGTTAATAGGCATGAGGCTAATGGGCTTGGGTTTAGGCTTAGGATATCAATTGTGTGGTAGTTTAGTTTTTTTTCTATTCTCATTTTATCACATGTGTTGGGTTAAAAGGAAATCAAGTGGAAGGATCTTGGCCCTTTGATTAGGGGTTAGAGAAAAAACCCTAGACAATCAAAAGAAGGGGACTGTCGTGAGGGGGAGAAAAAAAGGGAGGAAGGCGGCAGCAAAGGGGAGAAAAAGGAGGAGAAGGAAGAGAGAGGGAGATCTGGCCATGACTATGGT
The DNA here is from genome assembly GCA_028583415.1 of Protea cynaroides. Taxonomy (NCBI): domain Eukaryota; kingdom Viridiplantae; phylum Streptophyta; class Magnoliopsida; order Proteales; family Proteaceae; genus Protea; species Protea cynaroides. The sequence goes on from CM053269.1 coordinate 11,925,543, forward strand.
GGTTGAAGGTAGAAGAGAGAGGTGATTATTTGAAGAAGACGGAGACCAGCTGCGGCAAGGAGATGGAGATGAAATCGCCTGAAATAGGTTGAGTTGAGAGGAGGAAGAGTGTGAAATAGGGAGACGATTGAGTCGCTACGCGTGAGAGAGTTGCAGCTACAAGAAGGAGAGTGAGAAGAAAGGGAGAGAACAGTGGGAGACGAGAGAAATAGACAGAGGCGGTAGAAGAAGAAAAGGGGAAAAGGAGAGGAGTGCTGGATTTTGGTTTTCAGAAGGAGCAGGGAGGAGGAAGGCTGTAGCCGCTGTCGCTGTTGCAGCAAAAGAGAGATAGAGAGAGGCGGCAGAAGAAGAGAAAGCCGAAAAGGAGAGGAAGGCGGCAGCAGAAGAGAAAGAAGCCAAGATGGAGTAGGAGAAGAAATGAAAAGAGAAGCCGTAGGGATGAGGCTAGAGAGAATGTTGCTACCTTTGCCTGAATCCAAAGGGAAGAAGGAGGACCGTGGCTGCTATCTACGAAGAGGGAAACTAGCAAGGAAGATCTGCAGTTGCAGATGCAAAAGAAAAATTTGTTGTAGAAGGTTCAAGGATTCTTTTCTTTTTCTTTCGATGAGGTTTTACCAGCGATTGTCAAGGTAAGTTTTATTTTCTTTCCTCATCTTATTTTATGTATACATATGTTTTTCTGCCATCTTTATAGAATGTCCTTATGTTTCATATGATAATTTTCTTACGGTAGCAAAATTTCTTAGGATCTCCTTGCATATCTCTTGTAAACCTCTATGATTCCCTGCAAATTTCTGCCAATTTCATGTATGGTTTCTCCCTATAGTTCCCCTGTGATTTTCCCTTTGTTGCATTCTATTTTCTGTGTTGTACGTGATTTTTTTTTTGTTTTGTTCTTCCTTGGAAACTCAATGTTAATATTCAATCAAAGGAATGGTGTTTTGTTCGTTTACAGAGTGGGGTATTTGCTAGGTAGGTTTTTTGGTTGTCTTTTAAGAGAATGACCTTCGGTTGGTATGGTTTTCACATTTTTTTAACCTTTTCTTCTACTCATCGAAAGTAACTCCAAATGAACAGATTTTCTGGTTTAAGGTGTTTTTTGGCTTCCTATTTTTTGTAGGAGTAAGCTCGGTTAGGAAGTGTTGTGTCGGTTATTTATTTATTTATTTATTTTTAGTTTGTTTGTTTATTTGTTTGTTATGTGGTGTTTCCCAAATTTCAGTAATCATTTATTATAATTCATTTTTGTATCCCTTTCAAAAATCTAATTTCAAAAGTCCCCCTTCTTTCTTGTTGTTTTCAAGGTTTTTAGTTCAACATCTGTTATCCCATTTTTCTCACACTTCAGAATTTTAATCCCATGGCAATCACAGGTCTCAACCCCGTTTGTTTAGGCTGTGAATATCTGTTCATACTTGCTGCCCATGTTATTGCTATACCATTGTTGTTTTCATTTTTTGTTATTTCAGTCCATGATAGAGGTTCTGTATTATTGTCCATTATTGTTCATGCTTTAGATTAGATTCATGTTTAGGCTGCTTTGTCGGGTACTCAAATGGATCCAATCTCTCATGCCACCCTTGGGTCTAGTTAACAATACTTGATCCATACTTGAACATGCCTTGAGATAGTGCTTGAATTTGTCAAATTCTATCGTTTAATCTTGATCTCATTTTCGAATATTATAATTTTGGTTTGGCATGGATTGTTCCCTTTAATGCAAATCTGGTTTAGGTTCAATTGATTTGTGGTTAAACTTGGCTTGGCTGAAGTTGGCCTCTTTTAGATCAAAATTCTGATTTGGATTGCGTTGGTTTATGTTTTGTGATTAAACCTGGTTTGTGTGGATATGAGTTGGTCTAGCTTATGGTCAAAATAGGTTTGGTTTGCGTTCAAACCCGATTCGATTTTTGTATTATCTCATCCTTACTATCACGCTTGAATGATAAATCTGTTCTTGTTATGTCTCGTATTATTGATCTTGTTGCTCGGGTCCATATCTTGTATTTCATGTTTACATGACTTGAGTCGATTAATGCATAAATATGGTTTAGTCCAATGTTAAAACCAGACCAACCTCACATGCTCAAGTTGACCCATTTTTACTTGGTCTAGTTTAAGATATAACAGGTTTACTAATCCATGTTGGGTTTAACACATGCTTGAACTATTTCTTGTGCTTGATCTGAATGCATGACCCCCTCTCTCCTAGTGTTGTAGGATTTTTTATAGGGTGACTCCAATGAGTCCAATTTTGCTAGAAAAAGAAAAATACAAAAAAAGGTGTCATGTTTGTATGTTTCCAGGCGGTGGGAATGATGTTGATCTCCAACCTAGCTATTACCTAGTTTTGTCTTCGGCCTTAGGCCAATCATCTCCCATGTTTGGGAATCGGTGTGCGGACCGATCACTTTCAGAATGTTAGTTTGCCTTGCTGAGTGCAAGAAGTCGAGGTCCGAGTACCTCTTGAGTGATGCCTTGCCGAGTGCGAGAAGTCGAGGTCCGAGTACCTCTTGAGTGATGCCTTATCGAGTGCGAGGAGCTGAGGTCCGAGTACCTCTTGAGTGATGCCTTGCCGAGTGCGAGGAGTTGAGGTCTGAGTACCTCTTGAGTGATGCCTTGCCGAGCGCGAGAAGTCGAGGTCCGAGCACCTCTTCAGTAATGCCATGTGGGGTCCAACAGCCCATTAACTGTTGGGAACTACGTTTGACCTGATTCTCTAAAGAGATACGTAGGCAGTGGGAAGTGGAGAGAACTCTGAGTAGTTTACCCTTCGCGCACGGTCACACGTGCTTTTTTTCTCAAGGGAGCACCTCACACACAACCACAACCCCCAGCACGAACTACGTTTGGCCTGATTCCTGTCGCACAGGGATACGTAGGCGGCTTGATCTCGAGCTCGGTCATCCATTATCTGTTGTATTTTCTGTGTTATTCATTCTTTTAATTCATTATTTGTTTATTCATGATTATTTCAATATTTTAATCCATTCATTTGTTCATTGATCCATTTATTGTCTGTTGACTTGTATTTTATTTTTTCAAGTCTATGTGGCGGCACCCTAAGTTAGAACAACTTAGAAACTTGGTCTAGGGTTCCCCATTTGCCTAGTTAGGTTAAATTGAATGACCTGAACATACATAAGTTTCAAGAATGTAGGAAAGGATTGGACAGAAGGAGACCGGTCCATTGACCGGGCGAGTTGGGTGCCTAACACCTTCCCAACTCGTAACTTGACACTTACCCTTCTCTGGTAAGACTAGAAGCCAATCCATTGAGCATGAGTCATAGTGTCTCTCCAAGTGAGAAACCATTTATAGGTCCTAGACCTTATCTAGGTGGCGACTCCACATTTTACTCCATCCATTGGCGTGGATCGACAAAGTAACCAAGGTGAGAGACTATTTTGATTTCGTGAAGGATATTGAAAATCCATTGTCCTCACAATTAGCACTTCAAAGGTTAATCTCTTTCTTCTCTTCTCCTACTTCTCTGCGTTCTCTTCTGTTGGGAGGTACTAAGAGAGAAGAGCTTCCTTCTCTCTTCTTCCTTTCTTCTTCCTCTCCTTTCTTCTTCCTCCTCTCTGGTCGTACATCAGGGTTCTCTCTCAATCTCCTCTCTTTTCTTTTGGTTAGATTTGAGCGGACGGAGAGATTACTTCTCTCTTTACACAAAATCGGTAAGCATAGGAAACTAATTTGGAATAGAGATGATTCTCTTCCCTCTCTTTCCCTTTTAGACTCAATCATTGATGGCTACCAGGAATAGAGTCAATCCTTATCTGCCATGGAGCGAGAAATAGATTTTTGAATAGTAGGTCCCGCACATAGTCGATCTCAACCCAGTTCCTCGCACAAGGAGTGAGGCTGGACCGTGCGATTGGTAGTCGACCGCATGCCCTCTGCATAGTGCCGGACCTCATTTTGGTCGGCCAGTTCTAGGGGCACACGCGTCAGACTTTTGGGGTTCATATGCGCAGGGTCTGAGACATTTTCTAGCACTCTTTGCTGTGCTTTATCGCCATAAGGGATTAAGTCTAATCTCATGATGTCACCTCTAGTTTAATTCTTTATCTTGCTCAAGTTGATAAATCTGCTTGTACGTAGGAAGGCCTGACTTATGCCTAAAATAGATGTATCATAACGGGATTTGAGCACGGGTCTTACAACTCCACCTCCTTAAAAAAAATTTCGTCCTTGAAATTTAGGCATAACTACGCCCTCAATCATAGGGGTAACTCGCATTCAACATTCATCCACCTTCTTTTAAATTCTAGAATCCTATGGGTTATGGTCCTCTTTATTAGACTCCTGTTCTACAACGTACTAAGAAGTCTGAATCTCTTGCTTGTCTCTTTATTCAATAGTCGAAGGTTTCACCATACCAATGAACCTGCCTAGGTTGGGGCAGTTAAGTAGTCGGTGGGTAGGATTAGTGATATTCCGCACATCACCTATGGAACACATAATGATTACTAGCTTAGTTGTGGAATGGCTGTCTGGTGGTATAGTTACGTCTATTTGATTATATTAAGGTTAAATATTATACACTTATCTCCGTTCAACTCTTCTTACTCCTTGAAAAGAAATTTCTCATGATTTTTGCCTCCTTTGAGAGTGACGAAAGTCAAACCCTTATTTCCTTCACCACTTTTATTTCTCTCAAGTCTTTCTTAGATCATTTTTCTTATCTTTTCTGTCATGTCCTCAATTAGGTGTAATATCAATTTGCCTCTTCTTCTTTGTACCAACTTCAAATATTCATAAGTTATGTATATTAAATTAACTTTGTTGAGACATGTCATCCTCTTACATTGTCTTTTACACTCTTCGAATGCTCACCATGAGCGTTCGTCTCATCTATTGAAGAATTTCATATATTCTGAATTCATATCCACATAAATTCTCTGTCTCTTTTGGTTTCCTTTGAATAAGATATAATACGAGTATCTTCTAATATCAAATGTTTATTTCTCCATCTTGTATTGATCATAATCTTTCTTTTGAGATGTAGAGATTTACTACTTTTAGAATTTTATGGAAGGTAATCAAGTTTTGGTCAGATTGTTGATATTATACTTAGACCAGATCTTCCAACACCAACTTCTCATATTAATCTCTCATTACCATTGAAACTTGATAATCCCTACTATTCCCTTTAATGCTTCCTTTTAAATCAGTTTTCTCTAAATAGGTTTCTCTTCTAGCTTACTGATATTCTTTAAAGTCCCTATCCTCGAGTACATGGACAATCAACATTCTTAGTTAAACATGCTTCCTACCTAGTCAAAAGCATTCTTCTTCATACAACATGTCCTAAGCCTTTAATGGATTCTTTTTCCATTACAGGGTTTAATTTGTAGGAATTTCCTTAATAAGAATGCCAATCCTGGGAGTAGGTTGACATCACATTTAATTTCCTTATTACCATAGATGGTTAGTCATTCAACTTTAGTTAGGATTTTCCCAATTTCCTCAATGTCTACTTTTCTTGGGGTCACCATAACAGTGTTTTCATCGAATCTATATCCTTCCGTTAGACCTTCTTAACAAAATTCTTCATCATTAACTTGGGAAACACTTTCCTATTTTCCTTGGATTGTCTTTACTAGTTTTATTTGATTTTTCATTATCACCCATTATAATCACATTATTCCTCCATTCTAATATGTGTTGCATATCTCCTAGAATTTATCACTCCTTTCATTCCCTTAGTTTTCATAAGATTATTTGATTCCAGTACTCCAATTTGTATTGATATCTGGTTGTCATTTGACCTATGACATTCAAGAATTCTCACTCTTCATACTAGAACATCATTAATATTGATCATCTTCTTTACCTTATTAATTTACTCCTCAGAACACCAATCACATGGTTCTCATAAATCTAAATCAGTTCTCAATATCTTTCTAGTTGATTATTTCAGTAATATCTCATGTAAATTACGGTTATCTAATTTTAACATCTCACTCTCATAGAATTAGTATATTAATCCTCTATATAGTTAAGATCAAATTTCTAAATACATGGTTAAAACACAACATACTTTAATATCTAGAGGTTAAAAGAAATACCTGTCGGCACAGCAAGGGAATTGATCCTGGTTCCTGTCACAATCAACTGGTTTCCTTTTGGCTGAGGTGTCTAGCTCACTGGGTATGGGCACTGACTCATGGTATGACCTACCCGGCGGTAAACAGAGCATCTAAAAAAGTAAGGAGAAAAGTCCCTACGTATGGGGAATGGGGGTCGTTGTGGTAGTTGGACATGCTTGCAAATTTCTCTGGTTTCCCTTCTCTCCACAACGGGGGCCACCACTGGCTAGCGGGCCCAAGGTGCATAGTTAGCTAGAAAAGACTCTCTGAAAGCATCCTAGGTGATGACACCATAGAGTTCTCGCAGCACTAGTTGTACGCCCAGCCACCAAGCATAGGGTTTGCCTTCCAATTGATAAGCGGCATACATCACCTTAAGTGCATCCTGTAAGACCCACATGCCATGAATCTGGTCCAACCTTACGTTCTCGTGTCTTGACCGGTCTTCCTATCATAATTGGCTGAAGTGAACCAAATGTATGAAGAAACCACAAGATGAGGTAAGCCACAAGTCAAATTTAGTTATCGTGGTTGACTGTTTAAGTTTGTGTGGAAGCAACAGTCAAAAATTAAAAACCAGTAAATTTTAGACGTATGGTGGCAGTTTTGAGGGATACGGTCGCACATATGGTCGACCGTATTTAGAACGTATAACCTATGGTGGCATGTTTTGATTGTATGGTCGACGGTTTATGCGACCGTATGATCGACTGTACGAACCCAGAACCCACTCCGTGTTTAGGAAACTTTCCTAATTTGAGGAGGACTCTTTCCTCATTGAAAGAGGACTCTATATGGAGGTTTTCCTCTATATAAAGGAAGTCCCTTAGCCTCTCTCACTCTTTTAGAATCCAAGTTGAAAACTCTAAACCTAAGAGAGAAAGAGAAACAGGAAGAGAAGGAGAAGGAGATTTGGAGAAGAAGGCTGAGAGGAAGGTTTTGCAGAGAAGAGTTCTATCTCTCTACAACAAGCTTAAGGTATGGACTTGACTCTGTAGGGTAGATCAGATAGAATAGGTTCTTTTCAAATTGATATATGGAACCTAATACAATGATTCAGTTATAGGTTTTCTATGGGAAACCATAGAGAGTAGGGTAGGGATAACTGATAAGGATAAACTGTGATTAAAGGCCATAGAATGATCTTAGGGCAAATCCCATTGATGATCCATGAGGAGGAACTCATATGAGAAGTATAAAAATTAACCAAACTTCATAAGGTCGTAGCTATGGTCGACCATGCCATGAGAAAAAGAGTCAACCATAGCTATTCAGGAAGAATTCAAGAAACATATGGTAGCAGGTATGGTCGTATGTAATGCCACCATAGGGTATCGACCGTACGTCCTACGGTGGCATATAGGATCGACCATAGGATTATAACAAGTATATTTTGAGACTAAACAAGGTTTTTGACTACTGTAACTTGATAAACTTGAACCCTAACTTAAATACATTAATTGTTTAGGTTCCCAATAGATTCAAAGTGACTTCTAAAGCTTGGGAGAGGAACAAACATCGATCAAAGGTGAGGGAACAAGACCTAAACTAATTTGATAATAACAAACTATTTTATTTTATTTTGTCCAATGCAATGAATGCTTCTATGCTTGTATGCTTGTAATGTACATCTTACATGTCATCCAACATTATTGCTATTTCTGCTCATGCATATTTATTATTGTCTATTTATAACATGATGATGATGATGCTAGGAATAGGCATGTGATTGTGTGTGTAGTTAGTGTGCTTGATGCAAGTAGAGCATCAGGGGGAGGATGTAGCATGGTAGTCTTTGACCTGGTCACCAGACCCTAGCTCTATCTCTACTCAATTCTTTTCCAGTGACATCGTCGTATCGCCATTACCTTAGCAGAACTATTACGTCGTAGGGCATCAGGGGAGGTGGTCTCGGACCGTGTGGTCTCTAGCTCTGCTAAGAGGCCTTAGCTCTATCTCTATGAGTGTATTAAGGGATCCTGGGGTGAGGCCTTGGATTAACTGGATGGCATTAGGATTGGTTAGTTGCGAGCCTAGTTTGTAAGCCCTCTCCAATAGGGGCTTACATGTTGGTATGGGTAGGGCATCAGGGGAAGTGTTGGCTATATTTGATCCGGACACTTTAGCTCTATCTCTATTCCATGGTGGGTGCATATGGAACAACAATGGTGTTTGATCTATTGGGCAGATTCACACACTAGTGTATAGAGGTGCGGTGGTCGCCAATCCTTTCTATAGCATATTGTAAACTTAAAACCAGACCAAAGATATAAATTGAATGCATGCATATGTTTATTGCATTGTTTTGTTTACTCATTGAACTCAAGTTGGAGAGCTGACCCTCGCACACGTAATTCTTTTTAGTTTCTGATGTTGCGGGTGTTACCGTTGAAGACTACATGGATACACCAACGTATGGACATGCAGTGGTTATGGATGTGTAAGCTGTGGAGGACGAGCAAGACTCGTCAAGCGAGTGTTTCCACCATGGTTACGCTTAGTGTTTAACTTTCGTATATTGATACTTATAATATGTATTAATTATATTTTGGTTAATTGGAGAAAACTGGATCATTTAATTATTTATCATGTAGACCTCAGTTCATTATTAATAAGACTTCTGCTATTTACTCAAATATATCTGATTATTACTATAGAATGTGTTTTGGTTTAACATGGTTGGCATAGCCTATACGAGATCCTGGTTTGAACCATTGGTTTTCATGACGGTTTTTCACACCATTGGTTAATCTAGAATTGAGGTGTGACAACTTGGTATCAGAGCTCTCAGGCCTTGCCCATCAAACCTGAATACTTCCACAAGAGTCCATGAACTGAGTTAGGATAAATTAAAAGCTTTAATACAAACACACCATAAACACCTATGTTGATTGAGACAAAACTTAAACAAGACAATAATGTACATATAAAAGGTGGAACCATATGTATATACAGATAAAAGAAAAAGAAAATCCAAACGTATCTTGATAAACAAATAACATATGGTACGGTCTACCAGTCGGATAGTTTCCTGAGTATACAAAGGATATAATACGGTAACAAGAAGGAAGCATCTATAAGTTGAAAATTAAAATATCGAGCTGACACTAACAAGATGTGAAACTCAATGTATGATAAAGGAAGAAGGAAATTGGCTAGTAATGCCTAAATCCCTGTAGAGTGAAGGGAAAGATCTCGGGCCAAATCCAACAGAGATAGGAGAACCATGGCCATACACCAAAAACAAGAGTAGCTATAAAAGGAGATAAAGCTATACTCCTGGGTGACGTAGAGACTCAGAGTAAGATCCGTCACACGTTGACCAGTCATCGCAGAGCATTAAGAAGAGGTTGTAACCTGACCCCACCACTATCTGGGTCGAGAACGGGTAACAAGAAACATCTGAGCAAATGCCAAATAATGATAATCAAACAGAAGCAAGTCAAAGGGTTGAACAACCAGGCCACTCCAGCCAACCTACCTGGACTACCAAATGCCTTGGCCATGATTGTAACGAATTTGGTCTAGCAAAATGCAGGAGTAACAACAGATGAAATCGGCTTTGCAAGTTACCATGGGAATTACTGTCTAAGTTGCCAATGCTATACCAATACCTCCAGGTCAGACCAAGTACGATACAAGTTGGTAGCAACACTATCTCCAACACCTGTTAGCCATAACACAGTGTCACACCCCAATTCTGCACCATTCAGAACAGTGTGATGAACCGCTAATAAACCAACAGTTCAACCAGGATCTCTAATAGGCTATATCCATTAAAAATAAAATCATGCACATCCACAACCATAATCAGAATAAATACACAATAGCGGAAGTCTTATAGTAAATGAACTGAGAACTCTAGCTGTAATAATCATAATTAAAATATCAAGTTATTGTTGTATCAACTGAGACATAACTAAATAGAATATCAATTACATCCCCTTATAAATTCAAATAAAATTCTAATAGAATACGCATGAGTTGCACTCGCATGAGGGGTCATGCGTATCCACTAAGTCTTTGGCTTCCATTGCAGCAATACGTGCGTACACCGGAGCACTCATAAAATCTTCAACCGTAGAACCTGCATCATCAACTAAAAATATTCAACGTCGAGAGCGTAAGCACACATCATGGCTCAGTGAGCATACAAAACAATGCAACAAACATATGCATGCATTCAATTCATATCTTTGGTCTGGTAAATAAGTTTACAATGTGCTAACGAAAGAATAGGTGGCCAAAGATCACGTTTATTGACCCCGCACCTCTATACACGAGTGTGTGAAGCTGCCCAAAGGTAACGTTTATTATCGTCCCACATGCAGCCACCATGGACAATGTACACGCAAATGTTACGTTTATTGCTATACCCATTGCCCATACCAACACGTAATCCCCTGCTGGCGAGGGCTCACAAACTGGGCTCGCAACTAACCAATCCTAATGCCAAACAGTGTATCCAAGGCCTCACCCCAGCATCCCTCAATACGTCCATAGAGATAGGGCTAAGGCCCCCGGCAGAGTCAAAGACTATACGTTCCGAGACCACCTCCCCTCATACCCTATTACGTAACAGTTCTGTTAAGGTAATGACGATACGACGATGTCAGTGGACAAGACTTGAGTTAGAGATAGAGCTAGAGTGCTGAGGCCCGGCCTATGACACCTCCCCCTGATACTCGCTCGCATCAAGCACACCAACCACACACATACACCCACATGCCTATTCCTATCATCATCATCATCATCATCATGTTATAAACAATAATTAAATATGCATGAACAGTAATAATAGAAATATTGGATGACATGTTGAATGCACATAACAAGCATACACGCATAGAATCAATCATGGCATTGGACTCAATAATAAAATAGTTTATTATTAACCAATTAGTTTAGGTCTTGTTTCCTCACCTTTGCTTGATCGTAGATCCTCTTTCAAGCTTTAGGAATCAACTAAATATCAATATTATATCACTAGAAAACTTAATCAAGTCGATAGAATTTAATTAGAATTAATTCTGATTTTAAAAAGCATGCTGTTAACTGGGGGTCGATGCCAGGGTCGGAGGTTCCATTGACCCTGGGTGCTACCACCCAAATTCTGGACTTTCCGAACACTGGGGTCGATTGTTAGGGTCTGGTAGGGTCGATTGGCCATCGACCCCCCGTGCGAACCCCCATGGGTTTAGTTAATTTTTCATCCTACAGTCCATTCCTTCGTGTTTAGGTCCTATGGCTTGCTTCTACAATCCATTACATACATGTTCTATGGCTTAGAACCATAGTTTATTCCCCTACATGGTTTGTATGATTTCCCCCATGGTTTTCCATGAAAACCTTTCCATGAAAACCTAACCATGGATGGATGATTTGGGTTTCTCCTAGATCATTCCCTCTTCACTATCTATTCTAAGGTCTGTAGAATTACATGGAGATAGTATCCATACCTGAGAATTAGGCTTGTTTCTCTGAAGCCTTCTCTTTGATCTTCTTCTCTACTTTCCTTCTCTTTACTTTCTCTTCTCCTTCTCTTCTCTTTCTCTCAATTCAATTAGGGTTCTAAAAGAAGTGAATGAGGCTTAGGGACATCCTATTTATAGAGTAGAAACTCCCAAAATAAGTCCCATTGAGGTTAGGAAAGAATCCCCTTGAAATTTGGAAAGTTCCTAATTCACGATTTCTGTCGGCAGACTGGGGGTTGATGAGGGGGTCGGAGATCCCATCGACCCCTAGTTCTAAAATGTCTGACCCCAGGTTAAAAACTCAGGGTCTGACTTTTATACGGGGGGGTCTGACCCTGCCTTGCTGGGTATGCGACCCTCCCCCTTATTTTAGTGTTTTTGGGTCAGTTTAATACCGGGGATCGTGATCTCCCTCACGCACTTGATCCATTTGGCTCGACCATGATGGGTAGACCTGGTTCAAGGTGGTAGGACTGGGTTAGTTCGATACGGGTCTTACAACTCCCCCCTACTTATAAAAATTTCTTTCTCAAAATTGTACATACCTTCTGAGTCAAATAAATGAGGATATTGCTTTCGCATAGCATTCTCTTCTTCCCATGTAATTTCTTCCATATCTCTACTTCTCCAGGTGACGTTAACATAATAGATATCCCGATTGCGTAGTCGTTGAACCTTCCAACTAGTGATTTCATTTGGTGCTACTTCAAATGTCAAATCTTCAGTCAAATCAGGTAAATCTACTGTCAAGACGCGCGTCGGATCCTTGACATACTTCTTCAATAAGGAAATGTGAAATACATCATGCACACTTGACATAGATGGTGGTAGTGCTAACTGGTAAGCCACTTTCCCACGCTTAGCTAGAATTTCATATGGCCCGATATATCTTGGACTTAGTTTCCCTTTCTGTCCGAACCATTTCAATCCTCGCATAGGCGATACTTTTAAGAATACTTTATCACCCACGACGAACTCAAGGTCTCGGCGTCGGGTATCGACATATTGCTTCTGACGATTCTGAGCTGTTCTCACTCTTTCTTTGATAATATAGACCACTCGACAAGTCTCCTCAACAAATTTTGGTCCAACAATACTACGTTCCCCAACTTCATTCCAAAACAATGTAGTTCGACACTTTCTGCCATATAGTGCTTCATAGGGTGACATCTGTATAGTAGCCTGATAGCTATTATTATAAGCGAACTCAATCAGTGGTAACTTTTCATCCCATGATCCTTTAAAATCAATTACACATGCTTGAAGCATATCTTCTAGAATCTAAATTGTACTCTCTGACTGTCCATCTGTCTGTGGATGGGATGTAGTACTAAACTTCAATGTTGTACCCATAGCCTTTTGCAATCCTTCCCAAAACTTTGAAGTGAATCGTGGATCTCTATCGGACACAATGCTTTCAGGTACACCGTGTAATCGCACAATGTTATCCACATACATCTTAGCTAACCTCTCTAGTGTATACTGAGGTCGTATAGGTATAAAACGAGGTGTTTTAGTCAGGCGGTCTACAATCACCCAAACTGCGTCAACTACTCGAGGGGTCAATGGTAATCCTGTGACGAAGTCCATAGTGATGCAGTCCCATTTCTATGTTGGTTCCGATAACGGCTGTAACAGTCCTGCCGGTCTTTGTCGTTCAGCCTTTACTTTCTGATAATTTAGGCATTGAGACACAAACTTAGCTACATCTACTTTCATTCCTCTCCACCAATACAATTTCTTTAGATCATGATACATTTTTGTACTTCCAAGAGGTATCGAATAGATGGTGGTATGGGCTTCTTTCATCAATCGGTGTCTAATGTCCAAGCTTTCTATTTTGGGTACACATATTCTCCCTTTGTACTTCAGTACCTTTTCTTCATCCAAGGTGAACTCAGGGTTAGTTCTACCTTTTTCGATGTCCTCTTGTACCGTTCTTAAGTAAGGGTCTGATTTGATAGCTGTCTTCACTTCATCAACTATATCCAGTATAATCTTCAATGCGGCGAATATATTTGAAAACCGATGAATAAACTCTTGGTTGGCTGATCCATCAAGTGCATCTATCATAAAATGCTCATTACCGTGCTTGAATACCTTTCTGGTAGTACACATTGCGGCAGTTGTGCTAATCTCTCCTTGAGATTTTATCATTGCCTTTCTACTCAATGCATCGGCTACTACATTAGCTTTCCCCGGATGATACTGGATATCACAATCATAGTCCTTCAATAGTTCCAGCCATCTTCTTTGTCTCAAATTCAGCTCCTTCTGATTAAATAGATAAGTAAGACTTTTGTGGTCTGATTTAATCTGAAACTTCTCCTTGTACAGATAATGTCTCCATATTTTGACAGCATGTACTACTGCCACTAGTTCCAAATCATGTGTAGGATAGTTCTTCTCATGTGTCTTCAGTTGTCTTGAGGCATAAGCAATTACTTATTCTCCTTGCATAAGTACACATCCTAATCCTAGTCCTGACGCATCAGTGTACAAGATAAATGGTTGTCCTGGAATCAGGATGGTCAAGATTGAAGCTGATATCAATCTAGCCTTCAAGGTCTGGAAACTCTTCTCACATTGATCCGTCCAGACAAACTTCTCGTCCTTCTTAGTCAAACTGGTAAGAGGTAACAATTCGGGAATAGTCTTCCACAAATCGTCGATAATACCCAGCTAGACCTAGAAAACATCTAATTTCTACAATGCTCTTTGGTGCTTCCCACTTTACAATAGCCTCGATCTTGCTGGGATCCACTTTAATTCCTTCAGCGGATACTACATGGCCTAGAAATGTGACTTCCATTAGCCAAAACTCACACTTTGAAAATTTGGCGTAGAGTTTCTCCTTACGTAGTCGCTACAGAGCGGCGTTTAGATTCTTAATATGAGTTTCCTCGTCTTTGGAGTAGACTAATATATCATCAATGAATACAATAACCGACGTATCCAACATGTCGTGGAAAACCCGGTTCATATGTTCCATAAAGGTTGTTGGTGCGTTTGTCAATCCAAAAGACATGACCAAAAATTCATAATGTCCATATCTGGTCTTGAATGCTGTCTTGGGAATATCACCATCCTTAATCTTTAACTGATGGTAGCCTGACCGAAGATCGATCCTAGAGAACACTTTGGCACCTTGCAACTGATCGAACTGGTCATCGATCCGAGGCAATGGATACCGATTCTTGATTGTCAGTTTATTCAATTCTTGGTAGTCTATACACAAGCGAACGCTACCGTCCTTCTTCTTCACGAATAATACTGGCGCTCCCCATGGTGATATACTAGGGCAAATATAACCCTTATCCTGCAGTTCTTGTAGTTGTACTTTCAATTCTTTCAGTTTAATAGGAGCCATTCGATAAGGTGCTTTCGATACTAGTGCGACTCCAGGTATAAGATCTATAACAAACTCCGTAGCTCGGTCGGGTGGTAATCCTGATAATTCTTCAGGAAATATGTCTGGATAGTCCCACATGACATCAATATCTTCCATTCGTGGTGCTTCCTTGGTAAGGTCAACCACAGATACTAAATACCCGACTGCTCCTTTCTCAAGGCACTTCTTAGCCTTTAGCGCCGAGAGTATGAGCTTTCATTTACGGGGAAGTTTGGTTCCCAAAAAACTGAACTCTGCTCCTTCCTTATCTTTAAATATCAGCTTCTTTTCGGCACACAATAGGTTTACAGAATGCCGAACTAACCAGTCTATTCCCAAGATGACGTCAAAGTCTGCCATCTCAAGTTGGATCAAGGTTGCATCCAAGGTATTTTCATCAATAAGAACTGGACATGGTCCATAACCTTTTTCTAACTCCACTTCTAATCCCATAGGTGATCATACAAGTAGTTTGTAGTCTAAGGATTTAAGGGGTAGATTTAACTTCTTTCCAAATGTCACAGATATAAAGGAATGAGTAGCTCCTGAATCAAAGAGTACTCTGGCGGGAATGCCATTAATAGGTACGATACCTGTGATTTGTTTTGGTTTAGTCTATATGCTCATACAATGTAATACAACTAACTAAAAATGTAAGTCATACCTGTGACCACATCAGGCGATGCGGCAGCATCCTCGGATGTAACCACGTAAACTCGTCCTTGATGTAGCTGCTTCTTGGGCTTAGGACATTCCCTTGCTATATGTCCCACTTGGTTGCAGTTAAAACATTTTGTCCCTTCAGTAATTGGCTTCTGTTGTTGTTGAGCTACGGGAGTAGTCTTGGTTGCAGCGGTAAAGTCTTGAGCATGGAAGAGTTTGAATGTCTTGTTATTCCCTCCATTATAAGAATTTCCAGCTGGCCTTTTTATACCTCTGTTTTGCATGAAATAACTCTCCTTCTGGCTTGATTCTATAACTCGAGCAATTTGTGTCGCTTCATTATAGATTTTCTTTTCATGTCCCAGAACATGCTCGTAGATGCTTCCCCTAAGTCCCATGACGAACCTTTGGGTCTTTGTGTTTTCCTCTTGCATACTAGTGGGTGCAAAGAAGAACAGCTCTTCATAACGCTGTTGATACGCATCTACGGTTATCTGCCCCTGATATAAACTCAGGAACTCTCTTTCCATAGAATTTCTGAAACATCTAGGAAAGTACTTCTCAAAGAATGTCTCCTTAAAAATATCCCAAGTCAATTGGGTGTGCTTTGTTAATAA
This sequence comes from Protea cynaroides, assembly GCA_028583415.1. Lineage (NCBI taxonomy): Eukaryota > Viridiplantae > Streptophyta > Magnoliopsida > Proteales > Proteaceae > Protea > Protea cynaroides. Next base: position 11,941,786 of record CM053269.1, read on the forward strand.
ATATTTCCTGGTAGACCTCCACCAATGGTGTGCATCTCCTTTCAGCATAAAGGTGGCACATAGTACTTTCTCTTCTTCATTCACTGTCATCATCATAAAATTTTTTTCCATCTCGTCAACCTAGTGTGCTGACCATAAAGGATCTGCTGGCTTGCCATTAAATTCTTTGGGCTTCAGTTTCAGAAAACTTTCCACCAGTCTGGAGTGGTCTAGTTGTTGCGGGACATATGCCCCATACATAGGTGGTTGGTGTTGATATCCACCTTGAGCTATCTTAGGATTTTGTACTTGAGCCTGCATGATGGGAGTCTGAGGTGCGTGGGGTACTGTGTTACTTCCCCCTGGAGCTGTACTTGCCTGTCCTGCTGGCATTGGAGGTGTCTGTGCAGCTGGAAAAGTCATACCTATGGCAGCTTGCATAGTAGCCTGTGCCTGTTGCATTTGCTGCAGCTGTTGGGCCAAGTTCAATACGACTCTAGCCAGTTCTGTAGGTGGAGCTGACAGATTTGTAGGATTTGTCTGCCCATTTATGATGGACGGTGCCGTGTTCGTATGCCCCTGTGTTTTCGGGTGTGTCTGGCTATTTTTCCCCATAGGTGGTGGTGGTGGGATAGAGTTACGACTTTGTCTAGTTACTCTACGTCCAGCCATTATCTAATCTGGTAGTGGGATTGCCTAAAAATCCTTGAACACGTGAGACAATCATTATATACATAATTCTCATATTTTAAAACCACTACCAAATGCAAATTTCAAAATTTTCAGATCATTATGTCGAAAATGCTGTATTTTCACTGTAGGGTCGATGGTGGGGGTCGATGGATGTCCGACCCTCAGTATGCGACCCTGAGGAATCACCAATTCTTCCCAAGAGCCGGGGGTCGATGGGGGGGTCGGAGGATGTCCGACCCAGGGTGCGACCCCTGGTTCTCTGTTAGATTCTCGAGAGCCGAGGGTCGATGGGTGGGTCGATTGTTTTAATCGAATTTTCTGACCCCCAGACTAAAAATCTGATTTTTAAGTTCCGATTCAAAGTCCATTACCCATTCTTTCTTCTCCTCTTCGACTCAACTCATCCCTTTGAGTTGCTACAGTACTCTGATCCGTTGGTGGTTTGCACTCCTTGTTTCGTCGTCTACACCTCCGCTACAGGTATGTCTTCTACCTTTTCATGTTTTTAGGTTTCTTTACCTAGGTTTTTGCTCGTTTATCATGTATTTTTCAAATTAAACTTTTTCCAATCGTAAAATTGGATTTTTATTAGGGGATTTTTTTGTTGGTGACTCGAGGAACGAAAGCCCTCAAAATATTTGAGTTTCATCGGTTGGTTATCGAGAAACTTGAAATTTACACTTTTTGCCCTAATTTTGTCGAGATTTTGAATTTCTTAAAATTTCTTGCAATTCAATCTAATTAGTTGAAATTTCCGACTGTATGAGTCCCACAGGATAGTTTAGGATCTATGTAGGTCCTCGTGCCCACGCGTATGGGTGAAAAGTAAGGATTTTGACCAATTTACGTCGTTATTATGTCAAAATTTTGGGTTTTTACTGTCTACTAAGCCATTGTTTGTTTTTCTTTCTTATTTGCAGATACTATGGCTCATACCAAGGTACCCAGAGTTCGCAACCATCTTCGCTTCCGTTCTAATGAAGCCGAGACACAGTATTCCCACTATGCTTGCAAGAAGGTAGAGGGAGGCCGCAAAGTGGACTTGGCTAGCTTAGCCTTGTTCAATGTGGAGGGGGCCTTTGGTGATATGGGATGGCTTCCCGTCATCACCTATGACGTGTGTACCCGTCTTGACTTGGTACGCCAGTTCTACTGTAATCTCCAGGTGGTGGGAGATTACAATGATCTTAAGAGGGGTGGTGAGATTCTGATCACCAGCTACGTCAAGGGGGTTGATGTTTTATTTGATTATCGGCAACTGGCCGACTTGTTGGGCATTTCCTATGCTGGCCCCTTGGTGTTCTGTGCTCCTGGAGAGCCCCAATTTTTTTCTTTAGAAATGAGGGCTGAGATCGATCGTCAGCTCATCAGACCTGATCGCTGGGAGATGAAAGCGAGTTACCTGCGTTTAGATCCACGGGTATACTGCAAGATCATTCAGCATAACCTGATACCGCAGAGTGGTCATTACGAGAGGGTCTCCCAGTTGACCCAGTACCTGTTGTACTGCATATGCACTAGGCAGCGCGTCTGCGTTCCCTACATCATCATGCAGACGATGATCAGTGCCACGTTGCCCAGTCACACTGGCAACTTTCCTTATGAACGCATGATCACTACCTTGCTTACCCGCCTGGGGGTTGATTTATTGGATGAAAAGATTCAGAAGAAATCCTTCTCATTGTCTCTGGATTGGGAGGCCATCTGGAAGATGGGCACGTGGGATGCCCAAGTCAGCGATGAGGAGAGGATCGTGATAGTACGCCCTCGCACTCGAGTGGAGATGGCTGACGCTGAGGCAACAGCAGTAGCCGCTGCAGCAGGGGTTCATGGGGATGATGATGATCGGCTATACATGGATGTAGATGCCATACCTCCTCCATCACCTCTCATGCTACTGGAGCTGATCCGTCTTCTTCAGCTGGTCCTTCGCATGCAGCTGGTCCTTCGTATTCTCCTTTTAATGACATGATGAGGATATGGCACGAGATACGAAAGGCTCAGCGTATGTCTGACTTGAGGATGGGAGAGCTTCTAGAGGCTCAGCGTTTGTCCGATCAACGGGTGGGAGAGCTTCTGATTGCTCAGCGCGTGTCGGATTAGCGGGTGGGAGAGCTTCTAGCTGCTCAGCACATGTCGGATCAGCGGGTGGGAGAGCTTAGGGATGCTCAGCGTGTGACTGACCAGCAGGTGGCTGATCTCACAGCTAGTCTCCAGACGACCCAGACTCAAATAGCTTGGTTGACTAGAGTCTACGCTGAGGACTATGATAGAGACCGTGAGGCACCGTCTCCCCCATCACCTCTAGCTTCTTGATGTACTTCTTTTATTTTTCTTTTTGTACTTCAGAGTAACTGTCCGGACTGTGGACTGTACTCTGCTTTAATCATATATATATATAAACATTTGTTCTTCCTTTTGGTTGCATATAATTTTGTTTCTCATTTAATAAATGCATTATTCTCTTTCAGTTTAGTCTCAAACAACATAGATGCTTATGGTATGTTATTATTACATCTTTTAAATTTTATCCTATCTCAGTTCACGAACTTTTGTGGAAGTATACAGTTTCACAGACAAGGCCTGAGATGCTCTGATACCAAGTTGTCACACCCCAATTCTGCACCATTTAGAACAGTGTGATGAACCGCTAATAAACCAACGGTTTAACCAAGATCTCTAATAGGCTATATCCATTAAAAATAAAACCATGCACATCCACAACCATAATCAGAATAAATACACAATAACGGAAGTCTTATAGTAAATGAACTGAGAACTCTAGCTGTAATAATCATAATTAAAATATCAAGTTATTGTTGTATAAACTGAGACATAAATAAATAGAATATCAATTACATCCCCTTATAAATTCAAATAAAATTCTAATAGAATACGCATGAGTTGCACTCGCATGAGGGGTCATGCGTATCCACTAAGTCTTCGGCTTCCATTGCAGCAATACCTGCGTACACCGGAGCACTCATAAAATCTTCAATCGTAGTACCTGCATCATCAACTAAAAATATTCGACGTCGAGAGCGTGAGCACACATCATGGCTCAGTGAGCATACAAAATAATGCAACAAACATATGAATGCATTCAATTCATATCTTTGGTCTGGTAAATAAGTTTACAATGTGCTAACGAAAGAATAGGTGGCCAAAGATCACGTTTATTGACGCCGCACCTCTATACACGAGTGTGTGAAGCCGCCCAAAGGTAACGTTTATTGTCGTCCCACATGCACCCACCATGGACAATGTACATGCAAAGGTTACATTTATTGCTGTACCCGTTGCCCATACCAACACGTAAGCCCCTGCTGGCAGGGGCTAAAAAACTGGGCTCACAACTAACCAATCCTAATGCCAAACAGTGTATCCAAGGCCTCACCCTAGCATCCCTCAATACGTCCATAGAGATAGGGCTAAGGCCCCCCGACAGAGTCAGAGAGTACACAGACCGAGACCACCTCCCCTCATACCCTACGACGTAATAGTTCTGCTAAGGTAATGGAGATACGACGATGTCAGTGGGAAAGACTTGAGTTATAGATATAGCTAGAGTGTTGAGGCCCAGCCTATGACACCTCCCCCTGATACTCGCTCGCATCAAACACACCAACCACACACATACATCCACATGCCTATTCCTATCATCATCATCATCATCATCATCATGTTATAAACAATAATTAAATATGCATGAACAGTAATAATAGAAATATTGGATGACATGTTGAATGCACATAACAAGCATACATGCATAGAATCAATCATGGCATTGGACTCAAGAATAAAATAGTTTATTATTAACCAATTAGTTTAGGTCTTGTTCCCTCACCTTTGCTTGATCAATCATGGCATTAAACGTCCAAAGGTCTCACTACTGCGATTCATTGTTTAAGTATTTAAAACCAACTAATCCAAAATAATTAAACCAAATTAAATTGTTTCCAAACCAATACTATTGTTTAAAGTTTATTTGTTGTGTAAACCCAAAATAATAAGATAGTCCAGACTATAAGGAAAGAAAACACAGACACAGCGTAAGTCTATGCTCAGCTCTATGAAATGTTTCAAGAATCAGATAATTCCTCCTCAGGTTCAGAGTTCTCGTCCCCCATCCTAGACAGACTGCAAGTCGATGAGTTACAAAAAGTACCTGTAATATCTAAAAAGATTTTGTGTGCACAGGGTAAGCTCAACCACCGAGCTTAGTAAGAAAACCAAATATGCAACAAAAAATATGCATGCAGCTATCAATTACAATTTGATATATAACTGTAAGTACCAGCTCAGGACAACCCACACACGGAGTCTCTAGGCTGCAAGGGTTATCCCTATTAGAATGAATACTGTCCCACACACGAAGCACAACAACATTCCCCATGTATGGGTCCATTGTTGGAATGCAAGTCTAATTTTCCACCGACTGCCTGCACCCAACTCATCCCAAGTCCACAATCCATCGGGCACTTGAGGATATGGTAATCCCACAAGTTGACTCGCCATCCCATCTCATAAAGTCGTCTATGGGGAGCATCGCAGTTATGTTTATACCACCTTTTTATTGAACCCATGCCGTTACTTGATCCTTAATTGCCAGGGATACATTTATTAGGGTAATTCCAATTAAACTAACCAAGCTCACCTAATTAATCATTTTACTGGACCGTAACTTCGTCAAGCTTTCGACCCCCTCTAGTCCCTACTTAGGACATCATGACTTGGCTAGGTTATTTATGGTCAATTGCAAAGTAGCCAGTAAGAAGTGGTGTAGGCATTCCATTCCACCCCCTTCCTCCTTACTAACTTAACCAAACATCATGAAACAACAAGACCAGCTCTACCTTTCATGGGGAGGTTATGAGGCATCCCATTCCACCCCGCTTTCAAACCACTACGGGCTTCATTGATTGCACACAATAGAATGCATATGCATGAGTAAACAATACAGTTTATTGGATGGCATATTATCACACGTAAGACATGTTATCAATCACATAACATCACTCAATATAAGTTAAAAGAACTAATCTACCAAACAAAGGTTTAGTTCCCTTACTGTTACTTGGAGAGTAATCCTTGGCAAGTCGTTCGAGCCGCTACTAGTGTTCTCATAGCTAAGGATTCATCATTACAAACAATAATATTTGTTAATATATTATTCAATAGTATTAATAAAACTTCTTTTTTAGCTCACTTCTCGGGTGTTCATGGCTTAGTAGCTCATCCAATGTTTAGTACCTTCCATTTATTGTCTGCTTATCATGCTTTGGCATCTGAGGTTTCATTACTAAATTCACTTGTCATTATTCACAACTCTTGGGTGCATCCATACTTGTAGTAAGCCTGCTGTCCCTAGGAAATCTAGTGCTATCCGCACCAATCCTCCATGAGACAGCACACTTGCTGGCAAGGTTCTCCTTTTTAACGCCTTAATACTAAGAAGGATTTCTTATCACGAAGTCAGGGGTTCTAGTTTTACATTGCTCATGTTTCCTTACATGATGTCCATGGTTACTAACAATCAAAATATTAAACAACAAATTGCATTATGGTGTAACAGGTTGAAACCTCTTACATAACACCATGAGCATTTGATTTTTGGACATTTAAACCTATAGGCATGTTTATGTAACTCCTTTAGGGTCATTAACCAAAAATGGTCATTAACAGAGCTCGGTACCACATGCGACACATAGTCGATCGCACAGTCTCTGGCTACAAGGTGTGGGGCACTAGGTCTACCGCACGTCGAACCATGGCCAATTGCCTTTGTCAACTTCATAGATACTTACCTAACCTCTATAGGGTTGGTTCTTGGTCCTATTGTCATATAACTTCATGATTCACTCGTTCAAGGCGTACACATCACGTATTTTTAATATTATGGTGTGCAATATATTTTCGCTTTGAAACATAAAAGTTTTAGGATTTTGGTCCTTCAATAAAATCTAATAAATTATCAGGGAGCCTCTGGTCAAGTTTGGTCCACTTCTGATGTTGGAATGGCATGCGGCAGGTGTAAGACCACACATCACTCTCGGCTAGGCAGTACAGCACATCATAAGCCTCACATCAGATCCTTGCTGTCTGGACTCCGAATTACTTTTGACGTGTTTCCAACATTCTTAAGGGTCTATACACCGAGTTTGGTTTCAAGACTCCACTTCTATGTATAGTTATGGATACTGTTTCAATTCGACATACTGCCTAGATCTCAGATCTGGTTTTATTCATCTCAGATCTGATTTCCCTCTTTCGGATCCGTTATCAAATCTTAGTCATGGGTTTCCTAAGGCCCTTTCATGGTCTTCAACATTCGTGGATCGTCTTAACCACTAATCAATCTCATGTGCGCAATCATTTATTACTCAAACTGAAAACAATGGTGTACACGTCCATAGTTCCATCACAGGTAGTGGTTAGATCATATAATTTCTTACAAAAATCCTTTATTCATTTGATCATCGAGATAATTTCTTATTTCATCCCTCTTTCTCTATTTTACAGTTTTTTAAATCATGGCTGGGATCCAATACTTCCTCAGCCATGCTTTGCATTCTTCCCATTCATTCTCATTAACGAAGAAGATTTTCAAAGTAGGGAAAAATACTTACAGAGGGTATCCCTTCTAAGTTTTCCTATAAACAGATCAATGCTTTAAATGTTGATCTCTTTCTTTTCTTCTCTTTTTAACTCTACATTCTCTTCTATTGGTTGATATTAGGAGAGAAGAGCTTCCTTCTCTCTTCTTCCTTTCTTCTTGTTCTTTCTTCTTCCTCCTCTCTGGTTGTATGTCAGGGTTTTCTCTCAATCTCCTCTCTTTTCTATTGGTTAGATTTGAGAGAATGAAGAGATTACTTCTCTCTTTACACAAAATCGATAAGCATGGGAAACTAATTTGGAATAGAGACGATTCCCCTCCCTCTCTTTCCATTTTAGACTCAATCATGGATGGCTGAATAAAGTCAATCCTTATCGGCCATGGAGGGAGAAATAGATATTCAAATAGTGCATCCTACACATAGTCAGTCTAAACCTTGTTCCGCGTACAGGGGGTGCGGCTGGACCGTATGGTCGATAGTGGACAGTACGTCCTCTACATAGTACCAGACCTCATTTTGGTCGGCTAGTTCTAGGCACGTGCATGTCAGACTTTTGGGGTTCGTATGAGCATGGTCCGAGACATTTCTTAGCAGTCTTTGGTGTGCTCTATCGCCATAATGGATTAAGTCTAATCTAATGACGTCACCTCTAGTTTAATTCCTTATCTTTCTTACTTCGATACGATATGCTCATACGTAGGAAGGCCTGACTTATGCCCAAAATACATGTATTGTAATGGGATTTGGGCATGGGTCTTATAGAAAGGGCATTTACCTCTTAGCTTTCCTACAAAACAAGGAGAGTTATTAGCATAAAATATGTAAGACTAAACCTAATAATCCTAAAAGCATTGCCAACAACCTATAGATGAATCTAAACATGCTAAATATGCATCAAATAAACCTTAGACTATATGCAATGCATGCAATGGAAAAATACGACGAAATCTCTGATGCGACACGCATGTAAATAGCATTCGATTTACTGTTACTGATGATCGAGGATCAAAACATGAATATATTGGTGTATCAATGCATGTAAATCCAAACGTCTACGAAAGTTAACATGTAAGCATGCAAATAATTCTCTTACCAAAAAAAAAAAAAAAAAAAGCATGCAATAATTCACTGTTTTTCATGAACAACAACTATTCGTGATGACAAACACCAATAATTAACAGATTCAAACATGCTTAATCATTGTGCAAAACCTAAGAGTGTAATACAATGCATAACATGAAATAATGAAAACTAAGTTGTGAAAACATGCAAAACAACAAGAAACAAAAGAATGTGCTTACTATGATACAAGGTAACAAAAGTTAGTATCAGAAGCTAATGAAAACAAAAGCAAGATTTAAAGTTGACAAGTGCATGCTACTACCATGTATGAAGGCGTGGTAGTATACCTCTTTCCTACCATAAACAGTAGTAGTAAAAGATTTTATTCAGTGTAGATATGTAAAAGACTTAAACTAATATGAAGAAAACCATGTGTTGTCATTGTATCTAGCCTAAAGCTTCCTAGTGGCAATACCTATCAAAGGGGAAGCAAATTAGGTAGTGAGATGAGTTAGGAAATCTAGTGGCCACTCTAATGCCTAAGTTAAAACCAGTAACAAGCAGATGGAGCTCTGTAAAGGAAGAACAAGAGTTCCCATAGAGTATGGTTTTACCAGAATGACAGAGGAGAGTATAGTTAGCAAAAATGTGATCCGCTTACCTTCATTCTAGAGTCTATTTGTAGGGAGGCATGATGGAGTGGAGTGATTATCAGTATGATCCAAGTGATTGCCAGTGATCTTGCGCATGTCCTGGATCCTACCCAGTAATTACAAGTTGTCATGGCAGTTAGATAAAGCAGTCAGTATCCACGATCCAATCCCTTGGAAATAGGGGTTCATTGTAGGTAGGAGTGCTTTTTGGCTGTTAGATGATGAACTGTCGATAGCCTTTCAATAACGCTCCCTAGATTTTAGCTCCGGGGTGTGCTTGATAGCTAACATGTAGTCGAGATGGTAGGAATGCTCCTTAATTAGGGTAGATCTATGGTTATCCTCAAGATTATGGGGATAACCTTTCCATATATACGACCTATGAGGTGTCGCCTATGGCGGATTGCTGTGTCTATAAGCATGTCACACATAATTTTTGATACATATATAATTCAGAGTATGATTGAATCAACAAACAATTTATGTTTGGTCCAACCCAGAATCACATAAGCCATGTAAACCTCCACTAACCCCACACTAAGTCAAATGCCATGAAACATGAATCAGAGTAAAAACAATATAAAAAATATAACTATGTAAACCGAGCTTCTATTGATAAATAAATAAAGTTGTACTAAGTTTGTTTATGTCTTATTCTGAATCCAAATCAACCATTAAATAGATGTTCATAAAGTAACCTTAAAATACTAAATCCCTAATCAAAAGTAATGGTATATAAAATTTAAATAAAAATAAATGCTTGCATCGCTTTGTTCACTCGAATACTCAAGCATCACATTCACAATCTCCATCTTGTTCTTCCTCTTCTAGTGTTTGCACACCTAGCTGAGCGAGGTTGGTGATGATTGGAGCATTCACATAATCAGCAACAGTAGTACCTGCAACATCATCTAAAAAAATTATGTACTCAAGGGTAAACTCTCTAACTTGAGCTTAGTAAGAAACAGACAAGCAAGAAAGCAATAATGCATGATCAGTTTATTACACACAACAAGGGTCTAGTATAATGTATGCTAGTACTAAGGTAAGGCTTGGTCACACTCACCAAAGCTGTTTATAACCTTAATGCACAGTAGAGAATGGACACTCATCAGTCTGCACCGACAGCCCTGGTGAAGCTATGCTTCTCCTATATAGACAGTGATAGAGCAGAGGTCTGGCCAGTGACACTTCAATGAATACTACCACCACGTCCCCCTCATCCCCCATCCATACCAACATTTGACTCCCTATTATCCAAGTTGCATACATGTGTAATTCCATTAAACAAACCTACATGTCAACCTATGAACCTCCTTGATACCCTAATAGAAATCCCAGGCTGTGCGTCATCCCCCCTAGACACTGTCAATCTGTTAAGATACGAGGCAGCCCATGGCAAGTTTTGCATAATGGGTCTGATCCTGCGATCCTCAACCGTTTCACAACTTCCCACATAAGCATCAATCATCACACAATCACAAGATATAGTATATTAATGCAATGCATGGAAAGTATAGATATTCAATGACATATTATCAATTAAGGTGCAACATAGGTAAATAAGTGATTAGAATCACACCAAAAATAATTTAGGGGTGTTGACCCTCACTTAAAATATGATTAACTCTACAATTCATATTATGTGAGTTGATCTTGGTTACGCACATGTCGCCTAATATATAAGTAAGGTTATTAGTTATAATGTGAATTGAGACAACCTGATATGGGGCATCCTGAGGTTATCCGATTGTATATCTGGTTGCAACAGTGGTGCGTTTTGCTTTTGGTTACTCTCAAGAACCTTTTGTTCCATCTGGTCACAGCTCCATTGCTACAGATGTGTGATTGGTGCTACTGCCAGTTACATACTGAGCATTACTGAATGCATCCGGTCACAAATTCGATTGCAATAGTCATGTGACCGGTATTGCAACTGGACCTGCCCAGACGGGTTGGTCTTGAGGCTTGGTCTTCCTGGAGGCACGGGTCTTTCCTCTGAAACTCCCTCTGGATAACATTCCAGACTTCTATAGTGGAAGTTTATCAATGGATCATATGGCCAGAGTTCCAAAAAATGGTTTGAATCCTATCATATGGCTTAGCGAAGTCGATTAGGGGTGCACCTCCTAGGTCTAGGGTTCATTATCTTGTACTTAACCATGGATGGCTCAAGGTCTAACCTGGGCTGACTTCGAAGGAACCTTCTTTCGAACATAACAAGGTTAACATACTCAGTTATTAATGGAGAGCAAAATCCAATAAGAATGGTGATTTAAGGCCTCCCTAATGGGATTCACCTATCGCTACTATCCTACAACAATACATTACAATGCTTACCAACAATTCATTCGAGCAAGGAAGCTAAATTAACAAGTAGTGTAAAACCCGCACCTAAAAAACCTGGCCTAACTCAGTTTTTATTTTGTGCTAGGGTTTTCCACCACTAACGAACCCGAATTGATGCTAACTTGAAGACCAGCATAGCTAGTACCAAAGGAAACCTTAGGTCAAATAATAACTGTGCTAAAGTGCAACCTAGAGTGGCACTGGTCGTGACCACCGATCGGAAAGCCCCAGTTCAGGCTATCACATCCCAATTCTAGACTAACTAGTAATGTGATGAACCGTCATAAGAACCAATGGTTCAACCAGTATCTCATAATGACCGTGCCAATTATCCAAACCCAATACACCATCCATAACATAACCAGAGATAATAAAATAATGGCAAAAGTCTTTATTTAATAATGAACTGAGTGTTTAACATGATAAATAAATATTTAAATCCAATTATCTCCAAATAAACTCAAAACATAATTGGTATCCAACTATAAGTTCCCATAATCAAAATATGACTAATCTAAGAATAAAGACACTAGAAACACTCACACGTAGAGTCGTGCTTGTCTTTCACAGTCTGAGTATCCATCGCCGCCACGTGTCCATATGCCTCAATGTAATCTTCTACTGTAGGACCTGCATCATCAACTAAAAAAATTCGATGTCCAGGGGTGAGCACACATCATGGCTTAGTGAGTAAACAAAACAATACACAAACATATGCATGCATTCAATTAATTATCTTTGGTCTGATTTGAGTTTGCAATTGGGCTATAAAAATGATTGAAGGCCATCACACCTCTATACATGAGTGTGTGAATCCGCCTAATGGATCAAACACCATTACCATCTCACATGCACCCACCATGGAATAGAGATAGAGTTAAAGTATCCAGATCACACGTTGCCAATACTTCCCCTGATGCCCTATCCATACCAACATGTAAGCCCCTGCTGGCGAGGGCTTACAAACTGGGCTTGTAACTAACCAATCTTAGATGTCATCACAATTTATATCCAAGGCCTTACCCCAGCATCCCTCAATATGCCCATAGAGATAGAGCTAGAGTCTGGTGGTTAGGATGAACCGCAGTACCACGTCCTCCCCCTGAAGCTCTACAGCATATTAGTTCCACTAAGGTAACGGCGATATGATGTTGTCAATGCGAAGAATGAGATAGAGATAGGGCTAGAGTCTAGCGGTCAGGATGAACCACAGTACCACGTCCTCCCCCTGATGCTCTCCTCAATCTAATGCAACAACCACACACAAGCACAAGCCTATTCCTAGCATCAGCATCATATCATAAGAAAATAAAAATAAATATGCATGAGCAGATATATAACAAATATTGGATGACATGTGAGATGCACAAACAATCATACAAGGCATGGCAACATAATAGATAGTAGAAAATAAGATGAAAGGATAGTTTGTTATTATCCAATTAATTTAGGTCTTGTTCCCTCACTAGTAAACGATGTGTAATCTTCTCCTAAGCCTTGGAAGTCAATTTGATCTACTCGGGATCCTAAGAAATGTATGGATTTAGGTTAGGGTTTGATTGTACGAAGTTAAAGTAGTCAAAATTAAAATAAAACCATTAATGGTTGGCTGGTCGATGTTGTGGTTTCATGTTTATGTCGATCATACCCTGTGCGGTAGACACTGTGAACATGCTACATGCGACCACAGGCTGCAACCATACGATTTCTGGGAACTTCTCGAATAGTTGTGGTTGACTCACTGGTCACCCTTTGGTTAACCATAGCTGCGACCACACGAAGTTTGGTCAGTTTCTACTTTTAAATCTGAATTCTTCATGAGTCAATTTCTTGGCTCATCAATAGTGTTTATCCTATGGTCACTCTACAACCATTAAATCATAGTTTTACATAGTTATTTACCCTAACCTACTCTACATGATTCTCCTTTGAGATTTGCTTAGGGAATCCCTTGGTTGAAATCTTACCCCGATTCAACATCTTAATTCACAATGGAAAATCATATTCTATGTGATTTATATCTACAGAGATAAGGTTCATACCTTAAGCCTGTTGTAGAGAACTAGAAACCTCCTTTGCAAACCTTTCTCTTAGCCTTCTTCTCCAATTCTCCTTTTCCTTCTCTTCCTCTCTCTTTCTCTCTGAGGTCTGTGGTTTGAGATTGCTCCAAAAAAGTGAGAGAGGGTAGAGGGACATCCTCTTTATAGAGAGAAACTCTCCATATAGAACCCCCCACAATTTGGGAAGAGATCTCCTTTAATTTGGAAAGTTTCCAAATCATGGAGTCTGATTTGGGTTTGTGTGTTCGACTGGTGTGGTCATAAAATCCGTTGACCACAAGACTTCAAAGTGTCGACCACAGGACTCAATTCGACTGGTCTCACTTTATTCAAGGTTTGGTCGACCACACTAGGTTAGGTAGTCTACCACACCACTAAATTTAACTGTATTTGGGTTGAATTACTTACCTAGCATTGTGGTTCCTTCACTCGGTTGATTCACTCGATCCAACTATGATGGAAAAACCTGACACGATACGGTTAGACCGGTTTAGTGGAGTACGGGTCTTGCAACTCCTCCCTCAAATAAATTTCATCCTTGAAATTTGTACATACCTTCTGAGTTGAATAGGTGAGGATATTGCTTCCACATAGCATTCTCTTCTTCCCAAGTGATTTCCTCCACAACTTGGCTTCTCCAGGTAACCTTAACATAATAGATGTCATGGTTGCAAAGATGTTAAATCTTTCGACTAGTGATTTCGAAAGGTACCACTTCGAATGTCAAATCTTCAGTTAAATCCAGTGGATCCACTGTTAGAACATGTGTTGTATCTTGGATGTATTTTTTTAGCAATGAGACATGAAATACGTCATGCACACCAGACATAGATAGTGGCAGTGCTAGCTGGTATGCTACCTTCCCATGTTTAGCCAAAATCTCATAAGGTACAATATATCTGGGACATAGCTTTCCTTTCTGACCGACGCGCATAGGTGATATCTTCAGAAATACCTTGTCATCTACAGTGAATTCAAGGTCTTGATGTCAATTATCTGCATACTGTTTCTAATGATTCTGAGCTGTCCTAACCCTTTCCTTGATTATGTCGACTACTTTACAAATTTCTTCAACAAACTCAGGTCCTATAATTCTCTGCTCTCTGACTTCACTTCTAAAATAAAGGAGTTCGACACTTTCTACCATACAATGCTTCATAAAGTGACATCTGTATAATAGCTTGATAACTGTTGTTATATGCGAACTCCATCAATGGGAACTTCTCATCCCATGATCCCTTAAAATCAATCACATAAGCTCGGAGCATGTCTTCTAGAATCTGAATGGTGTGCTCCGATGTCCATTGGTTTGAGGGTGAAATGCTGTACTAAACTTCAATGTTGTACCCATAGCCTTTTGCTATCCTTTCCAAAACTTTGAGGTAAAGTGTGGGTCTCTGTCTGACACTATACTTTCAGGTATTCCATGTAATCGAATAATATTATCCACATACAGTTTAGCTAGCCGCTCCAGGGTATACTGAGGTCATATAGCAATGAAACGAGCTATCTTCATGAGTCAATCCATAATTACCCAGACTGTGTCCATTGATCTGGGAGTTAATGGTAACCCAGTAACAAAGTCCATAGTAATGCAGTCCTATTTTTAGTTTGGTTCAAGTAGTGTTTGTAATAAGCTTGCTGGTCATTGCCTTTTCACTTTCACCTATTGGCAATTAAGCATTGAGACACATATCGAGCTACATCTATTTTCATTCCTCTTCACTAATATAGCTTCTTTAGATCATGATACTCTTCTTACTTTCAGGATGTACCAAATAAGAAGTTGAATGGGCCTATTTCATTTGTCTATTTCTGATATTTGAATTTTCACTTTCCGGTATGCATACTCTTCCCTTGTACCTTAATACTCTTTTGGGGTCTAAAGTAAAATCAGAAGTGGTTCTACCCTTTTCCAGATCCTCTTGCATTGTCCTTATATAGGGGTCCAATTGGATTGCCGTCTTCACTTTTCCCATTAGATCAGGTACAATCTTCAATGTAGCGAACATATTTGAAAACTTGTGAATCAACCCTAGGTCTGTCGAATCACCGGGTTTATCAATTACGAATTACTCATTGCCAATAATTAAATACCCTTGGCATGACTCTCATGGCAGTACTTGTACTAGCTTATTCCTCAGGCTTTGTTATCGCGTTTTAGCTCAGTGCATCAACAACTACATTAGCTTTTCCTGGATGATACTGGATATCGCAATCATAATCCTTTTGAAATTCCATCCATCTTCTCTACCTCATGTTCAATTCCTTCTGGTTAAAGAGATAAGTAAGACTCTTATGATCTGACTTAATCAGAAAATTTTTCCATACAAATAATGTTTCCATATCTTGACGGCATGGATCACCGCTGCTAATTCTAAGTCATGAGTAGGATAATTCTTTTCGTGTTCCTTTAATTTTTGTGAAGCATATGTAATTACTTACTCTCCTTGCATGAGAACATATCACAAACCCAATCCAGATGCATCAGTGTACAAGATAAATGGCTACCCTAGTACAGGAATGGTTAAAATGGGAGCCGATATCAATCTTGCTTTCAGCATTTGGAAACTTTCTTTACACTTGTTAGTCCGTATAAAATTTTCTCCTTTCTTAGTTAGTCTGGTGATGGGCATGGTGATTCTAGAGTAATCCTCTACAAATCTTTTGTAATAACAAGCTAATCCCAGGAAACTTTAAATCTCGACAACATTCTTCGACGCTTCTCACTCAACAATTGCTTCTATTTAGCGGGATCAACTTTAATGCCTTCTGAAGATACTATGTGACCTAAGAATTGCACTTCATTCAACCAGAACTCACATTTCTTAGATTTTGCATAAAGCTTATCCTTTCTAAGTCGTCGTAAGGCTGCTCTAAGATTTGTCGCATGAGCGCTTCGTTTGTAAGACACAGTGCCGTGTCAATTTAACCCGGTCTTACCATCTTGAACCAGGTTTACCCATCATGGTCGAGTCAAATGGACCAAGGGCATGAAGGAGATCGAGATCCCGTGTACGAAATCGACCCAAAAACACTTAATTCTAGGGGAGGGTCGCACACCCAAAGGAAGCGGGTCGGACCTCCTAAAATAAAAAGTCGGACCCTCGCTTTTGAAGGGAGGGCCGGACAGCTTAAGACCCTAGGGTCGACGGGATCATCGACCCTCCCATCGACCCTCGGTTTCGACGAAAACCGAAATTAGAAATTTCCTAATTTTCGGTTGGGATTCTTTCCAAATCTCAATGGGATTATTATAGGACATTCCTAGCCTATTTAAAGGACGCTCCTAAGCCACTTTCACTCCTTTCACAACCCTAATTGAATTGAGAGAAAGAGAGAAGAAGGAAAAGAGGAAGAAAGGAAGGCTAGGAAGAAGGCTTAGCAAAAAGGGGAAGAAATTGCAGAGAAAAGTAATCTTCTCTCGTGTATGGATACTAATTCCATGAGTTTCTACAGACCTTAGGTTAGATATGGTTGAGTGTAGGATTTCGAGAAACCCAAACCATCCATCCATGGTTAGGCTTTCATGGAAAACCATAGGAGGATGCACAAAAACTATTTAGATGGTTTATACATGGTTCTAGACCATGGAATGACCGTTGAATGAATGTAGGAAGCAAGCCTTAGGACACCAAACACGAAGAATGGATTAAAAAGTGGAAATTGGACCGGAGTGCACCGAGGGTCGCACCGAGGGTCGATAGACCATCCAACCCTAGGTGTTTCTGACCATCGACCCTCAGCATTCGGGAAGTTCGGAATGGAGGGAGGGTCGATAGACCCATCGACCCTAGCATCGACCCTAGCATCGACCCTCGCTGACGTAATGGTTTTTAAATTCTGAATTAATTCTAATTAAATTCTATCGACTTTGTTAGGTTTGCTAGCAATATAATAACATTATAAAGGTGATTCTAAAGCTTGGAAAAATATCTTTTAGCAAGCCAAGGTGAGGAACCTTAACCCCAAACTAAATTGGTTAATAATAAACTGTTTTCTATTTCTTGAGTCCTATGCCATGTTTGATTCTATGCGAATATGTTTGTAATGTGCATACAAAGATGCCATCCAATATTTCTATTACTTGTTCATGCATATTTACTTTATTGTTTATAACATGATGATGATGATGATGATAGGAATAGGCATGTGCTTGTATGTGTGTGGTTGATGTGCTTGATGCGAGCGAGTATCGTGGGAGGTGTGATGAGAACGCCAATAAACGCTAACCTTTGGCGGGTCTCAAAGACTTTAGCTCTATCTCTAACTCAAGTCTTGTGCATTGGCATCGCCGGATCGCCATTACCTTAGCGGAACTATTATGTCGTAGAGTATCGGGGGAGGTGGTCTCGGTCCTTGTAGTCTCCGACTCTACCGGGGGCCTTAGCTCTATCTCTATGGATGTTCCGAGGGATGCCGGGTGAGGCCTTGGATACACTGCTTGGCATTAGGATTGGTTAGTAGCGAGCCCAGCTTTGCAAGCCCCGCTAACGGGGGCTTACGTGTTGGTATAGCATTATATTGCAATAACCGTTAACCTTTGTTGTATAATGTTATGGTAGGGTGGATGGGGACGACGATAACTGTTAACCTTCGTGCGGGCTTCCACACCCCGTGTATAGAGGCGGTATCAATAACCGTTAACCTTTGATCACCCAACCTTTCTATTGCACATTGCAAACTATAAACCAAGACCAAAGATATGAATTGAATTTTTTGCATGCATATGTATTGTTGCATTGTTTTGGCTACTCACCGAGCCGTGTTGTGTGCTCACCCCTCGACGCCGAATATTTTTTTAGTTGATGATGCAGGTTATACGGCTGAAGATTATATGAACGCATCGGCGCACGGAACTGTAGCAGCTATGGAAGTTGGAGTCGAAGACGATACACACGACCCTTTTGAGTGCAACTCGTGTGTATTCGATTAGATATTTTTGTAGGTTTCTTCATTGGATTTATAGGACATGTATTTGGTATTTAAATATTTATGTCTTAGTTAAACACGGAATAATTTGATATTATTTATGGGTATCATTCTAGTTCTCGCCCATATTATTTATAAATTTTCCGCTATTGTGTATTACTCGATTATGATTGTGGATGCGTGTAAAGTTTGGATAACGCGGGATAGCCTATTAGAGATCCCGGTTGAACCGCTGGTTATTTACGGTTCATCACACCATTCTAAACAAAGGTGGAATTGGGGTGTGACAACTTGGTATCGAGCGCCTCGTGCCTTGCCCGCCGAACCGACACACATTCAAGACCATTGCGAACCGAGATAGGATAAATTAAAAGCTTTAATACAAACACACCGTAAGCACAAGCGATGATTGAAACCGAATTAAAAAGAGAATAATGCATCTATTAAAGGGTAAACCAGCTACATACAATGTGTAAGAGAAACAAAACGTATATACATCGCTAAAGCAGAGTACAGCCCACAAACCGACAGCTACTCAGAGGACAAGAAAAAGTAAAGTACAATCAAGAAGCCGGGGGCGAAGGAGGAGGCGGTGCCTCACGATCTCCGTCATAGTCCCCGGCATAGACCCTAGTCAACCATGCCACCCGAGTCCGGGTCGCCCAGACTAGCCGTGAGATCGGCCACCCTCCCGTCAGTCCGCACGCCGGAGCTCCATGAGCTCACCTATCCGCGACCGATGTGCGCCGAGCAGCCAACAGCTCATCCAATCTCATGCGCCGACATACTAGCAAATCCTCCATCCTCGTGTCCGACCTGCGCCGAGTCTCTCCGATCCGCGCAACATCTCCATCATATCGAAGATGGGCGTGAAGGACCAGCATCATGAGAAGGACTGGCTCGGTACCGGCCGCCGCAGCAGGCGTACTAGCCCGATCCGCATGCGTAGGTGATGGCGGTGGTATCGCATCGACATCCATATATAAGCGATCATCGCCGACCGGATCCCCACGAGCCCCAGCAGCAGCCCCAAAGATCAGCCATCTCAACCCGAGTGTGAGGGCGCACCATCGCGTGGCCTCTCCTCATCACTAACCTCCGCATCTCGGAGCCCCATCTTGCGCATAGCCTCCCAATCTAGAGGCGACGAGAAGGTCTTCTCCCCGGATCTTCTCATCAACCAGATCCACCCCCAAACGGGTCGAGAGCACCAGAATCATGCGCCCATAGGGTAGATTACCCCTATGACCGGACAATGTGGCACCGATCATCGCCCGCATGATGATGTAAGGAAGGCGCACCGGGCTGCCGAAAGTGCATATACTGTAAATCAAGAACTCGGGTCAGCCGAGACACCCTCTCATAGTGCCCACTCGCGGAATCAGATTATGCCGGATAATCTTGCGTAAGACTCGGGGAGATGGACGCAAGTAGCAAGCCTCATCCGCCATCTATCGGACGGAGCAACCGATTGTCGATCTCAGCCTCATCTCCATCTCAACAAACCGTGGCTCTCCCGCGCACAAGACACCATAGGGCCATCATAGGCAATGCCCAACAGACGGGCTAGCTGCCGATAATCAAAGGAGATGTGCACCCCTTTGACGTAGCTAGTGATGCGCAACTCCCGACCACGCCGACATCATTGTAATCCCCACCACCCGGAGATTACAATAGAACCGGCGCACCAAGTCCGGCACCGTGCACGCGCCGTATGTGATGACAGGGAGCCACCCCATGTCACCGAACGCTCCTCTACATTGAACAAGGCTAGCTCAGCCAAGTTCACCATGCGACCCCCTTCCACTTTCTTACGGGCATAGTCACGATACCGTGCCCCAGCCTTCATTCGAACGGAAGCGAAGTGGATCACGCAATCTTGGCACTTTGGTACGGGCCATAGTATCTCGCAAAATAAGAAAGAGAAAAGAAATAAGGAGTTAGTAGGATAAAAATCCAAAATTTGAGTAAATAACGACGTAAGTCGACCATAAAGCCCCATTTCTTACCATACAAGTGGGCACAAGGACTTACGAAGGTTTAAACATATCCTACAATCTACATGCCGTAGAAAATTTTAACGGATAAGGTCCAATTTGAAGAAAGTGAAGGAAAATTAAAAATTTCGATAAATTAGGGCAAAAGAGAAAAATTTAAGTTTCTCGATAACCAACCGATGAAACTGAAAATTTTTTGAGGGCTTTCGCTCAAGACCCCAATAACAAAAGCCCCCAATAAAAATCGAATTTTTACGGTTGGAAAAAGTTTAATTTGGAAAAAGACGAGCTAAATGAGTAAAAACCAAGAATAAAAACCTAAAAACAGGGGAAGTTGGGAAATTATACCCGTAGAAGTGATGTGGACGCCGAAACTCGGAGTAAGAACGATCCACAATAGCGAAGTAACACCGTAGCAACCCGGAGAGTAGAGACGAGCCGAAACGGAGGAAGAATAGTGAGAATTGATCCGAAATCGGATCTTAAAAATCTGATTTTTGGTCCGAGGGCCGGACAAATCGACCGACACCATCGACCCCGGATCGACCCTCCAATCGACCGGCCCGGGAACTGACAAAATTCAAGGGCCGGACCGAGGGCCGGACACCCATCGACCGCGATCGACCCTCGGCCTGGGGAAGAACAGACATTCCTGTGGTCGGATACCCGTGGTCGGACACACCATCGACCCTCACCATCGACCCTACATAGAAAAGACAGGATTTTTTTTTCGTAATGAATTGAGGATTCAAATTTTATATCGGTTAGCGTGCCTACATGAAGTATAAATGATTTCTCACCGATTTTGATGATTTTCAGGCACCACCCACCTCAAAAGTAAATATGTCCGGCCGTAGAGTTACCCGACGGACTAAACACGGCCCCACCACCACCACCGGGCGGATGAGACTAGTCAAGAGAACAATTACGCACGTGGTAATCCCGAGCCGGCAAACCCTACGAATTTGCCACCACCACCACCCCGAGCTAACAACAAGCTGGTGATGAATCTGGCTCAACAGCTACAACAAATGCAACATGCACAAACTCAAATGCGGGCTGCGATGGGGAGTCATGTTTCAAGCCACTCAGCCGCAGCCATGCACACCGGGCAAGCTAGTGCAGACCGGTGGGTAACCACCCAGCCCAACAGACACCTCCACAACCGGCTGCACCAATTCCAAAGCAAGTCCCGTAAGCAGCCCAAGGGAACTATCGCATCCACCCCCTATGTTTGGGGTATACCAAAAATCAACCGGATCACTCCCGACTAGTAGAGAGGTTTTTGAAAATGAAACCAAGAGAATTCAATGGCAAGCCGCCCGATCCACCGTGGCCAGCAAAACCGGATAGACGAGATGGAAAGAAATTTTCTTATGATGACTATTACCGAAGAGGAGAAAGTATTGTGTGCCACCTTCATGCTCAAAGGCGACGCACATCATTGGTGGAAATCGACCAGGGGCCTATCTATTGACTAAGCACGCCCTACCGACTTGGGCTATATATAAAGAAGCTTTCTTTGAGAAATATTTTCCACGAAGCTTCGTAGATTCGATGGAGAAGGAGTTCCCGAGCCTTTATCGTGACGATGTCGGTGGATGCGCACTAACAACGTTATGAAGAGCCGTTTTTCTTCGCACCACTAAGTATGCAAGAAGAAGATACAAAAACCCGTAGATTCGCCACGGGACTAAGAGGAAGTATAAGGGAACATGTTCCGGGGATTAGAGAAGAACATATATAATGAAGCTGTCCAGATCGCCGAGTGATTGAATCGAGCCAAAAAAGAGAGTTATTTCACTCAAAAACAAAGGCATAAAAAGGCCACCCGGGAATTCTTATAATGGAAGCAATAACAGACGTATAAACCTTTCCGCCCCCGGAATTTTAATGCTGCAACCAAGACTATCCCCGCAGCTCAACCACACCCAAAGCCAAATGTTGAAGCCCCGAGGTGTTATAACCGCAACCAACCAGGGCATATGGCAAGAGAGTGCCCAAAACCCAAGAAGCAGCACATCAAGGACGGGTATATGCCGTTACATCGAGGATGCAGCCGCATCGCCCGATGTGGTCACGGTGTATGACCGAAACTTTAAGATTATAATCACACCGATTGAGTATGTAGACTAAGTAAAAACGAATCACGTGATCGTACCTATCAATGGCGTACCCGCCGCAGTACTCTTTGATTCAGGAGCTACTCATTCATTTATATCTCGTGTCGCTTGGAAAGAAGACCAATCTGCCCATCAAAACATTAGACTACAAATTACTTGTACGGCCACCGATGGGATTAGAAGTGGAATTAGAGAAAGGTTATGGACCATGTCCGGCCTCACCGGAGAGCGGACCTTGGATGCAACCTTAATACAACTTGAGATGGCGGACTTTGACGCCATCTTAGGAATGGATTGGTTAGCCCGGCACTCCGCAAATCTGTTATGCGCCGAGAAGAAGCTAACGCTCAAGGACAAAGAAGGAGCAGAATCAGTCCGGAACCAAACTTCCCAGAGACGTAAGCTCATACTCTAAAATTAAAGGCTAAGAGGTGCCTTGAGAAAGGAGCGGCCGGATATCTAGTATCGCTGGTCGACCTAACCAAGGACGCGCCACGAATGGAAGATATTGATGTCGCGCGGGATTTTCCCGATGTATTTCCGAGGAATTACCCTGACTACCAACCGACCGAGCCACGGAGTTTGTAATAGACCTTATACCGGAGCCGCACCAGATCAAAAGCACCTTATAGAATGGCTCCTACGGAACTAAAGGAATTAAAAGTGCAATTACAAGAACTACCGGATAAGGGTTATATTAGACCCAAGATATCTCCATGGGGGAGCACCGGTGTTGTTCGTAAAGAAGAAGGATGGTAGTGTTCGATTATGTATCGACTATCGAGAATTAAATAAACCGACCATCAAGAATCGATACCCACTACCCAGATCGATGACTTGTTCGACCGCTACAAGGAGCGAAGGTATTTTCAAAGATCGACCTTCGATCGGCTATCATCAACTGAAGATTAAAGAAGGGGACATTCCGAAGACAGCCTTCGTGACAAGATACGGACATTATGAGTTCTTAGTGATGTCCTTCGGACCGACTAACGCACCGGGCAACATTCATGGAACTTATGAACCGGGTCTTCCACGATATGTTGGATACGCCGGTCATAGTATTTATTGATGACATATTGGTATATTCCAAGGACAAGGAAACCCATGTCAAGAACCTAAACGCAGCCCTACAAAGCTTAAGGAAAGAGAAGTTATATGCCAAATTTTCAAGTGTGAGTTTTGGCTAAGTGAAGTCGCCTTTCTAGGCCATGTAGTATCCGCAGAAGGAATCAAAGTGGACCCTAGTAAGATCGGGCTATTGTGAAGTGGGAAGCACCAAAGAGCGCCTCGTAAATTAGAAGTTTCCCGGGTCTAGCCGGTTATTATCTGAGATTCGTAGAAGACTATTCTCGGATTGCCGCACCTCTTACCGCTTGACCAAGAAAGGAGAAAAGTTCGGATGGACGGATAAGTGTGAAAAAGAGCTTTCAAACACCGAAGACCGGATTGATATCCGCTCCAATTTTAACCATTCCCGCTCCAGACGGACATTTACCTTATACACCGATGCATCGGGATTGGGATTAGGATGTGTGCTTATGCAAGGAGAACAAGTAGCTGCATATGCATCGAGACACTTGAAGGTACATGAGAAGAATTACCCCACTCATGATTTGGAGTTAGCGGCAGTAGTACATGCTGCCAAGATATGGAGACACTACCTATACGGAGAAAAATTTCAGATTAAGTCGGACCATAAAAGCCTTACGTATCTATTTAATCGAAGGAGTTAAATATGAGACAAAGAAGATGGCCGGAACTATTGAAAGACTATGATTGTGATATCCAAGATCATCCGGGAAAAGCGAACGTAGTAGCGCACGCATTGAGTAGAAAAAGCAATGATAAAATCTCAAGGAGAAACTAGCACAACCGCAGCAATGTGTACTACCGGGATGGTATTCAACCACGGTAACGAGCAAGATGTGATCGATACACCGGATGGACCAACCAACCAAGGATTCATTCATCGGTTTTCAAATATGTTCGCGGCATTGAAGATAATACCGATATAGTGGATGAAGTGAAGACAACTTATCAAAGCAGATCCTTATCCGAGAACGGTACAAGAAGATATTGAGAAAGGTAGGACTAACCCCGAGTTCACCTTGGATGACGAGAAGGTACTGAAATACAAAGGAAGAATATGTGTAACCGAAACAAAAAGTGTGGACATTAGACACCGACCATGAAAGAAGCCCATACCACCATCTACTCGGTACATCCCGGAAGTACAAAAATGTATCATGATCTAAAGAAACTGTATTGGTGGAGGGGAATGAAGGCGCATGTAGCTAAGTTCGTGGTCTCAATGCCTAAATTGTCGAAAGTAAAGGCCGAACGACAAAGACCCGCAGGATCGTTACAGCCATTACCGTAACCAGCATGGAAATGGGACCGCATCACTATGGACTTCGCCACAGACTACCATTGACTCCTCGAGTAGTTGACGCAGCTTTGGGTGATTGTAGACCGCCCGACTAAAAACAGCTCGCTTCATACCGATACGACCCCAATATACACTCGAAAGGTTAGCAAAGCTGTATGTGGATAATATT
The DNA here is from genome assembly GCA_028583415.1 of Protea cynaroides. Lineage (NCBI taxonomy): Eukaryota > Viridiplantae > Streptophyta > Magnoliopsida > Proteales > Proteaceae > Protea > Protea cynaroides. The sequence continues at coordinate 11,966,812 of CM053269.1, forward strand.
GTTCGGTTACATGGTGTTCCGTAAAGCATTGTGTCCGATAGAGACCCACGATTTACTTCCAAATTTTGGGAAGGACCGCAAAAGGCTATGGGTACAACATTGAAGTTCAAGACGCATTCCACCCACGTACGCACGGACAATGGAGCGCATAATTCAGATTTTAGAAGATATGCTACGAGCATGTGTGATTGATTTCAAGGGATCATGGGACGAAAAAGTTACCATTGATCGAGTTCGCTTATAATAACAAATTTATCGCTACTATACGTATGTCACCTTATGAAGCACCGTATGGTAGGAAGTGCCGAACTCCCTTGTTTTGGAATGAAGTTGGAGAACGTAGTATTGTTGGACCAGAATTTGTTGAAGAGACTTGTCGAAGTGGTCGACATCATCAAGGAAAGAGTAAGAGTAGCTCGAAACCGCCGAAGCAATACGCAGATACCGACGAAGAGATCTAGAGTTCGCCGTAGGCGAAAAAGTATTTTTGAAAGTATCGCCTATGCGAGGATTGAAGAGGTTCGACAGAAAGGAAAACTAAGTCCAAGATATGCCGGACCATATGAGATTCTCGCTAAGCGTGGGAAAGTAGCTTATCGGGCTAGCACTACCACCAACTATGTCAAGTGTGCATGACGATTTCACATATCCTTATTGAAGAAGTATGTCAAAGACCCAACACATGTGTTGACAAGATTTGCCGGAACCGACCGATGATTTGACATTTGAAGTAATACCAACGGAAATCACTAGTCGAAAGGTTCAACGCCTACGCAGCAGAGATATCTACTATGTTAAGGTCACATGGAAAAGTAGAGACATGGAAGAGATTACATGGGAAGAAGAAAATGCTATGAGAAAGCAATACCCTGACTTGTTTGATCCGAAGGTACGCATAATTTCGAGGACGAAATTTTTATAAGTTGGGGGGAGTTGTAAGACCCGCGTCAATTTAACCCGGCCTTACCATCTTGAACCAGGTTTACCCATCATGGTCGAGCCAAATGGACCAAGGGCATGAAGGAGATCGAGATCCCGGCACGAAATCGACCCAAAAAACACTTAATTCTAGGGGAGGGTCGCACACCCAAAGGAAGCGGGGTCGGACCTCCTAAAACGGAAAGTCGACCCTCGCTTTGAAGGGAGGGTCGGACAGCTTAAGACCCTAGGGTCGACGGGATCATCGACCCTCCCATCGACCCTGCTTCCGACGAAAACCCGAAATTAGGAAATTTCCTAATTTTCGGTTGGGATTCTTTCCAAATCTCAATGGGATTATTATAGGACATTCCTAGCCTATTTAAAGGACGCTCCTTAAGCCACTTTCACTCCTTTCACAACCCTAATTGAATTGAGAGAAAGAGAGAAGAAGGAAAAGAGGAAGAAAGGAGGCTAGGAAGAAGGCTTAGCAAAAAGGGGAAGAAATTGCAGAGAAAAGTAATCTTCTCGTGTATGGATACTAATTCCATGAGTTTCTACAGACCTTAGGTTAGATATGGTTGAGTGTAGGATTTCGGAGAAACCCAAACCATCCATCCATGGTTAGGCTTTCATGGAAAAACCATAGGAGGATGCACGAAAAACTATTTAGATGGTTTATACATGGTTCTAGACCATGGAATGACCGCTGAATGAATGTAGGAAGCAAGCCATAGGACCCCAAACACGAAGAATGGATTAAAAAGTGGAAATTGGACCAGAGTGCACTGAGGGTCGCACCGAGGGTCGATAGACCATCCGACCCTAGGTGTTTCCGACCATCGACCCCAAGATTCGGGAAGTTCGGAACGGAGGGAGGGTCGATAGACCCACCGACCCTAGCATCGACCCCAGCACGACCCCGCTGACGTAATGGTTTTTAAATTCTGAATTAATTCTAATTAAATTTTATCGACTTTGTTAGGTTTGCTAGCAATATAATAACATTATAAAGGTGATTCTAAAGCTTGGAAAAATATCTTTTAGCAAGCCAAGGTGAGGAACCTTAACCCCAAACTAAATTGGTTAATAATAAACTGTTTTCTATTTCTTGAGTCCTATGCCATGTTTGATTCTATGCGAATATGTTTGTAATGTGCATACAAAGATGCCATCCAATATTTCTATTACTTGTTCATGCATATTTACTTTATTGTTTATAACATGATGATGATGATGATGATAGGATATAGGCATGTGCTTGTATGTGTGTGGTTGATGTGCTTGATGCGAGCGAGTATCGTGGGAGGTGTGATGAGAACGCCAATAAACGCTAACCTTTGGCGGGTCTCAAGACTTTAGCTCTATCTCTAACTCAAGTCTTGTGCATTGGCATCGCCAGATCGCCATTACCTTAGCGGAACTATTATGTCGTAGAGTATCGGGGAGGTGGTCTCGGTCCTTGTAGTCTCCGACTCTACCGGGGGCCTTAGCTCTATCTCTATGGATGTTCCGAGGGATGCCGGGTGAGGCCTTGGATACACCGCTTGGCATTAGGATTGGTTAGTAGCGAGCCCGGCTTTGCAAGCCCTCGCTAACAGGGGGCTTACGTGTTGGTATAGCATTATATAGCAATAACCGTTAACCTTTGTTGTATAATGTTATGGTAGGGTGGATGGGGACGACGATAACCGTTAACCTTCGGGCGGGCTTCCACACCCCGTGTATAGAGGCGGTATCAATAACCGTTAACCTTTGATCACCCAACCATTCTATTGCACATTGCAAACTATAAAACCAAGACCAAAGATATGAATTGACTTTTTGCATGCATATGTATTGTTGCATTGTTTTGGCTACTCACCGAGCCGCGTTGTGTGCTCACCCCCCGACGCCGAATATTTTTTAGTTGATGATGCAGGTTATACGGTTGAAGATTATATGAACGCATCGGCGCACGGAACTGTAGCAGCTATGGAAGTCGGAGCCGAAGACGATACACACGACTCCCTTGCAGTGCAACTCGTGTGTATTCGACTAGATATTTTTGTAGGTTTCTTCATTGGATTTATAGGACATGTATTTGGTATTTAAATATTTATGTCTTAGTTAAACACAGAATAATTTGATATTATTTATGGGTATAATTCTAGTTCTCACTTCATATTATTTATAAATTATTCGCTATTGTGTATTACTCGATTATGATTGTGGATGCGTGTAAAGTTTGGATAACGCTGGGATAGCCTATTAGAGATCCCGGTTGAACCGCTGGTTATTTGACCGGTTCATCACACCATTCTGGAACCAAAGGTGGAATTGGGGTGTGACTTTTTTTTTTTTTTTTTTTTTTTTTTTTTTTTTTTTTTTTTTTTTTTTTTTTTTTTTTTTTTTTTTTTCTTAGCTGCAGTATTGAAGCCTTGAGTATTGAATGGTTTGAAGGCCTTTGAGTTTCTTTCATTTAATGAATTTTTGTTAGGGCTCTTAATACCCCTATTTTAAGCAAAGTAGCTCTCCCTTTGACTTAACTCCAGAACTCAAGAAATCTACACAACTTCATTATAAATCTTCTTTTCCAGTCCTAACACATGCTCTCTAATACTCCCTCAAAGTCCCATGACAAACCTTAAGGTTTTGGTATCTTCTTCTTGTATACTAAAGGGAGCAAAGAAGAACAGTTCTTCATAACGCTGCTAGTAAGTGTCAATAGTCATCGGTCCTTGATACAGACTCAAGAATTCCTTCTCCATTTAATCTCTAAAACTTCTAAAAAAGTATTTATCAAAGAAAGCTTCTTTAATGATAGCCCATGTCAGATGGGTGTGCTTGGTTAGAAGATAATCCCGAGTAGACTTTCACCAATGATGTGCATCACTTTTCAGCATAAAAGTGTTACATAGCACTTTTTCTTCTTCAGTAATAGTCATCATCATAAAATTCTCTCTATTTCGTCAATTAAGTGTGCTAGCCACAAAAGATCCGACGACTTATGCATGAATTCCTTCGGTTTCATCTTCAGAAAATACTCTATCAGCCTGGAGTGGTCTAGTTGGTTTTGTGCATAAACTCCATACATGAGCAGCTGGTACCGATAATTACCGTGATTGTATCCTTTTTGTTGTACTCTCGGATTCTGTGCTGGTGCGTGCACCACTGGGGTTTGTGGTACCTAAGGTGCAGCATTATTGATAACAGAGGCTTGGGACATAGTATTGCTACCCCCCAGTATTCCGTTGGCTTGACCTATAGGTACAAGTGTTGCATTTGCAGCTGGGGGAGCAATTCCCATGGCAGCTTACATGTTCGCTTCATTTGGTGTAACTCCTACACTTGTTGTGCCTAGTTCATCACAACCGTGGCCAAATCAGTTAGTAGTGCTGGCAAATTTGTTGGGTTGGCCTAATTATTGACTCCTTGGGGCACAACATTTTGGTTCTTAAGATTTCCTGCCTAATCTTCAGGTTTTCATTGGCATTTACCTCTGCAGGTTGTGGTAAAGGTGGGCTGGGTTATGTCCCCTTTGAGTTGCTCTATGCCTAGCCATTTCTAACTATCGACTGTGGTGTATCTGAAAGGTCAAAAGTATGTAAGGCAAGTGCAATATACGATGGTGTCATATTAGTCCCATAATAAACGAAGCAAATTTTGAAGCACAGAGTCCAAACAGACAATACATGTGTAAAAACATTCGTGTAGTCGACAATGATTGGTCGCGCTACATGCGACTACAGGCTGCGACCACATAAACCCTGGCAACTTCCCGAGGCCCTGTGGTCGACTGTGTGGTCGACCCATTTGGTTGAATTATGCAACCACACATTTTAAAAATCTGGTTTTTAACCTATTTTTGAGCTTTTTCTTCCCATTTCTCTTTTGTCTTCTTCTAGCTTCAACTCAATTTGGTACCACTAAGTTAGTACAGTGTCGACCGCACATTGGGGTGGCTTTTTCATCGGTCAACAACTATGCAACTCCTCTTCAAGGTCTATTCTTCATTCTCATTCTCCTATTAGTCATTCTAACTTAGGTTTACATTTTTTTATTGTTTAATTCAAATTAAAGTTTATTCAACTGTAAAAATTTGATTTTTATTGCTTGGGTTGATTGTTGGGCACCCAATGGATGAAAGCCCTCAAGAAATTTTGGGTTTCATTAGTTGGTTTGGCCAAACTCTCAAAAATTCATATTTTGACCTAAAAAAATTCAGGATTTATGCCCAATTTCAAAATCCTTGAAATCCTTTGAAATTTCTCAAAATTCCCTATTGGTTAATCATTACAGGATGGTTTATGATACATATAAATCCTCCTGCCCAAATGTTTGGGTGAAAAGTGAGGCATTTACCCATTTTATGCCATTATACTACCTAATTTTCTAGTTTTTCTAACTCGTTTTTCCTTGTTTCTCCTTCTGGCAGCTAACGTGGCCCGAACCAAAATGCCCAGATCATATGATGCAACTCGCTTCCGTTCTGCTAAGGCTAAGGCACAATACCATGGTACCAATAAAAGAAGGTTGAGGTGGGTTGGTTTGTCAACCTGCCCAGCCTAGCCCTATTTGATGTAGAGAGGGTGTTTGGTGACATGGGCTGGCTTCCTACTATCCAATATGAGGGTTTCCCTTGGATGAAGTTGGTAAAGAATTTTTATTGCAACCTTTGGTTGGAAGGCGATCCAAAGGATATAGACAGTGGGAGAGAGCTCCAGATTACTAGTTAGGTGAAAAGGGTTCCTATCTCTTTTAACACCCAACAGTTGGCGGATCTTTTTGGTATCTCGAGGGCCAGTCAGTTGGTCTACTGATCTCCAAAAAAACCCAAGTTCTTATCAAAGAGGATGCATATAGAGGTGTGCAGTTAGATTCTATGGGATGACCACTGGGAGATGAAGGCAGTCAACCTCTGTCCTGAGCCTCGTGTATATTGCATGATTATCCAGCATAATCTTATCCTTCAGAGTAGACATTATGAGATGGTCTCACAGTTGACCCAGTATCTTCTCTACTATATCTGCACCAGACAGGCTATCTGCCTCCCATATATCATCATCAGGACCATGCACAGAGTCACGACACCTGGCCTAAAGGGTAACTTGCCCTATGGGCACTTGATCACCACTTTACTCTCTTGCCTGCAAGTGGACTTAGAGGATGAGAGGATCTATGAGGATACTTTTTCAACCGACCTTGACTGGGATGCCATCTACAGGATGGGGATGCTAGAGATGCAGGTTAGTGATGATGAGAGGAATGCTATGGAGAGTCCTCTTACTCAGGTGGAGGCGGCAGATGCTGCAGAGGTAACGATAGCGGCAGAGGCAGTAGAGGGTGATGAGGATGAGGATGGCATGTACATGAGTGTGGATGACATCCCTCCTCCTTCTCTACAACACTCTATAGGGGCTGGCCCTTCTCAGACTACTCATTCGGTTGGTCCCTCGCGTCCACCACCAGATGACATGATGGTGCTACTTCATGAGATTTAGGATGCTTAGGGTGTTGCAGACCAGTGGGTGGCAGTTCTGGCTGATAGCCTTTGAACGAACCAAACACAAGTATCCTGGCTCACGAGGGTGTACGCAGAGGATTTTGATTGAGACCGAGAGGCACCTCCCCCTCCTACTCCTCCAGCAACATGATGTTTTATTTTCCCTTATATTCGTTTGTATTATAGAGTAACCATCCAGATTGTGGACTGTACTCTGATTCATGATGTAAACTTCCCATTTTTATTTCTAGCATATACCTATGTACATATATATTTTATATATTTTGTTTCCCCTTTATTGTATGTGCATTATTCTCTTTCTTAATTTAGGTCAAACAACAAGATGCTTATGGTATGTTTATATTACAACTTTTAATTTATCATAACTCAGTTCATTACTCTTGTGGAAGTATTCAGGTCTGATGGGCAGAGCCTGAGGGATCTGATACCAAGTTGTCATACCCCAATTTTGGACTAATTAGTTGTGTAATGAATCGTCACAAGAACCAACGATTTAACCAGGATCTTGTAAGGACCGTGCCAATAATCCAAACTCAATACACCTTCCACAACATAATCAGAGATAATAAAATAATAGTGAAAGTCTTTATTTAATAATGAACTAAGTGTCTAACATGATAAATAAATATTTAAATCCAATTATCTCCAAATAAACTCAAAACATAATTAGTATCCTACTACAAGTTTTTAGAATCAAAATACCACTAATCTAGAAATAAAGACACTGGAAACACTCGCACATAGAGTCGTGCTTGTCTTTCATAGTCTGAGTATCCATCACCACCACGTGTCTATACGAAGGTGCCTCTTTGTAATCTTCTACTGGAGGACCTGCATCATCAACTAAAATTATTCGATGTCCAGGAGTGAACACACATCACAGCTCAGTGAGTAAACAAAACAATGTGCAAACATATGCATGCATTTAATTCATTATCTTTGGTCTGGTTTAAGTTTGCAATTGTGCTATAAAAAGGATTAATAGCCATCATACCTCTATACAAGAGTGTGTAAATTAGCCCAATGGATCAACACCATTGATGTCCCTCATGCACCTACTATGGAATAGAGATATAGCTAAAACATCCAGATCACACACTGCCAACACTTCCCCTGATGCCCTACCCATACCAACACGTAAGCCCTTTCTAGTGAGGGCTTCTAACTAGGCTCGTAACTAACCAATCCTAGATGTCATCATAATTTGTATCCAAGGCCTTACCCTAGCATCCCTCAATATGCCCATAGAGATAGAGCTAGAGTTTGGTGGTTAGGATGAACCATATTACCACATCCTCCCCTTGATGCTTTACAGCATAGTAGTTTTGCTATGGTAATGAAGATATGATAATGTCAATGCAAAAAATGAGATAGAGATAGGGCTCGAGTCTGGTGGTCAGGATGAACCACAATACCATGTCTTCCCCTTAATGCTCTCCTCAATCTAATACATTAACCATATACAAGCAAATGCCTATTCCTAGCATTAACATCATATCATAAGGAAACAAAAATAAATATGCATAAGCAGACATATAATAAATATTGGATGACATGTGAGATGCATAAACGATCATACAAGGCATGGCATGATATCAGATAACAGAAAATAAGATGAAAGGATAGTTTGTTATTATCTAATTAATTTAGGTCTTGTTCCCTCACTTGTAAACGATGTGCAATCTTCTTTTAAGCCTTGGAAGTTACTTTGAACTACTTAGGAACCTAGGGAATGTATGGATTTAGGTTAGGGTTCAATGTATCAAGTTACAGTAATCAAAATTGAAACAGAAACATTAATGGTTGGCTGGTCGATGCTGTTGTAAGCACCCCATTTTTGCATCCCCAGCAGAAATGAATCCATATGGCAGGTTTCTGACTTTTAATCCAAAGGTTTGTAATTCTTTAATGAGTCCCACAGCATGGTCAAAGGTTATATTACCTACTTGGAAGTATAGGTCGTGAAATTATCTTCAAAATGAGATTGGAATCATCAAATTCTAACATCAAACAAAGAATATATCACAGTTTGAAAGTGTAAGGGTATTTACGTAATTATCACATGATTATCATTTAAACTTCAAAGCTTTATATCCTTGTCATTCTACGTTGGATTCAGATGATTCCAAGGCCATTATTTTTCATTTGTGATTGTCTACAAAGTGGACGTAAAAAATCCCGGGTAGAAGTCTTTGAAGGGTCCCATCCAAAATTACACATGGAAATGGTCATTTAATTTTTGAAAATTCATATTTTGGTCACCCCATATCCAAATCAGGTAATTTCAGTTTCATTATGTTTCATTTTTAGTACTCTACAAAGTGGATGTAAAGGACTTCCGATAGAAGTCTCTGAAGGATCCTATGCAGAATAGTTAGTCAAATTATCGATAATTGGCCTGCTTAAACTTCAGAAATTCATAAGTTGGCCATTTTATTTTCAAATGAGGTGATTTAAGTTCCAATATTCTTCATTTTTAGTGTTCTACAAAATGAACATAGAAAATTTAAAATAGAGGCTATCAAAAAATTTCATGTGGAATGGTGGCAGAAATGGACTATGAAATGATAGAAAAAGTCAACCTTGGTCCAAACCAGCTCAATCTAGTTTAGTCTAACTTAGCCCGGCCCAGCTCAGACCAATACGGATCACGTCACGTCAGTCCATATGCATGTATTTATTTTATATTTATATACATTTATATAATGTGTAATATATATATATATATATATATATATATATATATATATATATATATATATATATATATATATATATATATATATATATATATGTATATATAGAGAAGAGAGAAACTTTCTAGAAGAAGCCATGGAAAAGAGAGTGGGAGAAGAAAAGAGGAAGGAAAGAGGAAGGAATGAAAAAAAGAAAGAAAAAAAAAACACGTTTTCTAGAAAAAAAGTGAAAAGAGAGAGAGAAGAAGAAGAAAAGGAAAGAAAGAGAGAGGGAGAAGGAAAAAAAAGAAAGGAAAGAGAAAGGAAAGAAAAAAAAAGAAAAAAAAGAAAAAAACGTTTTAGAAAACGAGAAAAGAGAGTGAGAGAAGAAGAAAAGGAAGGAAGAGAGAAGAAGAAAGAAAAGGAAAGAAGAAGAAACATAAAGAAGAGAAAAGAAAAAAAGGAAGAAAGAGAGAAGAAGAGAGAGGGAGAGAGATGTTTTCTCTAGAAAATGTGAGAGAAAGAGAGGGAGAAGAGAAAAAGGAAGGAAGAGAAGAAAGGAATGAAGAAAAAAGAAAAAAAAGGATTTTCTAGAAGAAAAAGAAGAAAAGGAAGGAAGAGAGAAGAAGGAAAGAAGAAGAGAAGGAAGAAAGAGAGAAGAAGAAAGAGAGAGAGAAAGAGACTTTTTCTAGAAGAGAAAATGTGAGAAAAAGAGAGGGAGAAGAGAAAAAGGAAGGAAGAGAAGAAAGGAAAGAAGAAAAAAAAGAAAAAAAGATTTTTTAGAAGAAAAAGAAGAAAAGGAAAGAAGGACCTTCTAGAAGAGGAGAGAAAAGCATAAATAGGCCAAGAGAAAGAGGGGAGCCCCTTTTTCCAGACCAAGAGAGCCATGAGTGAGAGAGAGAGAGGACGTCAAAAAGGGAGAAGAGAGAAAAGAAGAAGAGAAAAGAAAAAAAAAGAGAAGAAGAAAAGAGAGAAAGAGAAGAGAGAGAGAAGCAGAGAAAAGGAGAATGATGATTCACCTTCAAAGAGCTTGATACAATCTCCAAACATCCTACATCGACGGTTTCGCTCAATTCGAGCACAAGGTTAGTACCCTAAATGAATTTAGGGGTCTTTAGAATGCTTGAATGTCAATTTTGCTTGAAAAATTTCCATTAAATCTCGATCAAGAATACTCTATTGCATGCATATTAATGTTAGGATTCCTATGTCTAGCAATTTTTATGAATGATGATTTGTCTAAACTATTCAATGATAAAGCTTTGAATGCTATATGATGATGTTTGATGTTTTTGACAAGTTTCACAAAGTGGTTTTCTAATATGAAATTTCCAGATTTAGGATTCAAACTTAGGACATGCATCTCATGTGGTTTTTCTTAGATTTTAAAGCCCAAATTGTTATGGGAGTCTCTCTGACATGTTAGAAGACTACCCTAGAAATTTCGTTCCATTTGGAATTGGAAAAGTCTATCAAAAAATTTCTCCTTTGGACTTCCTGTCCTACTCGGATATAATGCAATCCCTTATCAGAACGTCTCTAGACAAGGGTCTTATGGCCATAATCAGGAAATCAACTTCATATGAACTTTTTAGATATAAAAGTCTTCTAAAAAATGGCACTAGTTTTAGATATTTTTTGATTTTTCATTGAATTGATATTGATTTTTAAATGCAAAGTGCTCTGATTTTGAATCTGTCAGAATACAAGTAATTTGCATGATTAAAAATGATCAGTTTTCACAAAAAAAAATATTCTGTTTTCCCTTTTTTTTTCTTAATGAAATTATAGTTATCTACATGGAAATATATCTGGATTTAATTTTCATTAAGTATGGGATTTTATACGAAATTTATGGTACAACTGGTCAAAAATCTAGAACAGATTTGACCAGTGTACATATCCGGTCTTGGGGCATTCATTTGACATGGTTTTGCTCTCTGTTGGGTTTCAACCCTTTCAGATGAAATATAACATGTCAAGTCATCTTTCTGTGAAAAAAAGAGAGCTTGATTTGAGTTACAGAAAACCTACTTATGGTCATTTTGGTGTAATGTGACAAAATCAGAAAATAGTTCATAGTTTGTCCAATATTTGAAACTTTCTGTCACAATTTTGACATTTTTGAGTCATTATTCATTCCAAATGTCTTCATAAAAGTTACAATATTTTCAAAGAACTTATTGAACATTTATTTTTTTTGATAATTTAGGATTTTTCAGAAAGGTTTCATTGATGTCTCATTCACTATAACATGCAATTGATTGCTTGAGTGATTTGGTGAATTCTACCATATTTGATTGCATACTTGCTATATTTAGAGTATCCACATGACATATTTGGATAAATGGCTACTTTTAGAGCATTCATTTGCCATGTTTGGATTATTCACATGATCATTACTATATTTGGATACGCACTGCCACCTGCTATATTGACTCTCAAATGTTGTATTGGATTGCTTACATGCTATATTCGAAATGCTCACATGTCATATTGAATACACACTTTGACTGTCATATTTGGAATGATATCATTGCTGTACTTGGAATGCTACCACTGCTATAGTTGGAATGTTTTCATTTGCCATATTTTTTTTAGAAAGAGATAAATTGGAAAAATAGCAATTAGGGTAGAAAATCCTAAAAAATAGAAAAACACAGCAATTAGGGTAGAAAACCCTAAACAATGGAAAGAACACAACAATTAGGGTAGGAAACCCTAAAAAATGGAAAGAGCATAGTAATTAGGGTAGGAAATCCAAAAAATGGAATGAATATAGCAATTAGGGTAGGAAACCCTAGGATGGAAAGAATAATTAGGGCAAGATAAACCCTAGAATAAAGAGAGAATAATTAAGGTATCAAACCCTAAAAAATGAAAATTACAATGAAAAGGGATAGGAAACCCTAGAAACCTAAAAATGAAAATAACAAAAATGATAGGAATTTAGGTCACATCCCTAGATCCTATTGACAAAAATGGAAACAACAAAAATGGTAGGAATTTAGGTCTCATCCCTAGATTCTATTGACAAAAATAGAAACAACAAAAATGATAGGAATTTAGGTCTCATCCCTAGATCCTATTGACAAAAATGAAAACAACAAAAATAGAAGGAATTTAGGTTTCATCCTTAAATCCTATTGACAAAAATAGAAACAATAAAAATGGTAGGAATTTAGGTCTCATCCCTATATCCTATTGACAAAAATAGAAACAACAAAAATGATAGGAATTTAGGTCTCATCCCTAGATCTTATTGACAAAAATTGAAACAACAAAAATGATAGGAATTTAGGTCTCATCCCTAGATCCTATTGACAAAAATGGAAACAATAAAAATGGTAGGAATTTAGGTCTCATCCCTAGATCCTATTGTAGAAAATGGAAAGAATTTGGTACACATCACAAATCCGAATGATAGGAATTTAGCTCTCATCCCTAGATCCTATTGACAAAATGGTAGGAATTTGGTACACATTCCAAATCTGACTCTCACAATCATTTCAAACTACATCATACCTGATTTCTAGGGCACACCTTAGAATACGTAGGCAATTTGGAAATCCCAAATATGGTAGAAAGCCACCCATCAACCATCTATCCAGCATAAACTTCAACTTGAACAAAAAAAATATAATTGAAGCAAATGCATAAATCACTTCTATAATCTTTAATCACAAAACCCATTTCAAACTACGTTTTAGACTTGATTTTCAGGATTGAAATACGTAGGCAATTTGAGATGCCTTACACGTCTCAGATTCAGTCCAAGACCAAACCATCTTTGGTCCGGTTCACTGTATAGTACTGTACTCATTGCTTGTTTATTTGCTTTAAAACATGATTGGCTGAATCCTAGGTTAGAATAACTTAGCAACTTGGTTTAGGACATCCCCCATTGAACCCTAGTCATCCAGTTGACCAAGCACAGTAAAAAATTAGAGTTTAAGGAAAGTTTTGGAGGTCGATATTGATCGGGCGATTTGGGTGCGTAACACCTTCCCATAACCATACCCTGAATACTTACCCGATCTCTTGCAGACCAAAGAACTGATACATTGGGTTATGAGTCAATAGAAGTCTTACCTTAGGGTGAGGTTACAATTTTAGAGGTCCTAGACCTTAATCTAGGTGGCGACTCCAACAGATCAGTGATCTTCATTGACACATTTATTTTTATCCAGAGGAGGATCATCATTTCCCATTGTCCTCACAGTGACAACTCCACTGGGGAATAATATTCAGACTCCTAAAATACTTTCCTTATATTGATTGCTTGACATTTGATGCTAGATCTAGGGTACTATATTTATTGTTTGTACATATTGCTTTGGGGGGTATGGGTTCAGTCACACTTTCGTACGAGTAGCTGAACCAGGTCCCATGCATGTGGGGCAGCCCGCTAGGCGAAACACATAACCTTGGCCTGTACTTTGTGAGGTCATGATAGGGGAGTAGTCTCTGACAAGAGTTTCTTGGGTTCGCTTGGGAATGCATTATGCTACTCCACGTCGCTTGATTCTTGCAACATAGTATATAAAGGGATTGGGGGCCCATTATTCATCTTGCATTCGGTGATAGGTTATCCCGTCCTCGTCAAGGTGGCCTTTTTTATCCTAACCCAGTTTGAGCTACATGTATGTTATTTTTGGTCTATCTCTGAACCGATATGGTAAAACCCGTTCAATCACAATATCCATGCCTGTAATATCGAAGTTCTACCTGTTTTTACTCTCGATTTGTTGACATGTTTGATCTCACACGATGAGCATCTTGAACTCTCACTTGTTGAGAGCGGGAGGATTGTATAAACCTGTTCCATGTCATAGTGGACGGCCACTGTACACTCTCTATCAACGAGCTCAATGTATCGGATCCATCGTTGTTAACACATTTGTTTCAGAAACGATCAGAAATTCCCTGTCACGGCATCCATGATTGAGCTGTCATTTATCGGTTTGTTCAGTCATGAACTGCTTTTGCTTACCATCCCATATGAAATTACAAATAATTATATCCATTTTAATTTCTTTGAATTCAATGAACTAAGTGGTAGGATCTTGCTGTTTAATGAACCATTTGGGTCATGAGGCCCAAGACCAATCACAGGGTCCGTCGAAATAATTGAATTGGTTTGGATAATATTTATTCAATGGATTTCATAAGGGAGCTAACATTTGTATTGGTCGAGTCAGCTTGTGTGTGCATGTAAAACCTTCACGTGTCCAGTCATTTTCAAATCCTAATCCATTGATCTATTCCAACACCAGGTAACTGTCGAGCCAATCTGCAAGCATTGCTACCCTTTGGATAAGAGATCCTATCACCAATAGGCTGTCTAGAGTACCCATCACTAAATCGGTTGGGCCTATTCCTAAAAAACCAATTGAAGTTATGGCTAACCGTAATCAAGATGAGAATTCATTAGAGGACCGAGTAACCAAGATAGAGGATACTATAAGTGAGATGGCTGTCATGTTGCAGAATATGCATAAGTTACTAATGGGAAAGGAGGATACACCCTCTGCGGAAAAGGATGATACCCCTAGCAAGAATAATCCGATTGTGTTCTCAAATCCCGCTTTTGAGGAAGAGGGAGAGGTTGTCTGTAAGCAACCATCGATCATCCAGAAGGCTCCTTCAATCAAGAAGCTGAAGGAATCTAAAGATCCATATGGGAACCGACTAAGTCATGTAGAACAGATACTGAGGGGCCTGAAGGGCATAGAAAGCTAGATCATTGATTCTGAGGGACTATGTTTCTTCTCAGATGCCAAACTGCCACTGAAATTTAAATGGACTACTAAAAAATTTAACGGGACAGGGGACCCCAAGACACATCTGAGATCATTCACAGGACTGTTAAGACAAGGGTATGGGTTTACTGATGAACAACTGGGGCAGGCGTTCCAATTCTCATTAACTGGAGGGGCACATAGATGGCTAATGAATCTGAATCCCTTACAAGTCCACTCTTGGACCGATATCACCAGAGCATTCACCAATCATTACTCCTATAATACTGAGATCGAGACTCATAGGAGGCAATTAGAGACCATGGTACAAAAGTCTGATGAAGGCTTTACAAAATACTTGACCAGGTTCAGGAAAGTGGCCACACAACTTTGGGATCGACTGTCAGAGAGGGACCAGGTCCAAATGATGATGAAAGGGCTCAACAAAGCATACAAAACATATATATTTGGACAGGCTATCCTCACATTCGAAGGGTTGGTTGTTGCGGGACAACAAGTAGAAGATGCCATTAACTATGGAGATGAACTCCCAATGAAAATGGAAAAGTTGGAGCGAGTCCAAGCAGGAGATCCTATCAACCCAAGTACAACAATGCCCACGCCCACAAGGAAGTAGCAGTTACGAATACAATTGTTGCACCGACACCAAGTAACTATACGTTACCAACTCCACGACAAAGGCATTTCAGGTTGTATACAGAGTTATCATTACCAAGGGAGGTGTTGATGGAAAGATTGATGAGGGTTGGAAAATTAAATCCACCACCACCCATGAATGTGCCAAACCCACCACCAGCCTCTTATCATGCGGAAAAATTCTGTAAGTTCCACAATCAAGCAGGTCATGATACGGAATACTGTTGGAACCTCAAAAATGCCATATAAGACCTAATTGATTTAGGGGCATTCAAAGTACAAGGAAAAACCGATCAAGCATCAATCAACAATAACCTACTCCCATATCATAATGTGAATTTCATAGAATGGGAGATGTTGGAGTCCAAGGAAAAGGTTTCGGAGAATGAAGTTTGCATGATAAGTGACAATTTGGATCAGAAGTTTGATCTTACTCATCCCTAGTACTATGGACATTCTGAAGAGTCAGAGGAGCCTTACATTGTCCACATACCCGATGAAGAACAAGAAATTACTCAGCTGAATGAATAATTTGATGAATTCGAAATCTACATACCCGGTGAAGGACAGGAAATCAGTCATTTGGATGAACTGTTTGATAGCTATGGCATCTACATCCCAGGAGAAGATAGAACTGTGACAGAAACATGTACAGGCAAAGGATACAAGCCAGCACATTTAGTAGCAAAAAATCCAGCCCAGTTGGCCAGAGAAAAGGAACGGGGGCAATCTAGCCAAGTTGAACCACCCAATCTGGTTCTCAAGCAATTGCAGAAGATGAAAGCAAATGTCTCCATTTGGAAGCTACTGATGGCATCAAAAGTTCATAGGGATGCCGTGCTGAAATCCCTGACAAACATATAAGTCCTTGTAATAGTGGATTGTAATGAACTAACGGATCTAGTCGGCGGCTGTTATGCAGTAAATTCAATCATATTTAGCAATGCGGATCTCCCTAGTGAAGAAGCCAAAGACTTCAAAGCACTACACATCACTATTGGTTGCAGAGACAAGGTTGTTTCACAAGTGGTAATCGATAATGGGTCAGCCCTAAATGTATTTCCCCTCAGAACATTCAGGTACTTGGGATTCAAAGATGAAGAGATGAAGCCATCAGATCTGATCATCAAGGCTTATGATAAAACCTGTAGGGCCATCCAAGGTGTCTTCACTATGCCTATCCGAGTCGGTCCAGCTGTATTTGATACAGAGTTCCAAGTCATTGATATCTAGGCTACATTTAATATACTACTGGGTCGACCATGGTTACATGCAACCAATGCAGTTGCGTCCACCCTGCATCAAAAAGTTAAATTCATACATGGGGACGTCATCATAACCATCAATGCGGATTCAGAAATGGTTAATGCACTGGCTACAGGGAGAATGGGTTTTGAATGTAATGAGGGATCATCTGAGACTGTCCATCTTGGCGGCTTTAAAATAGACAACATCTTGGCTATCACAGGGGTAGATCCCACATGTATGCATTTGTCCTTTCCTTTTCGTCAACTGCTAAATATGTCTTATTTTCTAAGAATGGGCCTCGGCTTACATCAACAAGGTAATATTGAAGTCTTATCTATGTTAATTAATGAGCATAGATTTGGACTGGGGTACATACCCGACGGACATGATTTAGAATTGATAGAGCGGAAACAGTGGGGAGCCGATCAAAGATTTCTGAGGCTCGAGAAGAAGAAATACAAAAATAGTAATGCATATGATAGTAGTAGTACAATAAAGGCTATAGGCATGAGTAGAGGAAGGTGGCAACAACAGAGAACAGATGGGCAAATCAATCAAGTATTGACTGAAATATTGTACAGTCAAGAAAATACTCCATACTACAAAACTCTGAATAGGTATTTCGTCAAAGAAGGAGATGACTCACCTTTCCGTGGTTTCTCCGAACCTTGGTTTGATGGGCGATTCCAGAGATGATGGCCCGGTTTTGAGATTTTTTTTGATTGTACCATTGACTGAGAAGATACTGAGAAGACATTGGCAAAAAAGCAAAGAGGAGAGCTAAAATCTGATGCAGATACAGTTGACATTGGTAACTTGTTCGAGGAAGATGATCAAGTGATGACACTCACCGGAGGAGACCAAAATGAAGAGCCAATTCCACAATAACTGATCTATCCCTTCAACGGAGTGATCCCAAACTGGAGTTGCTTAGATAGTTTTGTCTACACCAATGCGGAGTCATGTATTCCTAGTATGGCCATGTCTGGTCCCATAGTAGAAGAGTCAATAGATAGGAATGAGTCCTTTTCCAGCTTTGAGTCCGCTCCATTAGGAGCCACTTCTTCTATACCACTATTATCCATAATTAATAAAGATGATATTTCTTATTACTCTTTGTCTACATCTTCCATTCCAATTTTATGCTCTAACTCTAAAAATGATGAATATGATGAAATCCCTATTGAAATACAATGACAAGTTGAAATCTCAGATGAGAAGAAGGCCCAACCTGCTGGCGAAGACTTCCTAATGATCAATCTAGGTACAGTTGAGGAGCCTCGTGAGATCAAGATTGGTGCTACCCTGACTGAAGAAGAGGTGGCCCTGATGATAGAATTACTAATAGAGTACCCAGAAGTGTTTGCTTGGCCCTATGAGGACATGCCCGGCATTGATCCTAAAGTTGTGCAACATGAGATACCTTTGTTCCCGGAAGCAAAGCCACATAAACAGAAGTTGAGAAGGCTACGACCTGAATGGGCATTAAAGGTCAAAGAGGACATAATGAAGCAATTGGATGTAGGATTCTTGGAAGTAACTAGGTACCCTGAGTGGTTGGCAAACATTGTGATTGTGCCTAAGAAGGACGGACGGTTGAGGGTATGTGTAGATTATTGAAACCTAAACAAAGCAAGCCCTAAGGATGATTTCCCACTACCCAAGATTGAAATTTTGGTCGACAATACTGTAGGACATGCACTACTATCATTTATGGATGGATTCTCAGGGTACAACCAAATAAATATGACACCGAAAGATAAAGCCAAGGCTGCTTTTACCACGGATTGGGGCACCTACTGTTATACTGTAATGCCATTCGGGTTGAAGAACGTCGGGGCGACATATCAAAGAATGGCCACAACCATATTGCATGATCTGATCCATAAAGAGGTTGAGGTGTACGTTGACGATATGATTGTAAAATCTGTTACCCGTGAAGGCCACATATTCACACTCAGAGCATTCTTTGAGAGGATTAAACAATACAAGTTGAGACTGAACCCGCAAAAATGTGTGTTCGGAATGACAGCAGGGAAGATGTTGGGCTTCATGGTTAGCTACAGAGGCATTGAGATAGATCCATCAGATATCAAAGCTATAACACAGATGCCACCACCAAGTACTGAAAAAGAAATAAGGGGATTTTTAGGAAGATTACAGTACATAAATAGATTCATTGCACACCTCATGGCCACATGTGAGCCAATATTTAAGCTGTTGAGGAAGAATCAGCCAAAGACCTAGAACCCTCAATGTCAAATGATGTTCGAGAAGATCAAGACATATCTGATGAATCCACCGGTCCTCGTACCCCTTGTGCCTGGGAGACCCCTGCTACTTTACTTGTCAGTATTGGATAATTCTATGGGAACAATGCTCGCGCAACATGACTCAGATGGGCGAACAGAAAAAGTCATCTACTACTTAAGCAAGAAGTTCACCGGGTATGAAGCCAACTACACCTCATTGGAGAAGACATGTACTGCATTAATTTGGGTAATAAAGAGATTGAGGCAGTACATGCTCTCATATCATATCATACTAATATCTCGGATGGATCCATTGAAATACTTATTCGAGAAGCCTGCCCTTATTCGAGAAGCCTGCCTTAAACCATTCATTACCATCCCATATGAATGGCCATATGGTTACTGCTTTTATCAAAGTTTGACATCACATACACCACCCAGAAGTCCATAAAAGGGAGTGCGATAGCTGAACATTTGTCTGCGCATCCAGTAGAAGATAGTTTCCAACACTTAGAAGATGTGTTTCTAGATAAGGAGGTACATGTGACTCAAGAAGATAGACAAACAGATACATGGCTTATGTTCTTTGATGGAGCAGCCAATCCCAGAGGATACGGTGTAGGAGTGCTATTCATAGACCCAGATGGTGTATTTATACCATTTGTCTTCCGTTTGGAATTTGATTGCACAAACGATATTGCAGAATATGAAGCATGCATTATGGGTTTGAAAGCGGCATTAGCCATTGGTGTCAAGAAATTGAAAGTATATGGTGATTCCTCTATTGTCATTTATCAAGTTAGAGAAGATTGGAGGACCAAGGATGAAAAGTTGATACCCTACAAGGAATGTGCAATGGCATTGGCCCAAAGCTTTGAGCAGATAAAGTTTGACTACTCACCCAGAGATACTAATACATACGCTAATGCATTGGCCACCCTAGCATCAATGATTGGAGATGATCCAGTAGAGAAGATCAAACCTTTGATAATTGAAAAAAGGACACAGCCTGCACACATGGGTGAAATCAATGCCTTGACAGTCGATGGTCACCCTTGGTTTGTGCCAATTGTAGACTTCATCAAAGAAGGAAAGTACCCCATCGATGCTTCGGTAGGAGACAAGAAATTTTTAAGAAGATATGCCTCTCAATTTGTGTTGTGCGAAGACATCTTGTACAAGTGATCTTATAAAGGAATACAACTAGTCTGTGTTGATGAAGAGCAAACACAGAATGTCGTCGAGCAAGTACACCAAGGAGTATGTGGTCCCCATATGAATGCTAGAATGCTTGCAAAGAAGATCCTCCGACTAGGGTACTTCTGGAACACAATGGAGGCAGATTGTGTAGAATATGTGAAGAAATGCCACAAATGCCAAATATTCGCTAATTTGATACATGTACCTCCGATAAAATTGCACACGCTCAGCTCCCCATGGCCTTTCTCGACTTAGGGCATTGACATGATAGGCAAGATACATCCTAAAGCATCAAGTGGATAGGAGTTTATCTTGGTAGCCATTGATTATTTTACAAAATGGGTGGAAGCTCAGGTATATGCAAAGGTCACAGCAAACAAAGTGGCAAAATTCCTACAAGAGCAGATCATCTATCGACACGGGGTGCCTCAAGCTCTTATTTCTAACCAAGGACAACACTTCAGGGGTAAAGTGGAGGAATTGTGTGACAAATTCCACATCATGAGACATAGATCCTCCCCATATAGACACTGACAAATGGGGCAATCGAAGCAGCCAATAAGAACATAAAAGTTATTTTACAAAAGATGGCACAAACCAATGCTGATTGGGCAGATAAACTCCCATATGAACTTTGGGCTTACAAAACCTCAATAAGAACATCTACTGGGGCAACCCCTTACTCCTTGGTCTATGGCATGGAAGCAGTACTCCCTGTTGAGTTGGAGGTGCAATCACTAAGGGTAGCGATGGAATGCAAGATCCCCGAGACAGAATGGCTTCAAGCTAGATACGATGAATTGAGCCTCATAGATGAAAGAAGAATTAGGGCAGTAGACAACATAAAGAAGTACCAGCATAGAATAGAAAATATATTCAACAAAAAAGTCTGAATTCGTCATTTAGCAGTTGGTGATTTAGTGCTGAAGGAGCAGAGAGCACCAACACATGATCCAAGGGGCAAATTTCGTCCAAACTGGAGTGGGACCATACATTGTCAAGGAAATATTACCAGGGAAGGCTATTCGTCTAACTGATCTGAATGGAGATGAATTACAATACTTGATAAATCTGGATCAAGTCAAGCGGTATTACGTGTAGCCTACATACCAAAAAAAAAAAATGGACAAGCTTCCGTTTACAGGCTTGGGGCAAGCTGACTTAGCCATGTAGTAGGTCTCACAGTAAGGTTGGACAAGATTCTCAGATGAGACAACAACTTTCATCATTAAGGGATAATATATCAGTTCATCAATTATTAGGGAAAGGAATTCCTGATTTTAGGCAAGAACTCTATCTCCCGTCCAACAATTCGACGGTTTTTTCTAGAGTTTCACATCAAGCCCTTGTTTTACATCTCTGACATGACTCTTGTGGGCATGCCACTCTGAACAATAATCATAACAACTCTGACCGAAACTCACATCGTCCGTTCATTAATCCAAATGGTGTTCGAGAGTTCTACTGGTCCATCCTTCATAAGCCAAAATGGCATCTCCTAGTAGAGATCAGGCCATTCCACATAAATAACCAAACACTCTCCTAGATGGCTGACCCATTTGGAACAGTTTCTTATCAGCCTATCCAGGCCACTGATTTCTCTCACACTATCAGTTGGCTCGAAAATTTAAGCTCAGACAAGGTAGTACAATGTAAATATGTGCATTAGCAGAAGTGTGGTCAGAACGAGTTTGAGTAATTACGGCCTAAGAAAACCCATTGGATATGCTCATGACCTATGTCGTTGTGGATTTACACCTTCATAGGTATCCTTCGGTAACTTGCTCATGGTCAAATAATTTACAGAATGGAACACTGCATGAAAATAAAAACACACAAAAAACATGAAAAGAGGGCCCAAACTATGCGAAACCTGATTCCAGAGGGATGCATAGCTTTTAGCAGTGGTGAAAGGAAATTGTTAGCTGACAGGGAGACAGAAGAGAGGTAATTTAAAGCAGAAAGTAGAAAGCCGAGCGGAGGGATGGAAGGAGGATGAAAGGTTTAATCTACGAGCCACTTGCACTGAAATGCCCCATTTACGTCTAAGGGCCAACTTGACCTAGCAACACCTTCTCCCCAGAACCAGAACAAGACAGATTGTCTTTGATCCGCTTTAACAACGGTTTGATAGAAAGAGCGAATAACCTTACTTGAAAGAGAAAGTGTACAGGCTGGTTGTAAATCGGGTGGATTGATCAAAGTAACCTTCTAAAATGCCCTGAACCCGACTCGCTTACTGTGCGAGCTACAAGAGCGAGCCAGCTTAAATGATGGAAAGAGCTTTCAAACAAATAAAGAGCTTTAATAACTTAAAGAGGGACTTGACGTAAGAAAAAGCCCTGTGACTGACTTAACTTTCACTACCGTCCAAGCCTAGTCTCTCTAACCTCCACTGCCCTAAGAGAATGATTATGGTATGGTATTGTCAGATCCGAACATAGGGCTACTTTATTTGTTTGCCATATCTTCGCTAGGTGTTTATGGAATTATTATAGCAGGTCGGCCTAGTAATTAGGGGGGCGGCCGTTCGGTCGCCTATGATAGACGAAGCAATGGGTCAAAAATGGGTTTGTGCTGCAGGTGTTGAACGATCTACTCTACACAGGTGTGGGCTTACAGGGCTAGGGAAAGAAAAACAAGGCTTGTTCCCAGTCAACTGGAAGAAAATAGAAAATAAGTTTCTATTTTCATTCTACCTCGAATTCTACTCTTTTTGCTCCTCTTCCTATTGATCATGACCCGCTCACGTAGCTCGCCTCACTACCTACCCCTAAAGAAAGTAGGGCACTCACTACAGACTGCTCTGGCATACCTTGCTAACCCAGCCTTGCTAACCCCGCTGGCTTAGAAGACCTGAAAGAACCCGTCGGAAGACTTCCAGACCAATAAGCACGTCCTAAAGAGAGGAAGGACTATTAACGGGGATTATAAACTGCCCCCTCAATCGCCGGGGAGGCTATATTCTCAATCGGCGAAGCCTCGCTACAAAGCTAGGGAGGGAGACTTCTTCTTCTTTCAAGTGAAGAAGAAGCCCACCTCCCACAGGATAAGCCCCTTAAAGTACACTTACTGATTGACTAGCTTGAACTTCTCTTACTGCGGAACGCTACGCTCTCATTGCCGATCGCCTCTGGTCGCCTCGGAATTCTATTCATTCTTTTTTACCGCGCTGCCTACCCTTGATAGTGATAGTGGGTTCGTTCCACTCGTTTCAGTTAAACTCACTTCGATCGCCTCACTGCCTCCACGCCTCTGATGAACGGGAAGTCGCCGCGACTCCCTTGATCGCTTACTGTTCACGGTAGCCGCTGCCGCGCCCTTACATGCCCTTATCCATTGGGCTTACCGATCGCAGTAAGGATACGTAGGCAATTTGGGACACCTCAAATTCGGTCCAAAGGCTATACAGCCAAAGGTTATGAATCCAAAGGCTATACATCCAAAGGCTATACATCCAAAGGCTACACAGCCAAAGGCTATACTTCCAGAGGTTACAAATCCAGAGCATAAACCACAGTTACAGTTACATCATGAGCGGTCTTGAGCTAAAGTCATAGACCTGATAAGGTCTCTACTCAAGAAGCTTGACAGTTACAGTTACATTACAAGTGGTCATGAGCCAAAGTCATAGACCTGATGAGGTTGCTACTCAAGAAGCTTGACAGTTACAGTTACATTACAAGTGGTCATGAGCTAAAGTCACAGACCTGACGAGGTTGCTACTCAAGGAGCTTGACATCTACAGTTGTTTGTTGTACAATGGTAGAATCCAGATCAAGTGCAGAATAATACAAAAATGTGGTTCTTTTGTCTTTAGCCTTCAATTGGTAACAATCTCGGCTAAAGAGGGGCATCTGTAAGCACCCAATTTTTGCATCCCCAGCAGAAATGAATCCATATGGCAGGTTTTCCACTATTAACCCAAAGGTTTGTCATTCTTTAATGAGCCTCACAGCAGGGTCATAAGTTATTACCTACTTGGATGTATAGGTCGTGAAATTATCTTCAAAATGAGACCGAAATCATCAAATTCTGACATCAAACAAGGAAGTATCACAGTTTGAAAGTGCAAGGGCATTTACGTAATTATCGTATGATGCATGCATTATCATTTAAACTTCAAAGCTTCATATCTTTGTCATTCTACGTCGGATTCAGATGATTCCAAGGCCATTATTCTTCATTTGTGATGTTCTACAAAGTGGACGTGAAAAATCCTGGGTAGAAGTCTTCGAAGGGTCCCATGCAAAATTACACATGGAAATGGTCATTTAATCTTTGAAAATTCATATTTTGGTCACCCCATATCCAAATCAGATAATTTCAGTTTCATTATGTTCCATTTTTAGTACTCTACAAAGTGGACAAAAAGGATTTCCGATAGAAGTCTCTGAAGGATCCCATGTAGAATGGTTAGCCAAATTATCGATAATTGGCCTACTTAATCTTCAAAAATTCATAATTTGGCAATTTTATTTCCAAATGAGGTGATTCAAGTTCCAATATTTTTAAATTTTAGTGTTCTACAAAGTGAACGTAGAAAATTTAGAATAGAGGCTATCGAAAAATTCCATGTGGAATGATGGCAGAAATAGACTATGAAATGATAGAAAAAGTCACCCTTGGTCCAAACCAGCTCAATCCAGTTTAGTCTAACTTAGCCCAGCCCAGTTCAGACCAATCCGGACTAAGTCACGTCGGCCCATATGCTTGTATTTCTTTTATATATATATATACATTTATATAATGTGTTATATATTATCATATATATATATTATAAGAGAAGAGAGAGGCTTTCAAGAAAAAGCCGTAGAAAAGAGAGAGGGAGAAGAAAAAAGGAAGGAAAGAGGAAGGAAAGAAAAAAAGAAAGAAAAAAAAACACATTTTCTAGAAGAAAAAAAACGTGAAAAGAGAGAGAGAGAAGAAGAAGAGGAAAGAAAGAGAGAGGGAGAAGGAAAAAAAGGAAGGAAATAGGAAGGAAAGAAAAAAAAGAAAAAAAAGAAAAAAAAGAAAAAAAAGAAAAAATGTTTTCTAGATCTAGAAAACGTGAAAAGAGAGTGAGAGAAGAAGAAAAGGAAGGAAGAGAGAAGAAGAAAGAAAAGGAAAGAAGAAGAAAAGGAAGGAAGAGAAAAGAAGAAAAGGAAGGAAGAGAGAAGAAGAGAGAGAGAGAGAGACGTTTTCTGTAGAAAATGTGAGAGAAAGAGAGGGAGAAGAGAAAAAGGAAGGAAGAGAAGAAAGGAAAGAAGAAAAAGGAAAATATCATTTTCTAGAAGAAAAATAAGAAAAGGAAGGAAGAGAGAAAAAGGAAAGAAGAGGAGAAGGAAGAAAGAGAGAAGAAGAAGAAGAAGAGAGAGAGAGAGAGAGAGAGAGAGAGAGAGAGAGAGAGAGAGAGAGAGATGTTTTCTAGAAGAGAAAATGTGAGAGAAAGAGAGGGAGAAGAGAAAAAGGAAAGAAGAGAAGAAAGGAAAGAAGAAAAAGGAAAAAAAAGATTTTCTAAAAGAAAAAGAAGAAAAGGAAAGAAGGACCTTCTAGAAAAGGAGAGAAAAGCAAAAATAGGCCAAGAGAAAGAGAGAGGAGCCCCTTTTTCCAGACCAAGAGAGCTATGAGTGAGAGAGAGAGAGGACATGAGAAAGGGAGAAGAGAGAAAAGAAGAAGAGAAAAGAAAAAAAAGAGAAGAAGAAAAGAGAGAAAGAGAAGAGAAAGAGGAGCAGAGAAAAGGAGAATGAGGATTCACCTTCAAAGGGCTTGATACAATCTCCAAACATCCTACATCGATGGTTTCACTCCATTCGAGCATAAGGTTAGTACCCTACAAGAATTTAGGGGTCTTTAGAATGCTTGAATGTCAATTTTGCTTGAAAAAGGCTTATTTCCATTAAATCTCGATCAGGAATGCTCTATTGTATGTATATTAATGTTAGGATGCATATGTCTAGCATTTTTTTATGAATGATGACTTGTCTAAAATATTCAATGATGAAGCTTTGAATGCTATATGAAGATGTTTGATGTTTTTGACAAGTTTCACAAAGTGGTTTTCTAATATGAAATTTCCAGATTTAGGATTCAAAATTAGGACGTGCATCTCATATGGTTTTTCTTAGATTTTGAAGCCCAATTGTTATGAGAGTCTCTCTGACATGTTAGAAGACTACCCTAGAAATTTTGTTCCATTTGCAATTTGGAAAGTCTATCAAAAAAATTCTTCTTTGGACAAGGGTCTTATGGTCATAATTTAGGATTTTTCAGAAAGGTTTCATTGATGTCTCATTCACTATAACATGCAATTGATTGCTTGAGTGATTGGTGAATTCTACCATATTTGATTGCATACTTGCTACATTTAGAGTATCCACATGATATATTTGGATAAATGACTATATTTAGAGCATTCACATGCCATGTTTGGATTATTCACATGATCATTACTATATTTGGAATATTGACTCTCAAATGCTGTATTGGATTGTTTACATGCTATATTCGAAATGCTCACATGTCATATTAGATGCACACTTTGACTGTCATATTTGGAATGATATCATTGCTATATTTGGAATGCTACCACTGCTATAGTTGGAATGTTTTCATTTGCCATATTTGTTTTGAAAAGAGATAAATTAGAAAAATAGCAATTAAGGTATAAAACCCTAAAAAATAGAAAGAACACAGCAATTAGGGTAGAAAACCCTAAAAAAATGGAAAGAACACATCAATTAGGGTAGGAAACCCTAAAAAATAGAAAGAGCACAACAATTATGGTAGGAAACCCTAAAAAAAAAAATGAATACAGCAATTAGGGTAGGAAACCCTAGGATGGAAAGAATAATTAGGGCAAGATAAACCCTAGAATAAAGAGAGAATAATTAAGGTATCAAACCCTAAAAAATGAAAAATCACAATGAAAAGGGATAGAAAACCCTAGAAACCTAAAAATGGAGACAACAAAAATGATAGGAATTTAGGTCTCATCCCTATATCCTATTGACAAAAATAGAAACAACAAAAATGATAGGAATTTAGGTCTAATCCCTAGATCCTATTGAAAAAAATAAAAACAACAAAAATGATAGGAATTTAGGTCTCATCCTTAGATCCTATTGACAAAAATGGAAACAACAAAAATGGCAGGAATTTAGGTCTCATCCCTAG
Organism: Protea cynaroides; assembly: GCA_028583415.1. Classification (NCBI taxonomy): domain Eukaryota; kingdom Viridiplantae; phylum Streptophyta; class Magnoliopsida; order Proteales; family Proteaceae; genus Protea; species Protea cynaroides. The sequence goes on from CM053269.1 coordinate 11,994,164, forward strand.
ATCCTATTGACAAAAATGGAAACAATAAAAATTATAAGAATTTAGGTCTCATCCCTAGATCCTATTGTCAAAAATGAAAAGAATTTGGTACACATCCCAAATCCGAATGATAGGAATTTAGGTCTCACCCTAATCCTATAAAATGGTACAATTTGTAATATTCAACCACTCACTATCATCCATACACATCACCCGATTTCTTGGGCAAACCTTTAAACTTTGGGAATCCCAAAAAATACAAAGCCAATCATGACCACCACATGAACTTAAAAACAAAAAAATCACTTCCATAATCTTTAGTCCCAAAATCCATTTCGAACTATGTTTTGGACTTGATTTCCAGGATTGGAATACGTAGGCAATTTGAGATGTCTTACACATCTCAGATTCAGTCCAAGACCAAACCATCTTTGGTCTGGTTCATTGTATAGTACTGTACTCATTGCTTGTTTATTTGCTTTAAAACATGATTGGCTGAACCCTAGGTTAGAATAACTTAGCAACTTGGTTTAGGACATCCCCCATTGAACCATAGTCATTAAGTCGACCAAGCACAGTAAAAAATTAGAGTTTAAAGAAAGTTTAGGAGGTCGATATTGATCGGGCGGTTTGGGTGCGTAACACCTTCCCATAACCATACCCTGAATACTTACCCGATCTCTTGCAGACCAAAGAACTGATACATTGGGTTATGAGTCAATAGAAGTCTTACCTTAGGGTGAGGCTACATTTTTAGAGGTCCTAGACCTTAATCTAGGTGGCGACTCCAACAGATCAGTGATCATTTCCCATTGTCCTCATAGCTGTACTCTCATGTTTATGTTGACCATACATTGTACGGTTGACCCTGTAGTAGTTCTACATGCGACCATAGGCTGTAACTATACGATTTTTGGGAAATTCCAAATAGCTGTGGTCGACTAGCTGGTCACCCTACGGTCGACCAAAGCTGCGACCACATGAAGTTTGGTCAGTTTCTACTTTTAAATCTGGATTCTTCATGAGTCGATTTCTCGGCTCATCAATAAGGTTCATCCTATGGTGACTCTACGGTCATTAAATCGTAGTTTTACATAGCTATTTACCCTAAGCTACTTTTCATGATTCTCCTTTGAGATTTGCTTAGGGAATCCCATGGTTGAAATCTTACACCGATTCAACATCTCAATTCACAATGAAAAATACTATTCTATGTGATCTATATCTATAGAGACAAGGTTCATACCTTAAGCCTGTTGTAGAGAAATAGAAACCTCATCTGTAAACCTTTCTCTAAGCCTTCTTATCCAATTCTCTTTCTCCTTCTCTTCATTTCTTTCTCTCTTAGGTTTGTGGTTTGAGATTGCTCTAAAAGAGGGAGAGAGGGTAGAGGGACATCCTCTTTCTAGAGAGAAACTCCTCATATAGAGCCCCCCCTCCACAATTTGAAAAGTGAACTCCTTCGATTTGGAAAGTTTCCAAACCACGGAGTCTGATCTGGGTATGTGTGATCGACTAGTGTGGTCACAAAATCCATCAACCACAAGGCTTTAAAGTGTCGACCACACGACTCAATTCAACTGATCTCACTTTGTTCAAGGTCTAGTCAACCACACTAGCTTAGGTAGTCGACCACACCATTAAATTTAACTGTATTTTGGTTGAATCACTTACCTAGCTTCCGATTCCTTCATCCGATTGATCTACTCGATCTAGCTATGATGGGAAGAACCAACACGACATGGTTAGACCGGTTTAGTGGAGTATGGGTCTTACACAGGCACAACTGATCCTTTGATCGAATTAGGCCAAGATGAATTTCTATGGATTTTTAGACTCAAATTCGATCAATTAAGAAGGAAGGGAATATTTCCTTGGACCCATTAACGAATCCAATGGGTCCAATCTCCCAATCGACTGATTGAACTAGGACTAGGGAGTTCAAATACTATTCAGTTATCAATTCTACCACATGGCATCACCCTACTGTTCCCCACTCTAACTCAGAGTCTCACTTTAAGGAGGAGACTCCAGTTGATGAACCCTATCAAACACCTCTCCTTTGAGTACATAGTATTTGTAAGAAAACTCTAAAGCATTCTCAGATAGGAATAGAGCTAAAGGACGAAGAGAAGCTTGGAAGATCATTCGCTTGGAGAACCATCGGCGTTACCCATTGCTCTACAACACCACTTGAACGATCACCAATAAACATCCTTTAATTACACTATAGGACCTTAATGTTGGATTTATAGTTGAGAATGATTGACTGTAATCCATATTTATCGACAAAGCTCCGCTCTCTATTTATAACAGAGTAGAGTATCACCCTTGTTGTCTCGAGAAGGAATCTTCTCGCTGGACGGCTCAGGTAAAACCTTGAATCCATCCTTGGTCTAAACTAAGGATAGTGGTACCTAGACCTAGGAGGTGCACCTTTAATCAACCCTACTTAGCTAACAAATTTTAAAATGAGTTAATTGCGAAACTCTGATCATAAGGACTGCTAATGGACTTCCATATAACAAGCCTAGTAGCCTATTCGGTGGGAACCCCAGAGGAAAAATCTGTGACTCCATCTAAGCCTTTTACCATGACCAACCCTTCCGGGAGGGTCTAGACAAAATATCGGATGCGAGACTGTACGACCGGGATTGCAACCAACATCTCACAGAAGGTCTCGGTAAGTGACCAGATGCAACGCCGATCGTGTATACTGTGCTATCGATGCTGCGATTGGCTATTGATAGAAGGTTCAAATTCCAGTGGGAAGCAACACTGGACTCGACCCTATGTGTTCGGAGCTACGATCGGATAGTGCCAGAAAGCCCTAAATCACTGTATAATGACATGAGCAATTAATTAACACCTTTACACACCATCCATGTATCACATTCAAAGGAGATATCGACTCTTGTGGTGTAGTGAATTGTATTTATGTAAACTCAGGTGCTGAACAGAACCCTTTTTTGAAGTGTTCCTGATTTTACATGTGTTTGTGTTGCATGCTTGCTGTGAATAACATGTCATCCAATAACTGTCACTTTTGCATGCATTTGCATTTTTTATATATGTTGATTGTAAATGTATGTTGTTGATGCTTGGTGGGCAGTGGTGAAACGATCGAGGACTGCTAGATCCGACCTTCCAATTAGACCCTTGCCATGTATTGCCCTGGTGTCCTGGTGGGATGACAGCATCTAGGGGGTAGACGGATGGACTAGGATTCCTCCTAGAGTATATTGGGGGTGCATATGATGTCATATAAGATTGGTTAGTGACAGAACCCATGTATTTAACCCTGGCTAGTAGGGGGTCATGTACTGGTATGTGATGGGGAATAAGAGGAAAGGGTTGACAGTGGTCGTTGGAGATTCACTGGTCGGGCTTCTGCCGTATCACCATTCGTAGGGGGAAAGGCATGGCTTCAATAGTGTTGTCGGAGCAGGCTAGGTGAGTGTCCATTCTCTCCTGTGCATAGAGGTTACGGTCAGCTTCGGTGAGTGTGGCTAGGCCTTACCATAGCACGGGGCATGCATTGCTCCAGATCCTTGTGTGTACATTAATCTATCATGTATTTTCTTGCTTGCTTGTTTGTTTCTCAAGAGCTCAAGTTAGATCCCGTGCCTAGGAGACCGGATCAAATCATTATCAGTCCAAGCTCAGCGCTATGAGGTGGTCGACCAAATTAGTTTGATCGACTGCCCAGACTGTGATCGACCGCCCGAGTCACAATGAGGTGTAAACTTGGTATTTTCAATCCTAATTGATCATCTGGACTAAGTTGACTATCCCACACCTTAGGAATGATGTAACAAACATTGTAGAATGATTGGTTTCATTAAAATGCATCTTCAAGAGTGTAAGCACTTATGGTTGCTGATAAGTGTATAATTTTACATTTTTATTCCTTTTGCATTATGATTTTTAGGGTATTTTATACCTTATTGAGCTTAATAGAATTTATTTTATGAGTTTGATATATTTTAGAAATCTTATTAGTTAATTAATAAAAGATGAAAAGATTCTAGCACTCTCAATATTAAAGTTTTGAATTTCATGTAGGATTCTAACATGGAAAGAGTTCGTTTGGGCTTTCAAATGTGATTTTAAAATCTGATCTGGAAAATTGATCCAAATCTAAACCAGAGAAGGAAGATTGCTATACATGGAAGCTTCACTATTGGAAAACCTTGATTGATTGTTGAAAATCTTGAGGAGAATATACACAACTATAGAATCTTACAAAATTTGGTAGATTTGGGGGTGGCAATTGTTTAATAATGGAATGATTTTCATCTAATCTAGGAATGAGGATTTTGTTTAATTTTTATTTCCATGTAATAAGGTTGTCAAATCTAGGCATACCAATTTTAGTCTCATATTTTGGCTATTTAAACAATGTAAAGCCTATGTAAAGATCATCTAAGAGTGATTGAGAAAGAAGGTAGTGGCTGAAGAACAACTGTCTTTCTTTTATTCTTGTGTTCTTGAAGAAGTCATGTGTGGTTAACTTTCTTATCTTTGGTTAGACGGAGCTGAAGCCATCATTGTAAAGTTGTGAGACTTGTTCTTATTTATTAACTTTTAATTAAATATTTGTTTTTCTTCCAATTTATGTGTATAATGATTGATGAATGGGTTGATTAGGAGTACTACTAATTGATTTATTTATTTAATCGATTGTTAGATTAGAATTGGATTTCTATCAATTGATTATTCTATGTCAGTGGCAATGGGGATTGATGTTAATGAACAAGTTAATGTTATATTCCTAGGAGAAATTAGATTAAAGTAATTAAACCATGCTGGTGTGTGCTTAAAATTTAATTTCAATCCTCTTTCTAATTGTTAATGCTATTTCTGAATCAAATCAAGAGCCTAGTCTTGAGATTAATTTAAGACTAAGGGTACTATTAATAAGCTAGGTTTTAATAGACCAATCTTAAGGAAAGACTAAGGATTTTAGGCCTAGTCCTAATTTTCTTGATTGATTATTCAATTGGAATTGATTATCCTTTATGTTGATGAACAAGTTTACGATGATGGTGTAAGTATCCTTTTGACCAAAGTTTTCTCTTATTGGTTTAATTTTCAATATTTGTATTACCTTGCTCTTTATTCTTTCATTTTAGATAATTAATTATTGTTCTTTTTTATTGCAAACATACCCCCCCTCCATACGTAGGATAGCCAATGAAGTTGTGCTAATAAGATCAATCAGAATCTGATTTTATACAACAATTGGTCATTTTCTGAGTCTTATTTTATTTTCATTTATTTTTCTCTCTTTAGGTTAATTAAACATTTTAATCTTGATCATATAATCCTTGTGGGTTCGACCCTTACTTGCTACTATCTACATTTCAAAGTAAGGTAATTTAATTTGAGCTCTTGACACGCATCAAATTTTGGCACCGTTGTCGGGGATTGTTTTGATTAAGTTGATTTGTTTGGTTATTTAATTGATTTTTTTTATTATTTGTCTATCTACTTGTTCTCTTAAGTGAATGACCCGATCCTCTTATTTGGGAGAATTGCAATTTGATCCAAAATTAGAAAAAACACTGCACAACCTAAGGAGAGAAAGTAGAAAGGCAGTAAAAAATTCTTCATCAGGCAACAACGTAGCCATTGATTTAGCTTCTGGCAGCACTAGTAATTCAGACATTGAAGAAATGGTGGACAACAACAACCACACTCTTACGGAGTTAACGGCTCCTAATCTGAACCAACAACCACTCTGCATCTAGTATCCTAATCTCGATGTTGCCTTTAAACTTAAATCTGGTTTAATCCATCTCCTTCCTACTTTTCGTGGTCTTGTAGGTGATGACCCACACAAGCATCTAAAAGAATTCCATGTGGCATGTTCAAGCATGAAACCAACCAGAATTTCTGAGTAGCAAATCAAGCTGAGGACATTTCCATTTTGATTAGGAGACAATGCAAAAGATTGGCTTTATTACTTGCCATCAGGATCCATTACCACAAGGAATGAGATGAGGCGGCTTTTCTTGGAGAAGTATTTTCCAGCTTTAAGGGCAGCCAATATTCGAAAGGAAATCTACGGTATTAGGAAATATAATGGAGAAACACTTTATGAATACTGGGAGTGATTCAAGAAGCTCTGTGCCAGCTGCCCTCATCACCAAATTAGCGAGCAATTACTCATTCAATACTTCTACGAAGGGCTTTTTCATACTGATAGGGGTATGATTGACGCAGCAAGTGGAGGAGCATTAGTAGATAAAACTCCAAGGGCAGCCCGTAATTTGATTGCAAATATGGCTGCTAACTCTCAACAATTTCGTGTAAAAAATGACCCTCCATCAAATAAGATTAATGAGGTATGTACTTCTTCTTTTGAATTAATAATTATAGAATTGTATTCACTTGTTCGTCAATTGGCAGTGGATAAGGTACAACAGGTTCAAACTTGTAGAATTTGCTACATCACGGGACACCCAACTGATATGTGTCCCACGCTTCAAGAGGAATCTACAGAGCAAGCAAATGCTATGGGTGGATTTCCAGGACAGCCTCAACGTAAGTACGATCCACACTCAAATACTTACAATCCGGGATGGAGGAATCACCCAAATCTCATCTATGGTAATCAAGATGGCCCCAATCGTCAGTATGGGTATCAACAAGGCCAACAACCTTTTCAATGCTGACAACAAGCACCCTCAAGTTCAGGTATGACCTTGGAAGATATTGTTAAAACACTTGCCAATGATTCATTACAATTTAAACAGGAAACAAGGGCAGGTATAAAGAAGTTGGAGACTCAAATAGACCAACTGGCCACTTCAATGAGTAGACTAGAGGCGCGAGGCTCGGGAAAGCTACCTTCGCAACCGATGGTGAATCCGAAGGAAAATACAAATGCCATAGTCTTGAGAAGTGGAAAAGAAGTGGAGAATATAAAAAAGGAAAAAGAGAAAGAGACCTCAAAATCAGCTCCGACATCTATTTCCTCATCTGGGGTAAACTCTAAACCTTCTATTTCTTCTATTCCTATTGAGCCTCCTTTTCCTAGCAGGTTTGCTCAATCTAGAAAGGAAGAAAAAGAAAAGGAGACGTTGGAGATTTTTTAGAAGGTAGAAATAAATATACCTCTTATTAAAACAATTAAACAAGTGTCACGGTATGCTAAATTTCTCAAGGAATTGTGCACATCTAAGAGGAATTAAAAGGAGATAAAAAGGTAAGTATGGGTGAAAATGTCTCAACCGTTATTCAACGGAAGCTTCCACCTAAGTGTAAAGACCAGGTACATTCACTATCCCATGCAAAATAGGTAACACCAATTTCAATAGAGCTATGTTAGATTTAGGAGCATCAATTAATGTCATGCCTTATTCAATATATGCTTCATTAAATCTAGAACCTTTAAAAAAAACTGGTGTAACTATTCAATTAGCTGATAGATCAAATGTATATCCTAAAGGTGTGATTGAGGATGTGTTAGTTCAAGTTAATGAATTGGTGTTTCCTGCTGATTTTTATGTATTAAAAATGGAGGATGATTCATCTCATAATTCTACACCTCTTTTGTTGGGTAGACGATTCTTAAAGACTGCTAAAACAAAAATAGATGTTCATGATGGTACCTTATCTATGGAATTTGATGGTGAGATAGTTCGCTTTAATATTTTTGAGGCTATGAGGTATCCTAGTGATATAAATTCTATTTTTGCTATTGATATAATTGATTTTATGGTACAATAAGTTTTTGAATTAAATGGTGAAGATGAGTTGATGGTGGCCATTAGCAAACATTTGAATAGCATGGATTTTAATTCAGAATTTGTGTTAAATGTTGAATTAGAGAAGATGTTGATGGCATTGCAGGCCTTACCCCCAATTCCAAAAAGATATGATGTTGCTCACATTGAGTTACCTATATCTCATACAAAGTTATTACCTTCCATTGTGCAGACACCTATTGTTGAGCTGAAACCACTTCCAGACCATCTCAAATATGTCTACTTAGGAGCCAATGAGACGTTACCTGTGATAATAGCAATGGACTTGACCAAGCTACAAGAGGAGAAACTCATTCGAGTTTTGAGAGACCATAAGACAGCAGACAACCATTGGGTGGACAATAGCCGACATTAAGGGAATCAGCCCGGCCATGTGCATGCATCGCATACTTCTTGAGGAGGGAGCCAAATCGATTAGAGAAGCACAATGTAGACTCAACCCTCCTATGATGGAAGTTGTGAAGAAGGAAATACTAAAGCTCCTTGATGTTGGAATTATCTATCCCATCTCTGATAGTAAGTGGGTAAGTCCAGTTCAGGTGGTACCTAAAAAGACGGGCATAACTGTTGTTAAGAATCAAAATATTGAGTTAATCCCTACTAGGATACAAAATGGGTGGCGTGTTTGTATTGATTATAAGAAATTGAATGCTTCAACTCGTAAATACCACTTTCCTCTTCCATTTATCGATCAAATGTTGGAGAGGTTAGCAGGTCATTCACACTATTGTTTTCTTGATGGTTATTTAGGTTACTATCAAATTGTGATTGCACCTGAAGATCAGGAGAAAATGACATTCACCTACCCATTTGGTACCTTTGCTTACCAACGAATGTCGTTTGGTCTTTGCACCGCCCCAGCCATATTCCAGAGGTATATGGTTAGCATTTTTTCTGTTTATGTAGAGAACATTATAGATGTTTTCATGGATGAATTTACTGTTTATGGAGACTCTTTTGATACATGCTTAGATAACCTTACACTTGTTCTTAAGAGGTGCATAGAAACTAACCTTGTTTTGAATTCTGAGAAGTGTCATTTTATGGTAACACAAGGAGCAATTTTAGGTCATGTGATATGTCACACCCCAATTCCGCACTATTCAGAATGGTGTGATGAACCGCTAACAAACCAACGGTTAAACCAAGATCTCGAGTAGGCTATATCCGTGTTAACTAAACCTCACACATTCACATTCATAGTCAGAGTAAATACACAATAGCAGAAGTCTTATAGTAAAATGAACTGAGAAATCTAACTGTAATAATCATAAATAAAATATCAAGTTATATTGTATCAACTGAGACATAAATAAGTAAAATATCAATTACATGTCTTTAATAATAAAAGAAATATAATCGAATACGCATGAGTTACACTCGCATGAGGAGTCATGCATATCCACTAAGTCTTCAACTTCCATCGCCGCCACGTGCCAGTACACTAAAGTGTTCATATAATCTTCAATGGTGGTACCTGCATCATCAACTAAAAATATTCGAATTCGAAAGGGTGAGGACACATCATGGCTCAGTAAGCAAACAAAACAATGCAACAACCATATGCATGCATTCAATTCATAACTGTGGTTTGGTATGTAAGTTTGTAATGTGCAATAGAAAGGATAGGTGGCCGCCGCACCTCTATACACGAGTGTGTGGAAATGCCCAATGAAAACGGCACTGTCGCCCCACATGCACCGACCATGGACAATATACACCCAATGAAAATGGCATTGCTGTACCGGTTGCCCATACCAACACGTAAGCCCCTGTCGGTGAGAGCTTGCAAACTGGGCTCGCAATTAACAAACCCTAATGTCAAACAATGTATCCAAGGCTTTACCCCATCATCCCTCAATACATCCATAGAGATAGAGCTAGGGTCTGGTAACCAGGCTGAACCACAATGCCACATTTTCCCCCTGATGCCCTACGACGTATTAGTTCCGCTAAGGTAATGGCGATACGACGATGTTAGTGGACAAGAATTGAGTAGAGATAGAGCTAGAGTCTGGTGACCAGGCTGAACCATAATGCCACATTCCCCCCTGATGCTCTACTCGCATCAAGCACACTAACACTTGCTTAGTAGACATTACTTGAATAGACAATGGCATAATATACCCCGATGAGAACGATAGAAGTACCGGTTGATACCATCTCTACCTGCACCATGTACACCAGCCAAACACAAACATTCACATTCCTATTCTTGTCATCATCATCATCATCATGTTATAATCAATAAATTTAAATATGCATGATCAGTAAAAATAGAAATATTGGATGACATGTTGAATGCACATTACAAGCATGCACGCATAGAATCAATCATGGCATTGGACTCAAGAAACAAAACAGTTTGTCATTAACCAATTAGTTTAGGTCTTGTTCCCTTACCTTTGCTTAATTGTAGATCCTCTTTCAAGCTTTAAGAACCACCTTAATATCAATATTATATCACTAGAAGACCTAACCAAGTCGATAGAATTTAATTAGAACTAATTCCAATTTTAAAGCTTGCTGTTAACTGGGGTTCGCAGGACGGGTCACAGGTAGGGTAGTAGTTTTCTGCGACCTCCTGTAGTAGGGTCGATGCCAGGGTCGGATGTTCCATCGACCCTAGGTGCGACCACCCCTTTCTTGGATTTCCCGAATGCTGGGGGTCGATGCTAGGGTCGATTCTCCATCGACCCCACGTGCGACCCCCCGGGGGTTGAGTCGAAAATTTCATCCTACGGTTCATTCTTTCAAGTTTGGTTCCCATGGCTTACTTCTATAACCCATTCTATACATGTTCTATGGCTTATAACTTCTCTATACACTTACATGGTTTTTAATGATCTCCTCCATGGTTTTCATTGAAACCTAACCATGGATGGATGATTTGGGTTTCTCCTAGAACATACCCTCTTCATTACCTACTCTAAGGTCTTAAGAAATTCATGGAGATAGTATCCATACCTGAGATGTAGACTTGTTTCTCTGAAGCCTTCTCTTTGGTCTTCTTCTCCACTTTCCTTCTCTTCTCCTTCTCTTCTCTTTCTCTCAATCCAATTAGGGTTCTAAAAGGAGTAAAAGAGGCTTAGGGACATCCTATTTATAGAGTAGAAACTCTCAAAATAAGTCCCACTGGGATTAGGAAAGAATCCCCTTAAAATTTGGAAAGTTTCCAAATCACGATTTCTGTCGGTAGACTGTGGGTCGATGAGGGGGTCGGAAATCCCGTCGACCCCTGGTTCTATGTTGTCCGACCCCAGGTTATAAACTCAGGGTCTGACTTTTATATTGGGGGGTCCGACCCTGCCTAGCTGGGTATGCGACCTTACCCCCTATTTTAATATTTTTGGGTCAGTTTAATACCTGGGATCGTTATCTCCTTCACACACTTGGTCCATTTGGCTCGACCATGATAGGTATACTGGTCACGACATGAAAAGTAAGGTTAGACCCGGTTCGTGATGTCCGGGTCTTACAACTCCACCACCCTTAAAAGAAATTTCGTCCTCAAAATTTAAATGTACGGATATTACAACTTCCCTAAATTTTGTCCTCAAAATTTGAATTTAGGTGGGAATTCTATTTCCGCATTGCATCTTCTTCTTTCCATGCAAAATCTTCTCTACGTCTTGTCTTCGCTGAGTTATCAAGTTGTCTTCACATACTAATCATCCCAGCTTTGGAGATGTTGTACCTTCCAACTAGTGAACTAGGCTGGCACCACTTCAATAGTTAAATCTTTTATCTAATCCGTTGGTTCCGTGATCTGTACCTTTGATATGAATCTCCAATGTACTTCTACGATAGAGACACAAGAAATACATCATGCATATAGACATGGACAGCGGTAACGCTAGTTGATATAAAACTTTTCTACATCTCTCCAAATTTTATGAAGTCCAAAACATATATCGGATATAACTTACCCTCCTCATCGAATTTTTCTTTAATCCATGCATAAGTGATATCCTCAAGAACACTTTGTCACTTATGGCGAACTCGAGGTCTTGGTGTCTCTTCTGACAACTTGAGCTATCCTGGACCTTTTCTTTGATCTTGTCTGCCACTTGATAGGTTTCCTCAATAGGCTCAGGTCCTAAAACTCTTCATTCATCAACTTCATTCCAAAACAAAAGAATTTGACATTCCTACCGTACCATGCTTTATAGGTGACATCTACATAGTAGCTTGGTAGCAAATTCACTCCACATATAGCTTAGTTAGCTGCTTCAAAGCATACCGAGGTCGTATAGTAATGGAATGAGCTATCTTCATAAGGCGATCAACAATCACCCAACCATGTCAACCGATTTGGGAGTCAGTGGCAAATCATTGACATAGTTCACTGTACTGCAGTTCCATTCCCAAAACAAAAGTCAGGGTTTGGTTTTCCTTTTTCTAACTCTGCTTACACTGTTCTTATATACAAATCTAACAAAATTACTACTTTTACTTCATCCATCAATTCATAGATGATCTTTAATGCCACAAGCGTAGCCGACGAACTATTGCTCCATAAGTTCATCCATAAATTCTCGCTCAATTGGATTATCACGAGTTTCTATTATATGTTCCCTCCTTCCAACTCTGAATCCATTGCTACGAAACATAAGGCATCATTTATACTGGGTCCTTCCTTGGACTTCACAATTCCCATCGGAGATCGTATAAGCCATTTGTAATCTAAAGATTTAAGGGGTATATTTAGCTTCTTTCCAAATGACATAGATATAAAAGGATGAGTAGCTCCAGAATCAAAGAGCACTCTGGCAGGAATGCCATTACTAGGTATGATACCTGTGATTTTGTTTTAATTTAGTCTACATGCTCATACAATGTAACATAGAATGAAAGGTTCAGGTCATACCTGTTACCACATCATGAAATGCGGCAGCATCCTTGGCTGAAACAGCATAAACTCTTCCTTGTTGTAGTTGTTTTCTGGGCTTAGTACACTCTCTTGAGACATGCCCTACTTGATTGCTATTAAAACATCTTATTCCTTCATTATTTTGCTTTAGTTGTGGTGGGGCTGCTAAAGTGGTCTTGGCTGCAGCATTGAAGCCTTGAGTACGGAAGGGTTGAAATACCTTGGTGTTCCCTCCGTTGTAAAAATTTTCATTTGGTCTTTTGTTTCCCCTATTTTGAGCAAAGTAGCTCTCTTTCTGGCTCGACTCTATCACTCATGCAATTTGTATAGCTTCATTGTAGATTTTCTTCTCAAGTCCCAGAACATGTTTGCGTATGCTTCCTCTAAGTCCCACGACGAACCTTCGGGTTTTCGTATCCTCCTCTTGCATACTGACTGGTGCAAAGAAAAACAGCTCCTCATAACGCTGTTGATATGCGTCGACAGTCATTTGCCCCTGATATAAACTCAGGAACTCTCTCTCCATAGAATCTCTAAAATTTCTAGGGAAGTATTTCTCAAAGAATGCCTCTTTGTATATTTCCAGGTCAAGTGGGTGTGTTTGGTTAATAGATATGTCCTGGTAGACTTCCACCAATGGTGTTCATCGCCCTTGAGCATAAATGTGGCACACAACACTTTCTCCTCCTCATTTACTATCATCATCATAAAATTTCTTTCCATTTCGTCAATCCAGTGTGCCGACCACAAAGGGTCTACTGGCTTGCCATTGAATTCTTTGGGCTTCATCATCAAAAAACGCTTGACCAATCTGGAGCGGTCCAGCTGATACAGAGCATAGGCCCCATACATAGGTGGTTGGTACTGATAACCTCCTTGAGCTATCTCAAGGTTTTGCACTTGAGCTTGCACGACTGGTGTTTGAGGTGCATGGGGTATTGCGTTACTTCCCCCTGGTATTGTGCTTTCCTGTCCTGCTGGCATCGGAGTCGTATGTGCAGCTGAAAAAGCCACGCCTATGGCAGCTTGCATATTAGCTTGCACCTGCTGTATTTGTTGCAATTCTTCTACCAAGTTCATTACGGCTGTAGCTAAATCTATAGGTGGGGCTGGCAAGTTTATAGGATTTGCCTGACCATTAGCTCCTAGCGGTGCCACGTTTGGATTCTCTTGTACTTTAGGAATTTCATGACTAGTTTCATCCACAGGTGGTGGTGGTGGAATTGGGTTACGTCCTTGTCTGTTCCCTCTTCGCCCAGCCATTTCCCGTTCTGGTGGTGGTAGTGTCTGAAAGTCATAGAACACGTGAGGCAATCATTATATACTTCATTCTCATATTTGGATACACTAACCAACGGTATTTTCAAACTTTTTAGATCATTCTGTTAAAAATTACTGTCATTTAATGTAGGGTCGATGGTGGGGGTCGATGGTTATCTGACCCTAGGATCGACCTTGGGAATCACTGATTCTTACCGAGAGCCGAGGGTCGATATGGGGGTCGATGGGTGTCCGACCCTAGGTTCGACCCCTGGTTCTCTGTCAAATTACCGAGAGCTACGGGTCGATGAGGTGGTCGATGGGTGAGTCGATGGTTTTGGTCGAATTCTTCGACTCCCGGACTAAAAATCAGATTTTTAAGTTCCGATTCGGAGTCCATTTCCCATTATTTCTCCTCCGTTCCGACTCGTCTCGTCCCTCTAAGTTGCTACAGTGACAACTCCAATCTGTTGGTGGTTTGTGCTTCTCGTTTTGACGTCTACATCTCATCTACAGGTATATCTTCTACGTTTTCATGTTTTTAGGTTTCCTTACCTAGGTTTTTGCTCGTATATCTCGTTTTCTTCAAATTAAACTTTTTTTAACCGTAAAAATTCGATTTTTATTGGGGGCTTTTGTTGTTGGTGACTCAATGGACGAAAGCCCTCAAAAATATTTGAGTTTCATCTGTTGGTTATCGAGAAACTTAAAATTTAACCTTTTTGCCCTAATTTGTCGAGATTTTGAATTTCTTGAAATTTCTTCCAATTTAATCTCTTTAGCTAAAATTTCCAACTGTATGAGTCTTACAGGATAGTTTAGGATCTATGTAAGTCCTCTTGCCCACGTGTATGGGTGAAAAGTGAGGATTTTGACCAATTTACGTCGTTATAATGTCGAAATTTTAGGTTTTTCATCTCTACTAAGCCATTATCTGTTTTTCTTTGTTATTTACAGATACTATGGCTCATACCAAGGTACATAGTGTTCACAACCATCTTCACTTCCGTTCCAATGAAGCCGAGACGCAGTATGCCCGCTACGCTCATAAGAAAGTAGAGGGAGGCCGCAAGGTAGACTTGGCTAGTCTGGCCTTGTTCAATGTGGAGGGGGCTTTTGGTGATATGGGCTGGCTTCCTGTCATCACCTATGACGTTTGTACCTATCCTGACTTGGTACGACAATTCTATTGTAATCTCCAAGTGGTGGGGGATTACAACGACGTTGAGAGGGGTAGTGAGCTCAGGATCACTAGCTATATCAAGGGAGTTGAGATTTCCTTTGACTATCGGCAGCTAGCGGACTTGCTGGGTATCTCATATGACGGCTCTTTCGTGTTCTGTGCCCCTGGAGAGCCCCAGTTCTTTTCATTACAGATGAGGGCTGAGATAGACCGTCAGCTCATCAGATCTAATCGCTGAGAGATGAAAGCGAGTTACCTACGTTCAGATCCGTGGGTGTACTGCAAGATTATTCAGCACAACCTGATATTCGAGAGGGTCTCCTAGTTGACTCAGTTTTTGCTGTACTGTATCTGTACTAGGCAGCCGGTATGCCTTCTTTATATCATCATGCGGACGATGATCAGTGCCACATTGCCCAGTCATACTAGCAACCTGCCTTATGGACGCATGATCACTATGCTTCTTACCCGCCTGGGTGTTGACTTGATGGATGAGATTCAGGAGAAATCCTTTTCATCACCTCTGGATTGGGAGGCCATCTGTAAGATGGGCATACGGGATGCCCAGGTTAGCGATGAGGAGAGGAACGCGATGGTGCGCCCTCGCACATGAGTGGAGATGGTTGACGCTGAGGCAGCAGCAGCAGCCGCTGGAGCAGGGGTTCATGGGGAACCTACTGGTGATGACGATCGTCTGTACATGGATGTGAATTCCATACCTCTCCCATCACCTACACATACTACAGGAGCTGGTCCTTCTTATGCGGCTGGTCCTTCACATCCGCCTCCTAATGATCTGATGGGGGTACTGCATGATATCAGAGAGGCTCAGTGCATATCTGATCTGAGGATGGGAGAGCTGCTAGATGCTCAGCGCGTATCAAATGTGAGAGTAGGAGAGCTCATAGATGCTCAACGCCGGTCGGATATGAGAATGGAGGAGCTTCTTATTGCTCAGCGCATGACTGATCAGCGGGTGGCTGATCTCACAGTTAGTCTTCAGACGACCCAGACTCAGATAGCTTGGTTTACTAGAGTTTATGCAGAGGATTATGACAGAGACCGCGAGGCACCGCCTCCTCCTTCACCTCCAGCTTCATGATTGTATTCTCTTTTTGTTTTCCTTTTTGTACTACAGAGTAACTGTCCGGGTTGTGGACTGTACTCCACTTTAAATATATGTACGTTTGTTTTCCCTTCGTTGTACTTGAACTTGTTTCTCCTTTAATAGATATATTATTCTCTTTTCAATTTTGTCTCAAACATCACTGGTGCTTATAGTGTGTTAGTATTACAGTTTTTAACTTTTATCCTATCTCAGTTCACGAGTGCTTGTGAAAGTATGCTGGTTTAGCGGACAAGGCCTGAGATGCTCTGATACCAAGTTGTCACACCCCAATTCTGCACTATTCAGAATGGTGTGATGAACCGCTAACAAACCAATGGTTCAACCAGGATCTCGAGTAGGCTATATCCGTGTTAACTAAACCTCACACATTCACATTCATAATCAGAGTAAATACACAATACCTGAAATCTTATAGTAAAATGAACTGAAAAATCTAACTCTAATAATCATAGATAAAATATCAAGTTATGTTGTATCAACTGAGACATAAATAAGTAAAATATCAATTATATGTCTTTAATAATAAAAGAAATCTAATCGAATACGCATGAGGAGTCATGCGTATCCACTAAGTCTTCATCTTTCATCGCCGCCACGTGCCTGTACACTGGAGCGTTCATATAATCTTCAACGCTGGTACCTGCATCATCAATTAAAAATATTTAAATTCAAAAGGGTGAGCATACATCATAGCTCAGTCAGCAAACAAAACAATGCAACAACCATATGCATGCATTCAATTCATAACTGTGGTCTGGTATATAAGTTTGCAATGTGCAATAGAAAGGATAGGTAGTCGCCACACCTCTATACACGAGTGTGTGGAAACGTCCAATGAAAACGGCACTATCGCCCCACATGCACCCACCATGGATAATATACACCCAATGAAAACGGCATTGCTGTACCGATTGCCCATACCAACACGTTAGCCCCTGTTGGCGAGGGCTTGCAAACTGGGCTCGCAACTAACCAACCCTAATGTTAAACAATGTATCCAAGGCCTCACACCAGCGTCCCTCAATACATCCATAGAGATAGAGTTAGGGTCTGGTGACCAGGCTGAACCACAATGCCACGTTTCCCCCCTGATGCCCTACAACGTATTAGTTCCGCTAAGGTAATGGCGATACGACGATGTTAGTGGACAAGAATTGAGTAGAGATAGTGCTAGAGTCTGGTGACTAGGCTGAACCACAATGCCACGTTCCTCCCTGATGCTCCACTTGCATCAAGCACACTAACACTTGCTTAGTGGACATGACTTGAATAGACAATGGGACAATATACCTAGATGAGAACGGCATCGAAGTACCGGTTGATACCCTCTCTACCCGCACTATGTACACCAGCCAAACATAAACATTCACATGCCTATTCTTATCATCATCATCATCATCATCATCATGTTATAATCAATAAATTTAAATATGCATGATCAGTAATAATAGAAATATTGGATGACATGTTGAATGCACATTACAAGCATACACGCATAAAATCAATCGCATTGGACTCAAGAAACAAAATAGTTTGTTATTAACCAATTAGTTTAGGTCTTGTTCCTCACCTTTGCTTAATTGTAGATCCTCTTTCAAGCTTTAAAAACCACCTTAATATCAATATTATATCACTAGAAGACCTAACCAAGTCGATAGAATTTAATTAGAATTAATTCCAATTTTAAAGCTTGCTGTTAACTGGGGGTCGCAGGACGGGTCGCAGGAAGGGTAGCAGTTTTCTGTGACCCCCTGCAGTAGGGTCGATGCCAGGGTCAGATGTTCCATCGACCCTGGGTGCGACCACCCCTTTCCTGGATTTTCCGAATGCTAGGGGTCGATGCTAGGGTCGATTCTCCATCGACCCCACGTGCGACCTCCCGTGGGTTGAGTAAAAAAATTTCATCCTACGGTTTATTCTTTCAAGTTTGGTTCCCATGGCTTACTTCTATAACCCATTCTATACATGTTCTATGGCTTAGAACTTCTCTATACACTTACATGGTTTTTAATGATCTCCTCCATGGTTTCCATTGAAACCTAACCATGGATGGATGATTTGTGTTTCTCCTAGAACATACCCTCTTCATTATCTACTCTAAGGTCTTAAGAAATTCATGGAGATAGTATCCATACCTGAGAAGTAGACTTGTTTCTCTGAAGCCTTCTCTTTGGTCTTCTTCTCCACTTTCCTTCTCTTCTCCTTCTTTTCTCCTTCTCTTCTCTTTCTCTCAATCCAATTAGGGTTATAAAAGGAGTGAAAGAGGCTTAGGAACGTCCTATTTATAGAGTAGAAACTCTCAAAATAAGTCCCACTGAGATTAGGAAAGAATCCCCTTGAAATTTGGAAAGTTTCCAAATCATGGTTTCTGTTGACAGACTGGGGGTCGATGAGGGGGTCGGAGCTCCTGTCGACCCCTGGTTTCAAGTTGTCTGACCCCCGGTTATAAACTCAGGGTCTGACTTTTATATTGGGGGGTCCGACCCTGCCTAGTTGGGTATGTGACCCTACCCCCTATTTTAATGTTTTTGGGTCAGTTTAATACCTGGGATCATTTTCTCCTTCACACACTTGGTCCATTTGGCTCGACCATGATAGGTATACACGACACGAAAAGTAAGATTAGACTGGGTTCGTGGCGTGCGGGTCTTACATGATATCTTCTAGAGGTATAGATGTTGACAAAGCAAAGACAGATCTTGTTCAATCTTTACCTTACCCCACAACTGTGCGGGAAGTGCATTCCTTTCTTGGACATGCAGGCTTTTATCGGTGC